>OX376212.1:6291837-6891837 GCA_947363905.1 Lithophane semibrunnea | reverse complement strand
TTCATTTTGTACTTTTTACTGATCAAAAATTGTAATAATATCATCCAAAAACACGATCCAAGAATGAATGTGAATTGTGAATTGAATTCTACTGCTTATTAGTCTTAGTATAAACCCTTCTTTTTTTTTTGGGTCGGGAATAGTCAAATGACTTCTCCCGCTCTGGGCGGAGCGGGAGGGCGTGTCGGGCTTTTACTGACTAAAAACTCACCCATGTACTTTCAGTTGCCTGTTGCCAAGGGTCGCGGTATCCCTTTCGGACTTTCCCGCAACCCTGGCAGGTTAGTATAAACCCTAAGTAGCGTTTTAACACCTGCCTACTTGCGATAAAGGTGAGTTACCAGAAAAACTATTCAGAACCTCCATCTGAAAGTATCAAAATAGCATGTCTATCTAGGTAAAATTAACCACAATGTCAGAGCAAACAAACTTGATACTGAATAATTTAAGCAAATGTTTAACCTGAGATACTAAACATGATTAAGAACATAAATTCTCAGGCAAATAAACTGAAATTTATTTCGGGCCAAATTAATCTGAGCTCGTTGAAGAGCTCGCCTTTGGCCCTAACTTAGAAACTAACCTAATAAATGTTTTATTCGGTGCAACAATTAAAGAGATTGCTAGTGTAAGTTATATTGGCTTAGATAGATAGGTTCTTGGAATTCGTAGTGTAGGATTAGTCTTATGGGATTTTTCGTCTAAATTAAACTTTGGAGCTCGTTCGTTTCTTATCTTATTTTATAGTAATCTAATTTTGTTTCTTTTGATAGTGTTTTATCATATCATCCAATCAAAGTAATTTTACTGTGAATTACTTTGATGATTCGAATTTTAGTTCAGATAGCATTTAATGCTATTTAATTAAGTAAGAGACAGAATCACTGAAAGTATTCAAATTCATAAAGAGGTCTAGTTTCTAAGTAAAACGGAATTAAATCTTTCATTACTCTACTTATAAATCTATCTGCCAAAACTTTTCACTTTTGCAATACCTTTTCAATGATCGTTTATCAAAATCTGGATAGAAAAATGTTTGTTACAAAGGCTTTTTAGTGTTTGAATAATTAACCAAAAAAAAGAAAACATATATAACCGTTTGAAATTGTCGTATCTCCTCTTCCTTCCTACATTTGGTTAGCAACTAATGACATGTGTCCATTTCAGAGTGGCGGCGGTAATTTTCGTCCCATTTCCTGTTCTCATTGCATCCGTGTCGCTACTAGTGTGGTCTTAATCTTGGCCTTTATCGTGGGTTTAAGGCGAAGCTTTTGAAGTTAGTTCAACTTTTTTTGGAGATTAAGATTTAATGAGAGGTTTGTCGTTTATTGGATTGATCTGGTTTGAATTCCCTCTCAATACATTTCCTACAGTACTGTAGTATATTATGTAGTGACCAAAATGATGAGACCTGCCTTAACCCTACTTTTCGAAAGGAGCTGAGTTAGAACGTTTTTTTAAATAATAGTTTGTAGTTCGCAACATCTGTAAGATAGACAAGTCTGTTTTCTAAATTATGTTCAGACCTTGAAATAAAACAAAGTAAAACAAAATTATTACCTGATCCTGAGGCTCCATAGCAAACTTCTGCTCCTGAAATCCACCGCACACACCAAAAACACCAAATAACACTGTACAAAGCCCAATTACTATCACATTCTGAGTCCGTAGCAACAGAAATAATGGTGATACTCCCCTACTAGTAAGTCTCACTCTAAAACTAACTTTCAACATCATTATAACCACACTACACACAGTACTATTATCCGTCTGCCACCATAACAAGGATATCCGGGTTTTATTTTTAGGCATTCACATTTTAACGGAAGCTTCAGTTTCCCCTACGCGAACGTTTTATTTTTGAAACACGCAGTTTTGGTGTGAATGCCATGCTTTATTTTTGGATGCTCTTTAGTCTTATGATTTATTGTTTTTCGGGTTTTAAAAGCGGCCGCTGGTTTGTAGTATCTGAAACAAATAAAATGACAGTGTTAATTATTTGAATGCTGGTTGATGAAAGTATTTTGGTGATGGACTGAATTTTCGGTTGAAAATGAGGGCTGTCGTGTTTGTTGTCACTTAGCTTTTGACAGTGCGTTTAATTTACGTTTTTTTAATGTATCTTCGGATGGAATATAAAACTGGTTTCACGGTTTGTTTTCCACAAAAATAATTCGATTCTGGGTACTTGTGCGTGTGAGATTTATAAATGCAATACATACAATCACGGGTTTTAGATCATCATCTGCCTAGCCTTTTCCCAACTATGTTGGGGTCGGCTTCCAGTCTAACCGGATTCAGCAGAATCACGGGTTTTAGATATAAATAAATATAGTAAGTACTAACAAGAACTTAAAAGTTAAATTACCAGATAGTTCGGCTTTACTGAGTAACGAACGAAACAAAAGAATGAATAGAAACCGAAACAAAATATATTTTTTTTTATCAAAATTCAATTATTTGTGCTGCAAATACCTACATTGATGGTTAAAGTTTGCAAAAATGTTCATCGAGAAAATAAAAATATAAAATCCGCCATTTTTGTTCTACAAATTATTGTTCGTATTTTAAATTCTTGCACCGTTGCATATTTGACCTACTTTTGTCGAGTAATCCATTGATATAGTAAACTAAATAATGTTTATTTTCTTTGAAAACTATTATTTATGCTATAAAGTGTTTCATATATTTTTCAGTAGCATTGAAGTTTTGATAACGCTCAGTTTCTTTAAAAATAAAGATAGATTTACAACCAATAATGGTAAGAATTTGTGCCCGTTAGGATTTTTTATGTCCATATTGTTTAATAAGGTAAAAGTTGGGAAAAGGCTTAGCAGTTTGATTGTTGTTTAATAAAGAAAAAAGTGTATGTTTTAATAAATGTATGATTACTTTTTTTAAATTGAGGCAACATAATGTCCGTCGTTTGCATTTAAATTAAGCACTATAATATTTACAATTTACGATTCGCCCTACTTAACTTGCTAATATAAAATAAAAGAAAAACACAAATACCAGCCTACACTATAAAAGAAATCTTGCAACAACGTCACGTCAAAACTTTAACAAAACGCGCGCCCACCGCTGTCTGTTCATAGCCTTACTTTGCACGAAGTCTTAAAATAATAAATTACTAAGAAAACATAAACTTCCGAGACTGAAGCAAGAGTTGTTCTAGGCTTCGGTCGCACTTTGAAAACTATATTTTTATTTTAACTTGAAAAAAATCTCGTGATAAAAACTAATTTCTCTTGAGTTTGCCAACTGCAGAAGGAAAGATTAAAGAGAGAAATAAAGAAAATTGTTTTGTGAACACGCACTACATTGTTGTAAGTTGTTTTCTTTAATTTGTATGTTGTTCAGTTTAACATCAATTTGCATATTATGAACAAGAACTTATAAAATACACTGAGATTTACCTACAAAGTGAAAAGAACTTTAACCATACGCAAGTAAGTTTTAATTTCGATCAGAGCGTCGTGAAGTAAGGATGTGCAGTATTCATAAAATTTAAATACTGTATAAATAACTATTTACTGCCAGCCACAACCAAATGTTCTGGAAGTATTAAAATAATTTAAGCAGAAAACGATCTAGGCAGAAATATGAATAAACATAGAGTACTATCTTTGCATATCCGAATGGCTAATATAACTTAACGCCTATAGGATTATCTATTTGCTGTACATCATAAAATTATCTTAACGATTATACGCAATCGAGTTATTCTACATCACTGTTTTACTAATGTATCTACGTAATTATGTTAATTTCTTCTTTGCGGCATGGATACACACATAAAACAGCAACCAACAACTTCAACAAAACAACAAGAACAGCAAGAATAACAGCAACAACAGCTTCGTAACCATCGTTAATCACATGTTTTTAGTGGAAAGGTGGAAGCTACAATTAATACCTGAACCAATCCTGACAAAATCGAGTAGCAATTTATGCGACCCAGTCATAGAATCGAGTAGTCTACTTTTTGCCAGACACGACATAAAAGCTGATATTAAAATATTCCTTTTTACAGAATGCTGAAATCTGTCATCAGAGGCAGTTTAAAAATAACCTCTCCGCATTCATATCGGATCAACCCGCCGAATTCAAGCATTCAGAAGTTGATAGTCATGCACTATTAATATCACTTAAAAGGACTGGCATTTTAGAGCTATTTCAGAATAAAAAGGAGACAAAAAGAGTCGATTTGGATGTGAAATATGTGATTGGTTCATGGGAGGAATTTTGACAGACTGCTAATGGCTAATTTACGTCGTTTTGGACTTAAATTGTTTTAAAAATCGGATATTTTTATCATGTTTGTGTGTTCCGGAATATAATGCTTTACTAAAAAATCATTATAATAAATTGTAGAAAATAAGCCTGTTTTCTGATTTTTCGGATTCATGTGTGAGTATAAAATCACTTTACTTCAAAAACGGTAAAGGAAAACATCGTGAAGAAACCGGCATGCCTGAGATATATTTCTCAATGGCATGTGAAGCCGAATCAGGGGCCCATGGGCGACATAAAAACTCTGACACCAGGTTAGTCACTAAGCCCATTTTCGCTTTTCTTGTAAGTACGTTTATACAAACTCTGTTACACGTCAATCGATTTTAAAAACTAGATGAAATCTACGTTTCCTATCCGAATACTCTGAGAAGACCCACCGAATCAAAGTCGAGGGATCTCAAGGTATAGAATCAAATTTTTCTAACTGAACAGATAGCTGTGCTGCTGGGAGTTTGTTGCGCCACTTCTTCTTCCCAGCTAAAGCACTAGGAAGTGGTGAAGGGTGGGCGTTGTGGGGGACCGTCTTATGTAATTTTGACGTTCGAAAAGTGCTGATTCTTAGCCTAGTTTGAATAAATGACTTTTGATTTTGATTTTTGTTTTTTTATGTTTTGCATTCATGTACAGTAGAAGAGAGTGCTGTCAACGAATGATCAAAGAGGTAGTCCGGTCATGGTCCTTGGTAACAAGATGGATTGGTAATCATACTAAATTGTTAAGTTTCTAAACTTGCTGCCACATAATAGCTTCCCACCTATGAAATCAGCGTTTTGTATGGAGAATTTTAAAGAAGTTGCATTTTTCATACTAACATTTTCTTATTTTATATAACAACCATGAACACTAATGTTTTAAAACTTATATGCACTAATGTTTAAAAACAAAGATAACGTAATATGCTACTTAGATTAAATGTCAAAAATAAGTTTCGGCTAAGTTAAAACAAATAGTCGTCATTTCTGCTAATAAAATGAGGAGTCATTTTTAAGGTATTTTTTATGTTTAGAAAACTATAAGTAATAAGGTTTTTTTACTATTGGTAGTTGTCTATGATGGCCATTATTCGATATAATACCAAGCAATTGATGAATATTTTAAATCATAAAAGTGACGAGGTTCTGTAGTTGTGAGAAAAAAACGCCAATTTCGTAGGTTTACCCATTACTATCGTCTAGAAATAATCTTGGTACAGATACATCAAGTGGAACTAGGAATAATGTAGGTATGTAATTCAAGCATAGCTGTTTGACCTTTTTAATTAAATCTTCAACACTAACAAGAACAGGACAAGCGTTCACTCGGGGTTCGTTTTAAAACAGTAATCTTTCTTTTCATTCCGGAAAAGAATGTTCTAGTTCTAGCTGCTTTCTTGTTCTATATTCATTTGTTTCTAAGCTGTCTCGGTTTTGAGCTGTCCAATAAACAAATGAAAGTGTAAGTAATGCTCTTGAGATAATGAATGAAAGGCGATTATGTACAGTAAGCCGAACGCCAGGATCTGTGGTAACAATTTGACCTTGAGTTGGCCTAGCGTAGTAAGGAGTTAAAGTAGAATGTGAGGTCAGCTCATGCTGGTTTGGTTGGTGGTGTCAGTGTCAGTCCTCCTGGTGACAGATAGATAAGATGGTGGTAGCTAGCTACCACCATCTTATCTGTCTGTCACCATAACAATGTTAACAGCATTGTTGTGTTTCGGCAGATAAAGGTACGATTGCCAGTTCTGTGGTTGAGGATTCCGGGTGAAGCTCGCTTCCACCTTCGGCCTGATCATCACTTACCATCAGGGGGCCTAAAACGTTCACATTAACAATTCATTTCCTGAATTCCCAGCTGTGATTAGCAATTCCTCTAATTTGACACAAAAGCAATTTCATAATTTGTGGACTATTTTACGAATCTCCATAGAAAACTGACAAACAGATGAATTATTTCGTAATATAAATCAGCACGCAGATCATATTATAAATTGACAGTTTGGGACATTTTACGATGATTCATAATGTTTTCCTATTATAATTCTGTCAAAGTGGCCATTTTAGACCCTCAGAGCTTAACCGTAAAGTGAAAAAAACATACATGCGGCCGTTCCAGGGCTTCAGAAAAGAGAATAAGGCCATGAGAATATTCCCTTGTAGGTACACAATTTTTAAAAGTAATGTTCTTCAAAAACGTGAAATGATGAGTTTTCTTCAGTACTAAGGACCTGTTTAATAGTCTTAGACTTGGGATAGGCACTATTGCCAACCTAAGACTCAGGTCAGGCTATGCTTGCTGGATGCAGGTACTGTCACATTGTTATTCTTATGTGTTAGCCGTAGCTATCTACAGGCTAACACATAATAATAACAATGTGAGTGTGAGTTTTCGTCAGTAATATGGAACTGTTTAATAGTCTTAGACTATTGCCTATCCCAAGTCTAAGATTCTGGTGAGGCTATGCTTGCTGGATGCAGGTACGGTTATATTGTTATACTTATATGTTAGCCTGTAGATAGCTAGAGAATAACAATGTGACCGTACCTGCAACCAACAAGCATGAACTGGTGAAATCATGGGAAAAAAGCTTGCGTTTACGTATACTCCTTTAATATAAAAATTTCTTAGAAAAAATACACGTTCACAGCAATTTACGGCTTAGCGTGCAAAGTCTAGCTGGCGTAAAACAAATTCTCACTTCAAAACAGGCTACAAAATAAAAAGTAGACCGAACAAATTGTCATTACAAGAGTTTTACTTATAAAACTGGTCCAAAGTTATTAGTTTCTAGTCAAAGCTAATCAGTATTAGTCATAATAACTAGACTAAGTTAGAATAATGTCTAGATTTATGCATAATTATGTCATTTTGCTCTGATTCCCATGGGCCTTGGTATGGGATGGCGTTATTATAGATATTTTAGTGTGGTGTGACTGCTTTTTACGTTGCTAGCCAACCCTGAGGCCCTAGACAAAGTGACATTCTATAAGCGATAACTATGATGGAACAGGCAAAAATGTATAGGACTGACGTAGGCTATCGAAAAGCTTATAATCAATCCTGTTGAAAGTCGTTGTAAAAATACGAAACTCTTTTTCGAAGCGATCTGATGAATATGTGGCAAACGTCTATTTCTTTATAATTATAATTATAATAATATTATAAAGAGGAAAGATTTGATTGTTTGTTTGTTTGCATTGAATAGGCTGCGAAACTACTGAACCGATTTGAAAAATTATTTCACCATTAGAAAGCTACATTCATCCTGAGTAACATAGGCTATAATTCATAAAGATTACACGCGGGCGAAGCCGCTGGCGGCAGCTAGTGTCTTTATATTGCTATTTTTTGCTTTGTATTGTTTATATTTCTGTATGTGTGCACATGTTCGAGACATAAAAAAGAGAAAAAAATACATTTATAATATACATTTATTTGCTCAAACATGTGTACCTACACTTTACTTTTTCTTTTAAGATAAAAATGTTACCTCAAAAAAAAAATTTAACTCCTGCAGATCCTAAAATTAGACCTGCTGCTATAATATTTATCCGTATTTTCCGTGTCTTTTAAATGCCTCAAATCCTCCGATACATACAAAATCTGGTTTTTGCCTACCTACATTGGGTTTCTTTCATTTCTCATTCCCATAGATGCAAGAATAATAAACTCATCTAATAAATTGGATTGAATTAGTTATAACTCAAAATATGTGCTTTCAATAATAATAAAATCGAAAACGAATAATTTTTGTTTTGTTAACAGATTTCAATTAATGTTGCCGCGTTTTTATGAAATTGAAAATATTGTTTAGTTAAATTAAAATTGATATGTTTATCAATTAGAATTAGTTATTGCATTGTAGAAGTTAGTTTTATTAATGTTTTATGTAGTTCGTTCATAAGTTTTTGGGAGTTAATGGCTCGTATTTTTAATGATACATGTAAAAAAGTGGTTTCTGTGGGAAAACTGATGGTAACCGATAAATTTTACCTTCCATTAAGGTTCATGGTAAAAATGGAGTAATTTCATGTTTCATTTCAATTAATCAGATAGAAATCCTGTTAGTAAGCTAGAATATAATTTCACAAGGAGTAATTTCCATGTCGGGTAAAGTGATATTTTGGTGTTCCTTCAGAATTTTATATGCCTAGTTAAAGTACACCCGCGTTTTGCCAGTTATATTTAAGTCCTATTTTGATAGATCGGCAAACCTATTACCAGCAACCGTGCACACATCAAGACTCCAGACTGCTACTGAGAAATTCATGATCGAAAAACCCAATAACACTACCAGAGAATCGAACCCAAAACCTCGTTCTCAGCTGTAGCGCTTGCGACCACTAGAACATGAGGCTATAAAAAACGTGTCACAAAAAAAGATAATTCTGTTCCAGCAAAGAAAATGGTACAAAGCTGTTTTGTTTTTAATATGTGCCACGTCTTACATGTCTTCATTTCGTCCCACATAACCAGTTTCAACTTTACCACAATCAAAGTCACCTCTACATCCGATTTGACCCGATCTAACACTGATAACTCAACTTGAAATATCTCTATACATTAACCTAACATTTCCTATCATTACACAGCCTTATTAGATATCAAACCACGAAATAGAACTACACAGAAGGCCAGCTCACATGGACGCGTAAAGAAAATAAATTTATCTGACGTAGGTTAAGGCGCAATAAAAAATCTTCTGTTCCCTAGATTTATGTTCGCATAGCTCGTCAAAATGTAGAGAACAGCTGATTTTTTCGCGATATTTTATCATGGTTGGTCTCATACTAAATGTTGTTCATAATGATGAATACAATGATCCCTGAAGAGATTTCGTGTATGAAAAGTTACTTATATACAAGACTTGTACGAAACGTTTGTTGAAAGGCCTACACTGTCCTCCCATACCTAATAACACTGTAATTCGAAAATATTGTTACAGCCAATTATTTTTAAAAGAGTAACCGTGGAGTTTTTTGCCTGCTCTTCTTCCTAGGAAACGACCAATTGGAACCGTGCACCTAGCTTCTGACGCTTCATAAGTGCCCATGTAGGTTTATGTGAAATAAAATATTTTGATTTCGATTGATTTTGAATAACGTGAACAAAATGGTTAATATGCATGTCTGAAATAACGTCAAAACATCTAATGATACATGTTTTACAGAAGTAACACAACTTGTGCACCTACGGGTGTAATCGTAATGCCAGTCACGAATGCGCTTGAACTCGCTGTACATGAAGCGTGATCTAAGTGTGCGTGCGTTTTCTCTCGTTGTATGGAGCTGACCTTCTGTACTTATCTATTCTGTGATCTAAATAAATATCAATCGTTTCAATAAAAACTAATGTTTCAGATACCACTACCTAATTAGTAACCGAATCATCTGTATCTCTAAACTAAAGAAGGTTATTTCATCCATTATCGTGACCATTTAAATTTATTGCTGATAAGCAAATTGAAGTGGATGGTATAGATAAAGATTTAAACTAATTTCTATCATTTAATTCGATTGGTTTGAGTCTCACGGTTCCACGTGTTTCATATTAAGTTTTTAGTGAGTTTTAAGTATGTTGATAAAGAGATTTTAGTTGATTTTTTATTCGATTTTAAGTTTAAGTATTTAAATTATGAGTGGCTTGAAATTGAACACCATTTTCGGGATTTTTATATTTTTTTAATTTTCTGGTAAGTAACTATTTTTAAATGTGATAATTAATAACAAATTAAATGTTATCTTTAATTATTCGGGATTAATAAATGATGGGAAGGATCTCAGTCCCCAACTAGCTACTTTATAAGACAAACATAAAAATTTTCTTGGTGACAGTTTTAATGGTACAAAAGAATGTGAATGGGATATCTTTCTGTTGATATATATAACGATGAACAAAATTAAGATTAAAATTATTAACTTGCTAAAAGTGCAACAAACACACACACACTTACCTATTCAATAAAAATATCAGTGCTGAAACTAGTACACAATTTATTCTAAAACACAAAACGTAACCCTGCCACTGCAGGCGTAAAACCGCGGTGTGACCAGCCAACCCGTGCCTCGCGACTGTCCCGACATTTGAATATTAGCCTACCGCCGGGTATTTTTAACCTACCCCCTCGGAAGCTCAGTCTCGCTCGGAACTGAGTCATGAGGGTGCCACAATCCAGTGATCTCCGGTCGAGTAAATAATTAATTGTTTCTGTTGTTCTTGTGTTAAAAATAGGACTTAATGCAGACGGGATATAAATGGACAAAGTTTGGGTACGTGTTTCTACAGTTGGTTGTGATTACAGCGCAATGGATGGGTAATGTTTCATTGTATAATGGGTTCAAAACTAATAACGTAACAAACTTTCAGGACTTATTTTTAGAATTGTTAAATTATTAATTTAGGAATTAATTTAAAAAACAAATAATAAAAAACCGTAGTATAATGTCTCTAAAAAATTTGGTAATTACAAATAACTGCCAAGAATCAAAACACTAAAATATTTTAACCCTAATCTGACTAAAATTAAAACACCGATAAAACAAACGATAGTTCAAGTTTCCTAAAACAGAACACTTTAACGGATGTAAAATCAATTTCAATTAAAATAGTTTCACCCAAATTGAACTTTCGAGAACACATAAAACGCATTTTCAAAATTTAAATTGGTCTTAGCGACTTTAAAACGCCTATCAAGCAAAATGAGGAGTAAAATATATTATGACATTAACTGGAAATGAATGTGAGTAAACTGAAAGCTTCAGTTCATTTTGAATTCAGACAATTCAATGGCTGCATTCAGTTAATTCATGAATGCCTAAATCTGAACATTGAAAACAAAAATGTTTTTCAAAATGGAACCTTAACGGCTAAACAGATAGCACTAGGGCAGACGCCATTCCAGGTTCGAATTTAGAAATGGTTCTAAATTTAAACTCTGACTCGCTATTGGCTGTCCGGAAATGGACTGCATTCTGGTTACCGATAGATAAAAGTTTCGACATGATCAAGTTTTTTAAGGAGTGCTTGAGAAAAAATAGGATACTTTTTTAGCTTTTATTTGTTTGTTACTTTTAGAGATTTATTTGGTACGTGTGTTACGCTTAAATTAAACAAAAAATGGTCAAAGTGTATCTAACGGTAAAGAAAAAAGGAAATCTCTCATCATGTGTAACTAATTTCTTTTCTTTACACAAAGAGAAGCTTTTAAAAGTATATAAACGTCATTTATCAATAATGAAGTAGGTATTCAAATCAGAAAGCATACAATTGGTTTTTACAATTTATGCTGAATGACAAGCATAACACAAAATAAACAGCAATGAAATAAATGAATATCTGCCGATGCTATTCAAGTTTTTATAAACTGTAATTTATTTATTTACAAATACAAAAAGGAAATATTTTTAATACTAAAAGCAAAGATTGGATTACGTAGAGACATTCGTTCGTTTAAAATGAAATTAAATACAACGCCAATCACAAAATAAATGAAAAAAGGCTTGGATAGTGATGAACAGAGTACTAAATGTGATCTTGAAAAGAAACCGTTGTAAACAGAAGCTATGATAAATGTTATTCTGAATAGAAGTCAATAATTATGTTTCTGAAGATACAGGACTCAATAAAGAGCATTACAAATGGAACTTTGAGCAAGTCATTCAAGCAAGTTATACAACTACTTTAACATAAGATTGCAATGATTGCATTTACAACTCATGAAGATTAAGTCATAAAATACTTCTTTTTTTAAATATTTTCTAATACAAAAAAGAAGTATTTTATGATGTAACCGGAAAATTCTCCGGTTTTTACAATACAAAATTATTATAAACGGAGCCTAGCCAAGTACGCAGGAGATAATTAGTGCAAAAGTGTGGGCACAAAATCTAGTGCACTCTCTGTTTATAGTCCGATGGAACAGCAATCCAATTTGACTGGGGAGAGATCAGGCGCAGGGCCAACGGCTACTGCCAGGATTGCGGGAAAGCGATACCGGGACCCTTGGCAACAGGCAACTGAAGGAACACGGGTGTGTTTTAGTCAGTAAAATCTGATACACCATCCCGCTCCGCCCAGAGCGGGAGAAGTCATTTGATGATTTCCCATCCTCAAAAAAAAAAAAAGAGCCAACGGCTTAGCGTGCTTTCCGCGGCACGGAGGTGTCACACTACCAACTTCCGGACTCCGGTCTGCTACTGAGAAATTCGTAACAGAAAAACCCAATAACTGTCGAGCAAAGTCGACAGGACCTTACAGTCAGGAGTCGCGCCTGAGACCACTACACCAACATGGCAGTCTACACGAGACAGGCTGTTAATTATTAATGCTCCCAGTTCACTTAGACCGAACAAATATTTTCCATACACCATTACCTACCAAAAGTCATTACTGTCAATGCCTACATCAAAATATTCATCAGAAAGCCTATCATTAGAAAACAAAACTAAAACGCTAATTACATGTTGTGCAGCTGAATACAATCGTTATTCCTGTTCCATATAGATCACTGTTAGCATGACCTTGTTCGTGTTCTTGTTATAATTATCATATAATTACTGTTTGTTACGTAAGTAAGGTTCTGAGTCGATAAATTGGAAATTACATGGTTTGGTGTGGTCGTGGTGGTTATACCCACCCAATGGTACAAGGAAAATGTTTTTTTTTAACAGACATTGGTACTGAATTATAGGTACTGTGAGAGTATGAGTTTCTTTGAATGATTGGCGAACGGGCGTGTGAGACATATAACTTACCAAATACAGGATGTAAGGGTAAATGCACTCTTGTAATTCAAACCATGGGTAGTTGACTTAAATATATAAATAAATGACCGAACACAACAAAAAAAAAACGTTATTTTCATTAAAAGATTTTTAAAAGTTTCTATCTTACACCGTGCTTGCTAGCGAAACAGCTGACTGACTAAGGGACGGATCGCGCTCGCTGCCGGTCAGGTCGCATCCCGTACCCCCCGCCCGTGTTGAGACGCAAGTTCGTTGCCCTAGCGCATAGGGCAACGAACTTGTGTCTCTTGTGGTAAAATTTAGATCTAAAAAAAATAAAAAAAAAGGTGTAATTTTCCTTTGATTTTACGTTCTATAAATGAAACCTAACCACTGGTTGCAAGGATAACGGTGTTTACCCTAACACCCTGTAGAAGATAGTTACTGCCCCTATGCAACATTCATGATATTTGGAGAAAAGATATACGGGGCCATTACTTTTTTTGGGTTGGAAATTATCAAATAACTTCTCTCACTCTGGGCGGAGCGGGAGGGCGTGTCAGACTGACTAAAACCCACCCGTGTTCCTTCAGTTGCCGGTAGGTTGCCAGAGGCCAAGGTATTCTTTATGGACTTTCCCGCGACCCCAGCAGGCATCAGCCCTAGCGGACCCCTTCAGTTGTGCTGACATCTCTTTGAGGCGCGCATGGAACACAACGCAACGTATACCTGGGCCTGGTCGTTATCGGACGGCAAGCCCGCGCCTACGGTAGCCGGGAATCCGCCTGGGGTTCCCGATGCCCAGGGCGTCTCCTGACGGGGCCATTATACTGTTAACTTTACAGATAAGTTGAAACAACTGTTTCTGTTCCTCTGTCTATCGAATGCCGAGATCCGACGATCCGCGATTTTGCAGACGGACACGCATGGCAGACGACCATAGACCGCCACGCACCGTGCACCGAAGAACTTCTGATGTCTGCGATACCCCGCACGTACATCTTCCCACGGTGCGTCGTGCGGGCTCGTCTGTATCCGTCCGCAATATGGCGTACCGTCGGATCACGGCATTAGAGAAATACAAAATCTTCAGATTCATATAAAAAAAGTAAACTCACTTGTTTCTTTTATTATTTTACTACTTTTACTTTCGACTTGATACCTAATAGTGTTATCAAAATATTGAGAGTAAGTGTACACCACATCTACCTAACTCTTCAATGAACACAACATATGTAATTATAAAAACATCAACACTTGTTTGTCATATTTTTTCAAAGAATTAACATGTGCGTTTGACATTATAATAAAAAGTTAAAACATGCTAATTATATCTTCTCAGAATCGTATCGACTTCATAATGTTTGTGACTCATTGATTACTCCGAAAGAGTAGCGTGTTTAAAATTACAATACAATCTGTCTCAGCTATAGAAATGGAAGTTTTTAAGTCACTAGTGGTATGTATGTAATAGTCATAGGTAGGTAATGGTCAAACGTCACCATTATATCCCATAACGAATTACGACGACATAAAAGGTTAAGACGTTATCTAACAATATATTTCAATAATTATTTAAAAAATAATCAAAGTTGCAAAAAGTATCTAAGTCTTAACTAAGTTGCGAAAAACCCAACTTGCAGTTAATAATCAAAAAGTGTGTTGCTACCGGTATTGATTGGTAAGACGAGTTGGGGTCCGCATCTCCACGACAAAGCACGTATTTTGCGTACAGGTGAAAAAATCGATAATTAAATCCACCCCAGCTTTTCAAGGAAGGCCAGCAACGCCGTGCTATTACTGATAATCTCACGAAGGGCACCTGGGGGCCTACTACCACCTCTTACAGCAGTATTATTTTAATCTTACTTCAGTGGGGGATAGCGATAGAGCTATTTGTAAGTCCTGGGGCCCTATTATGAACTCTTATTTCCAGGCAGATTACGGCGTAAAGAGAACTGCCTTGCAATTTCGTATTATAATCCGTCAAAACCAGCCAGTCAGCGGTCACGTGACACCCTGGCCGCCTTCTGCCCGAATATTGCCTAGCAATACCGTACTACGAACGTTCGTTTGACATTTCTTGACATATTAAAACTGTTAATAAGTAACCTCTCAATCCATTCAATATAAGCTCCTCTGAAGCAGCTTTTATTGAATGGATTGTGAATTGTTTTAGATTTATTTGTTGAAATTATTCGAGCGTTATCCAGTCAACATAAAAAAATATCAGGTGTGACGAATATGTACCGTTTGAGTTTCTGGAAACTCTAGAAAGTAGCACTTCTGGCTGATAAAAACATCGAAAAAACGATAAAATTGTAAAACTCCCACAACTTTTCCAACAGAACATGAGTTAGGCGCCGACGAGGGCGAAAACTCTCATCCACTGAACTATGTATAATAATTACAACTGCCTGTTAATATCTCGTTTATTTATTTTCATACTTAGTTATACATTTTTAAATATTTTGTAAAAGTCATTAAAAACATCATTTGAAAATATAAAAATACGTCCGCCGGTATCGGGAGCAGGGTCCAAGCTACCAGTGGTTAGGGTTGCAGACTTGCAGAGACAGGAACCTCCTCACAATGCGAGCCTTATCTGCCTTCTGAATCAGGCCCTTGATCCAACTGCCTAACGAGAGCCTCCAGAGCTGCTGGCCGAGGCTTTCGGCCATCAGCCAGGCCATTGGCCGTTCCGACAATCGGCACAATGCAATGATAGCCGAGCTCATATACCACATGTCAACAACTGCCTCTATTATAATATTATCATCTATTATGATGAAAACTGATTTTAAAAACACTTGAAAACCACCACACGGTCGTGTGGTGTAAGTATATTCATCCACCACCATATTCATCCCTAGCCATATTTTTGTTTATACTTCGAATCTAATAGGTAGGTAATTAAATAAAAATAATTTCTTTGTGCAACAATGACAACAATAAACGTCCATGAAGTTGTCAAATTCCCAGCTGAATTTCACGTTCGGAAACATAATCTCGCGTACCTAACAATTTGCAAACACACAAAATTATTAAATGAATTCATTATATAAGTAGCACAATATACATTGCGTTCATATTTTCACCTACTTTTAGTAACTAGAATTATTTTTATTTATTATTTTTCATAAAATACGTGATTTAAATAAAATCGTAACTTACCGATAAATTATGTCATTGTGTTTCTGAATGATACGGCAGAGAATTACAAGCCAGCCATAGACAAACTACCCAGCGTGAAGTCGGTCAGAATTATGAATGTCATAATACGAAATTTAACCATGCAGGGATATGAATTGCCTGGAACTTGCCAGGTTTTTTAAAAGTTCGTAATAGGCCCCCTGTAGAGCTTCATCTCTCTCCCACACTGAATAAATATTAAAATAATACTGCTGTAAGAGGTGGTGGTAGGCCCTCTGGATTACTGCAGTTTAGAAGCACATGAGCTGCTGTGTCGTCTTCCTGCATGCAGACCTTGCACAGTGGGTCGTCTGTGACTTCCATCAAAAAGTGTTTTAAACAGTCATAATAATTATCGTCGTAATCATTTCGCCTGCTACGAGCATTATAGAGCCGTATTGGTTCGGTTCATATTATTATGCGAAAAACGACGTAATTTTTTTTTTGCAATAATTACACCTCATTTTACATTTTTACCGCGTCAAGGGTAACATGCATACGCTTGAAATACTTAAAATTGCGTGTCCTTATTTACTCATTCACGAAAACGAGAAAACAGATTCAGATGATTCATTCACATGAACGAACGATAATTTCAATGACCGAGAATATTTTTTTTCCCTAAAATAAGTATGGCTCATTATATCAATTACTTTCGACGATTTCATTCCAATTATTTGTTTTCTGAGCCATATGGAGCGGGTTTTGAGATATTAAAATTAAAAACTATTGTTAAAACAATCATCTTATTACCGTAACCCTGTTTTTGAAGGGTTAAACGTGATGCTGCGTGACACACGGTTAGAAAGTTTGATGAATAACGGACCAACTTGTTGAATCTTGCTTGTTCTCAACAAATTGGCTCATGATAAACCACAAATAAAATACAATAGATGTAGATATATTTAGTAACCTATTCCGCTTGACTATTCTTCAAGAGTCATAAAAACCCTGTAAGAAATCGTGTTTTACTTACACTCGGTATGGTAACACGTCGCGTTTTGGTTTGCAATTGGTCAATCGTCATCCTGAGGATACCTCGTTGAGAGGTGAAACACGTCGATTTCTTACAGGGGTTTTATGACTCTTGAAGAATAATCAATCGGAATAGGTTACTAAATATATCTAGGTCTATTGTATTTTGTAATGGATTTCCGCAAAGTCACGCCTGAATCAATTAATAAACCACAAATAATTTAAAAAAAACATTCTTGTATATGTGGTATAAAACATGAATAATGAATGGATTAAGCATCCTATACTTATTATGTAATCAAAAACATAAGAAATAAATAAATGCTGCTGAAAACTTCTGCTGAAAATAAAAACAAAAGAATGCGAAAAAAATGCACTTAAAAGCTGTGTGAAAATGCTATACATATAAACATGAGCGCCAGCATCAGGTGAACACCTGATCGGTGTAAATTAATAACAAGATCAAGTCACCATAAAACACTATTTATATTGTTTAAACAAGAAGGGCAAAGTGATTTAAAAATAATAGCGAATAACAATTAACATGGTTTAATAAAATAATTGTAGCTTTAAAATTGCCTAAAACGTAGAAAAAACATTAATAATTTCTCCAACAAGCTCCTCAAAATACTTAACCATATGTCTCAACACTTTTTTTACCGTTTCAATCCTTCTGAGAACGGATGTCCAGAGCATCCGTTTAATCGTACAATCCGAAAACAACTGCCTACCATCGGCGATAAAACTCAAACCAATATAGATATTATGTGAAGGTACACAAAGGTAAGAATCGAGTGTACAATTTCCGTGATGATATCAGTACCTCAGAGGTGAACTGTGCATAAAGTGGGCAACTTAATGATGTGGTTGGCCGGAGAGAAAAAAAAATGAAACAGATACGTATTCGATTTTATTGCTCACTCTTTCTTTTTTTAACAAAAAGGGTGCCGATTCTGTGTGCGTGTAAAATATTACTTTTTTGTTCATCCGGTACCTACTTACTTATGGGTGAGAATATCATAATCGGTTTAAAGGATGACTGACGATACGGCACTGAGATTTGCAATTTTGATGTTACTCCTAACAATAATGTTTGCTTTCGTTTTTTTGCAATATGCAGGTCAGTATCCGGTTATATGTTAAAAAAATATGATTTACGACCTTAACAAATATGGCTTTATAGGATTATAATCATAAAAATCATCAACACAACTCTCTAAGTTCATCATATTACACTATTGAATAACTATTTCATGAAATCATGACATTTGAGGATTATTCTAAGGAGTTTTTATTGCTGATTTAAATGATTATACCTAATTCTGTAGTCAGCGCATCCCCATACGTTGATAGCTTATGTCAGTCCTATAAATTTTTGCCTTTTCCATCATCGTTATCGCTGATAGAATGTCACTTTGTCTAGGCTCTCTGCTAACTTTGCCCCATAACATTTAGTCAGTAAGTAGCTAAAGTGAAATCGAGGCCATGGTTTCTTAGAACTCTCTCTACTTTTAATAGTTTCAGATTTGGCATTATTGATCCATCCCAGAATAACCCAGTATAATTTGCCTGTATCTTGAGGAGCTCATGGCTAGGTTATAAAAGACGCACGGGTCGATCCATCAGGTTAAGCTGCGCTTGTCGGGGTTGGTCATGGGTGACCATCTTTACATACCGAGACTCCTCCGTGCCTCAGAAAGCACGTAAAGCCGTTGGTTCCGGCTGTCATTTGTGGATCTTTGACAAGCGTTACGGGTCGTCAGAAGTCTGAAAGTCTGACAGTCCTGCCAAAGGGTATCGTATTACTCAGTTACTGGGTTGTGGAGGTCGGATAGGCAGTCGCTCCATGTAAGATACTGGTATTCAGCAGCATCCGGTTAGAGTGGAAGCCGACCCCCACATAATTGGGAAAAGGCTAGGCAGATGATGAATCTGCCTGTATCTTAGTGTTATTGAATAAATGCACTCTAAAATACTAAAGTATACAGACGCTCTATTTATATATGAAAACATCTAAAATTCTAGACTATCTTTTTCTCTACAAAACCGTTTCCAGACTAAAGAAAAACACAGCTATGATTCATTCCTCACGTGTAATTAGTACAGCATCGCTAATGAGGTGGCACCTGTTGCCGCTACTGTCATAAGTTGGCGCTACCAACTCAACAAATATGCACAGAAGATCAACTCTATAGAACGACTGATAACAGAAGGCCTAGACAAGTGACAATCGCTTCGAAAGCGTTTAGTATTTCTACAACGACTTTCAACAGGATTGACATAAGCTTTTCGATAGCTTATGTTAGTCCAATACATTTTTGCCTATTCCATCATCGCTATCGCTGATAGAATGTCACTTTGTCTAAGGCCTCTGGACGCACGAGCACATAGATGCTAATGTACGAAGAACTCATACAAGATGGGTTATTTAGATTAAACCAAACGAAAATAGAACCAGCTATCTAACTGCGTAACTTATTTTCATTACCGATTAAGACTAATCTATTTAATTTTGACAGTTCAACAACATTCATTGCGTGACTTACGTTGTTGAGTAGTTTTTTTTTCGAACTTATGTAGCAATGGGTTAGACATTATTGTTTTAAACCGATTCAGAATGTGATTGATCGTGTATTACGCAATAAGGGTGCAAAATAAAAACAAAAGCATTATTTTCCTTTATATTATGAAACGTAAGAATGATCTGTCCCTGTTTACACAAAAATAATTTTGGAGACTGACTACCTTGTAAGTTTTCTCAGTAACAAATCGGAAATCTTGGATTTGTGCCCGATTGATGGCAAAAGGTTTGCCTCTTTCCTATATGGGACTTAAATATAACTGGCAAAATATGGGTGTAATATCACATAGGTATACCTCGAGGATTACCTTATGTTGTGGCGGTATCTACATCGCCACATGCGAACTACGCATCAAAGACTTGACGTCACACAAAAATCCTGACGTCACATAAATCCTGCATCGCGCAATTAAAGTTTACCGTGCAATAGGAATATATACAAGAACCCAACATCAATCGTTGGGCAGTTACCCGCCAGACACATCACCCGTCTGGTCGGAGGATCCTCCCTTTTCTATGGTGGATGAGTGAACTTTACACCCTGTTCGTCATACCCCTAAAATGTAATGTAATTTGGAAAAGTGGAGATAGAATGTGCATTCGCTCGTCTGTTCTAAACGAATTTAAATAAATGACGGTGACTCGCTGTACGTGAAGCTTGTCTATGTGTGTGTGCAATTTCGTTTCTTGTATGGAGCTGAACTTCTGTTCTCATTTGTTTTGTGGCGTTACCAACTAAATAAATCTTGGTGAGAAGGTAAATAAGTGAGCTTCGAGACGGGAGCGAATGTGAATTTTATGAGTGTTGGTAGTTCTGTTTATGCTTGAGGCACTTTAGTAGGTCCCTAAGTCTAGTTTTGTTAGTGTATTTTTTTCCGAAAATACAGGAATGTGATAAAAAACTGACGTCCTATTTAAAATCGATCGCCGCCCGAATACGCGATCTTGGCGAGCATATTATGTCACTTTTGGTTCGGAAACCTGGAACACGCCCTCTGTCGTCGGCGCGACCACGCGTTCTTGTTATCCGAACAAAAAAGGATATAATATGAGAGTAACAATCGCGTATTCGCACGACTATCGCTTTTAAAGACGCCTGACCAAGATTATGTCTGGACTTTAAAGGAGACGGTGACCTCTGAGTTTGTTTCGGCCTTTCTTCTCAGAGTAGTCAGATAGGAAACGCCGACCTCATCTAGCTTATTTTTACAACTTTTTAATATGACGTGTAAAAGTGATTCCAATATCCTATTTACAGAATAAACAATTTCATTTCATTTCATTTCATTTCATTTAAATAATAGGACACGGCTTTAGACGTGACCATTGAAAATTATCATCATCATCTGCCTAGCCTTTTCCCAACTATGTTGGGGCGGCTTCCAGTCAAACCGGATGCAGCTATTATTTTCTGAATACCAGTATTTTATATGGAGCGACTGCATATCTGACCTCTACAACTCAGTTGCTGGGTAGTACGATACCCCTTGGTAAGACTGGTTGTCAGACTTTCGGGCTTCTGACGACCCGTAAGTTTCCAAGGCATGAAGGGGTCTCGGTGTATATACATAAAAGTCACGGATCGACCTTGGAAAGCGTAGCTTAACCCTACTAGATCGAGACATTGAAAGAAAGAAAGATTTATTATTCTGCAAAAACTAAACGCACATTACAAAAAAAGAATGTCATTCTATTCTAAGTTTCAATTAGCCAAAAGGCTCGTATTCATTAAAAGAAACATTTAAAAAAAAAGTTTGCCAAATTGAAAATCATTGTCACTTCCAAACACTGGATTCTCGACAGCAGGAGGTATCTACGTTTACAAAACAGGACAATGCTGACTCATTTTATTCCCAGACTAATTAAAACCTTAACTCCCAGCCAACCTGACCCAGACAATGAAAAACGACACAAAAACGACTAAAGCAAAGTAAAATCAATTAAACAGAAAACTCCAAAAAATAACCCTTCTCTTCACGGCCCCTTTCTAATCGACTAAACAATCGATTTAGTCGATTAGTTCCACTCGATTCGACTATGCAATGTTTACTTTCGTACTGAACATCGAATGTGTTAAGAGGACGCAAGGGGAAATCTCATTAGGTAGGGTCAATTTTGTTGTTCAAGCGGGTTTTGAGGTTGGCTTGTAGTGTAAGATTAGCTATGACTAGATATATTTTGGGTAAAGAACGTGTACGTCCGGATATATCTTATAGACTGATATCAATTACTTATCTATACTAATTTTCTGCTGGTGTTAATAACAACATAACATTCACGCCTTGTTTCCCCGAAGGGTTAGTCAGAGGTGTACCTATAGCACACCCTAATTTCGCCAGTTATCTTTAAGTCCCATGTAATAAGGGGCGAGCCTATTGCCATCACAACACTTCGGGCTGCTACTGAGAAATTCCAGATGGAAAAACACACTAACACTTTGCACGACCCAGGACTTCATGCTCCGTAGTATGGCTTGCGACCGCAGTCTTACTCATGTTCTGTAAAACAAGTGAAACGAGATAAAAAGTAACCGTATAGCGTATTACAAACTGGA
Source organism: Lithophane semibrunnea (assembly GCA_947363905.1). Taxonomy (NCBI): domain Eukaryota; kingdom Metazoa; phylum Arthropoda; class Insecta; order Lepidoptera; family Noctuidae; genus Lithophane; species Lithophane semibrunnea. Next base: position 6,869,537 of record OX376212.1, on the reverse strand, counting down.
CGTCAAATATTAAGGGTTCATCTCTTCAACTTACTATAAGGGTTGTTTCCCCTTTTGTGTTTTATTCAAAGCTCGCTTGTTATGAATATTTTTACTTTACTTAACTTTAAAATTCAAGTTTGTTAATTTTTACTTGAGGAAGAACGATGCTTTAAAAAATGTTGAAAGTTTATGGAAGATGAGAAAGATGGAGTTATGTTATTATGTTCGTTATTAAGTTCTTTAGAAGACAAATAAAAATTAATGAACAGTAGCACGTTACACGTCCGTGGTAACAATAGCAGTATAAGCAGGAAAAGCAGTAAATGTCGTTTTTTTATTCTCGTTAAATAATACTACGGTTTATTCGCCGTGAAACTCCATACTACGCTAGGCCAGCGGATGATCAAAGTGTTAGAACTGCAGTGCAGCCTACTTTCATCATCTGCCTAGCCGTCAACTATGTTGTGGTCAGCTTCCAGTCTAACCGTATGCACTTGAATACCAGTATTTTAAATGGAGCCACTGCTTATCTGACCTACGGTACCTATCTTAAATTAACAGTCAATTGTAGTAATTCTTAACAAAAAATAATGACGCTGGATATACCGTGAAGGCATTTTCAATGAGTGTCAATAATTAGATAAGTCGTGTATGTCTTTGGACGTCTGTGGTACCACTTAGACCTTGAGCTGGTCTAGTGGTGTACGGAGTTTGAAGTGCGGTCGTGGGTTCGAACCCAGACAGACGCGTTACTTTATGTGTATGTTTTCATCACCACTGCTCACAAAACGGTGAAAGAAAACAACTTTAGGAAACCGACATGTCTTATAACCAAACATTCGAAGACATGTGACATCTACCAACCCGCACAGGGCCCACGTGGTAGATTACAGCCCATGCCCTCTCAAAAAGGTGGAAGCCTGTCTCCCAGCAGTGGGAAAATTATAGGCTTATTATGTAACTAACTTTCCTGATTGGCTAATCAATCTTCACATAGACGAGAATATAACAATATTGTACAGATGAACAGTAGGCATAAATCCCAAAGATAATTACCTTATTTCAAAGCCCACTTGAATAAATTATAAAAACCATGAAGGAACAGGTTTGACAGAACGATTTGAACATAAATAATACATCAAACTCCATGCGTAGTAAGTTGCTGACTGCAATAAATCAATATAGAATTTTAATTAAGAAAAGTAGTTGTTTATCATTCCATTTCATAAATTATAACTGATTGTTTCTGACAGAAGTCGGTCATTTCTTCTTTCGTATTGAAACGGACTAGAAAACTTTATTCTTAGGTAAAAATATGAGCAATAGTGTAGATAATACAACAGTGGTGATCCAGTAGAAACGGCCCCGACTACCGCGCCGTATGTCGACTTACCTTCCAATCTAGGCAGGCACTCCATCATTTCAGCCAAAAGACGTTCACTGCTGGACATAGGCTTCCGCCAAGCACCGCCACTTCGACAGATTCTATGCTTCCCGCATCCAGCAGATTCCTGCGGTTGGCTCTCTTTGTATAATTTATTTCATCACCACTGCCCTCAAAACGGTGATGAAAACATCGTTAGAAAACCAGCATGAGGAACCTGTCTGGTACTACAACCATAAATTTAAAGATGTATAACATAATCAGCCTATAATGTTCCCACTGCTGGGACAGGCCAGGCCTCCTCTCTGTGAGAGGGTGTGGGCCATAATCCACCACGCTAGCCCAGTGCGGGTTGGTAGATGTCATACATCTTTGAAAAAACATCGTGAGGAAACCGGCATGTCCCAGTAGTGGGACCATTATAGGCTGTTTATATATGCTATGCGGTAGAAATATTACTATCCTATATGTGGTAGAAATATTATTCAGTCTGGAAAGTGGTACCGACTACCGGGGCTGGCTGTCCAGTAGTGTCCAGAGTGTACCTGTACCGGACGTACACTCACAGAGGTTAAAGTCTAAAATGGTTAGTTGAAGTTAGAACACGGAGAACGAATTCAGTGACTTGCAAGCAAGGCACAGAATAGTTTCCATGAAAAATCGTGATGTTTAAAGTAACCGAGTTGTGGTTGTGTTAGTATATTTCACTAGAGTGCTACTTTTACTTGAAGCAAGAACAAGTGCAGCTTTACAATAACGGGATTTTAAGAGCATGTACATGTGTTTGTGTACATTATTTTCTTGGTTCACATGATTTTAGTAGCAACTACAGAACTAGCAATTAGGAGAGCTAAGAAAGATGTTTAATTGATTCAGGCGTGACTTTGCAGAAATCCAGTATAATAATAATAATTATAAGGGGCCTCTGCGAGTTGGCTTCGGGCCCTCGTACGCCTTCCAAAAGACCGGGACCCCATGGTCCCGAGATATGTAAACACATAAAAATAATAATAATACCATTTATTTCAGGCGACACAGGCCCATAGAAAAATACCTTAACCTAGACATACATACTTTTTATGAAAACTTGTGTTAATAAATAAGGCTTGGGTTATACAATACAATAGACGTAGATGTATTTAGTAACTTATTAGTAGCGCTGGACGCAGAGAAGCTCTGAGTCCAGCGTGACAACACGTCGTTTTCTGGTTTGCAATTGGTCAATCGTCATCCTGAGGATGCCTCGTTGAGAGGTGAAACACGTGTCGATTTCTTACAGGGTTTTTTATGACTCTTGAAGAATAATTAAGCGGAAAAGGTTACTAAATATCTACGTCTATTGTATTTTAGCTAAGAAAGATCTTTCAGTTTAAAATTATCTCCAGTTCAATCAACTCAGCCTATCGTAGTCCATTGCTGGACATGGGCCTCTTCCAAACCACCCTACCCTATCCTCCGCCCTCCGCATTCAGTCTGTCCCAGCCACTTTTTTGAGGTTTTCGGTGACCTTCAGTTATTTTAAAGGAATAGGCGTTACAAATGCTACGAATAGGAATTGGACATTAGTTAAAGAATTGGGCCAAGATGAGTAACCGTCTGGGGCTTTTGGAAGTCAGCTTGTTAATCTTAGGGTCATACATCCCATAAATTCTAATATAAACCAACCAACAGCCAAAAAAACGATCTACCACATATTTTCAATTACATCTAAAGAATCCATATGATAAACCTCGTAGGTACATCTATCACTAAGTCGTTCATTTCATTAACATATTGATTGGAACATCCACAGTGGCGAGTAACCGTCATAACATTTGTAACACGTCAATCGAAAAGTGATGAGAACTTATGACTTGTCAATACATTTATTGCTTAGCAACTAGCAACTGATAATTATGTTCATTATGAGTGTATATAAGGCCTGCTATACACTCGTTCGGGTCGACATAATTTGGCACAATTTAGCACAGCTGGGCTGTAAAAAAAAAGGAATTCTATAATTCCGCCCGGCTATACCGAATGTGTGGTAGCACTCCTAAATATCTGTAGTCTCCAGTTTTACCATGGTGGTAATCAGTGTTACCCAGTTACTGGGTTGTGGAGGTCAGATAGGCAGACGCTTTATTTAATACTGGTATTCAGCTACATCAGTTTAGATTGGAAGCCGATCCTTAAATAGCTGGGAAAAGGCTAGGCAGATGATGTGTACCTAATTGTATGATCCCACAAAAATATCCTGATGAAAAAGTGGTAGAATATCCAGAACTTTTCTCGATTAAAATCTCGCAGTTTCTGTCATCAATACAAAATGTTTCAGCTCCTTGGCTTAAAACATCCCGTGGGAGAGAAATCCTGTCTCGTCACACCATAGCGGGCAAGGCAAAATCTGTTCATGTTTGATCCCTCACTGCAAGCTTGCAGCCTCAATATATATTTTAATATATATTTTTATCTTCACAATTATTTGGTATTTTATGTATTGTATTTCTTTTATCTTTTCAATCAGTTTTTAATTTATTATATTATTATTCTAGCGTAACTATGACACTCGTGGGTTGCAGCTGAAAATCAGCGTCAGGTGGTACACTGTGTGTTGCCATCTGACAATATGCTGAGCTGAGGCCCTTTTGGCATTGTAATGACTGTTGTCTGTTTTTTTAGTTTTAAGGTGTATTTTTCTGTGACAATGCCAATAAACGCATTTTTCTTTCTTTCAATGCAAAAACCAAGTGATACAAATGGGATATCAAAATAGTAGTCTGAATGTCATAGCACTGAAGCAACAGAGATGCGTACAACGTTCTCATATCGTGAAAACAGTTCACAGACTGGCAGAATGAAACGAATGAACGATTACAAATAAAAAAGTACAGTATGTAATTTAATACTCCCACGCAAACCATTATTTTATTTGCAAAAATATTTTATTTCGTAGCCACTGGGCATACAATCTGATATGCTTACTCTGGTATCCACTTTCACACGTTTGTAAGTAGAAAAATAAAACTTAATGTGGGTTCATAAATAAATCAAATAAGACCTACTTAGTACGAAGTAATTTTAATATGTAATGTAAATCTTTAATAATGTCAATCTTATATTTAATGTTAATCTAAATTTGTTAATGTATTTATTATTTTTATTATAATTATACTAATAATAATAATTCTTAATTCAAAAATATAAAAAATAGTAGCCCACCGGTATCGGGAACAGGGTCCAAGCTACCGGCGGTCAGGGCTCCAGAGAGAGGAACCTCCTAACAATGCGAGCCGTGTCCAGGAGTACAGCTTTCTGAATCAAGCCCTTAATCCAGCTGCCCAACGAGAGCCTCCTTAGGTGTTGGTCAAGGCTCTTGGCAATTTAATAATTCTTAATTCTAATTATATATTCAGAGCATGTGTACTCAATAATGTGTAAGTTGTGGTTACCTGTAAGTTTTTATTATTGTAAAAGATAGTTGTAATGTATCTCGTTGGTAATCCTTAAATAAATAAATAAGTAAATATCTAACAAATTAATCTGCTAAAAATTTTTATACCTATTGAATTAAAAAATATCAGGCTACAATTCTGACATTCCTACCAATTATCATGTACCCACCATTGCGTGGATTATGACCCTATCCCTCTCACAGAAAGGAAGCCTGTGTCCCAGCAGTGGGTACATTATAGGCTGACTACGTATCACTTGTAATAATTAGTACTTTTACGTCACAGAAAATCCAACATGGCGGCCGCTAGATGTAAAACTTCAGACTTTCCAGTTGTCTTAACCCGGATTGACCGTATTTTCCTGAAACCTTTTATTTCCAGCTTTAATAATTCACTACAATATACACAAAGAAGGTTTAATGAAATTCGGCTTCGATTCGCATGACTTAAGCTTTCCCCCGACTCATTATAAAAAAAAATAACACCGAAACTTTTTGACAGCGTAATATTCAATTTCGATTTATTACACAAGTTTTTTTACAGTTCAAAAGTTTGTTGTTGTTCGATTGTGAGCTTTACGCGGTTGTGTTAAGGGTGTAGATCTGTTATTGAGATGGTAAATAAGCTTGTAATTCTGGTGTCAGGAAATGTCAGGCTTATCAATTGACAGGTGGAAGTTCTTCTCTTGTTTTTTGGGCGTAAAAAAAAAGATACGAATGAATTAAATAACGCTGTATGATATATTTGTTTTGTAAATTGCCTGCTATCGTAGAAGGTATAACTTTTCTGTTATGGGGTAGGCAGACTTGACTGCTGTTTTTTTATGTTTCATCAGTTTAAGTTTATTGGATGTATTTAAGGCTGCAAAACAATCCATTTAAAAATGATTTGGTTGAAAGCTGGACTGCCTCGTTAGTCTAGTTGTAGCAAGCGCTACTACTGAGCATAAGGACCTAGGTTTGATCCCCGGGTCGGGCAAATTGTTATTGGGTTTTTCCATCTGGAATTTTTCGGGCATTGATCCAGATTTCGGGGTGCTAAATCTGGATCAATGCCCGATTGATGGCAGATGGAAATAGGGTCGCCCCCTATTACATGGAACTTAAACACATCTGGCAAAATGTGGGTGTACTAAGGTGTCTGCCTAACCCTTCAGTGAATACAGGCGTGATGTTGTTTGAAAGCTTTCACTTCAATATTATTAAACTTTCATCCATTAGAATATAATAGAAAGGTTTATTATGGCTGTCATTAGCTTTTCATCATAGTTATTGAAGTGGCCCTTCATATTAATTACTGGATATTTAGGCACTACTACACTAACATTAATAATTAATTAGACCGAAAGTTATTTAGTCTAGGTGAAATCGTAAGGGGGATTGAACCCTGAAAGGTACTTAACTTTGTGTAAATTATTTCACTACCTGTGCTCTTAAAATGGTGAAGGAAAACATTGTGAGGAAACCGACATGACCTAAAGCCCTCGCACAGAGAGGAGGCCTGTGTCCCAGCAGTGGGAAAATTATAAGATGAATATATTATGTTATAATTTTGTTATGTTATGAAAATTCAAGTTTTTTAGTTACGTAGTAGCAGTACGAATATCATCATCTGCCTAGCCTTTTCCCAACCAAGTTGAGGTCGGCTTCCAGTCTAATCGGAGGCAGCTGAATACCAGTATTTTACATGGAGCGACTGCCTATCTGACCTGCACAACCCAGTAACTGGGTAATAAGATACCCCTTGGCAAGACTGGTTGTCAGACTTTCGGGCTTCTGACGACCCGTAACGACTGTCAAAGATCCACAAAGGACAATCAGGACCAACGGCTTATCGTGCTTTCCGAGGCACGGAGGAGTCTCGATTATGTAAAGATGGTCACCCATCCACGGACCAGCCCGGGTAAGCGTAGTTTAACCTGATGGATCGACCCGTGTGGCTGTTATTACTTAGCTTCGAGCTCCTTAGTAGTAATACGAATAGGTAAGAAAAAAAACGCTGTATCAAGTTTTGTTTATCTCGACGCTATAAATACCAGTAGATGGAAAGGATGGAAGTATGGAAGTATTAACAGACAGCTTTTTAAACTCCAACAAAATTCTCATTTCCGTAATTCACTGTGTACTTAAAAAAACAGGATGAGCATCTGAAATACTCCATTTTATATTCTCAATACCATTGAAATAGTTCCGATTAAAATTACTCAATTAATAACTTAAAATCTTAAACCTGTTTTGAACCGTAATATCAAATTGTTTAACACTCTCATCCGACGTTGATGAAGAGTTGGATCTATGTGAACATGTTTTTTTCATTTTTAGGGTACCGTAGTCACAGTTAAAAACGAGAAGTTAAAAACGTTGCTATCTTGTCTCAAATTAATAGGTAAAGTATAGGATTAGGTATCACTATTCGTTTTTTCTCTGTATTATAATGTGACTACTACTCAAAATTCAGGCACTTTCATTTATTGATACTCCTCAAACTCCTCATGCATTAAAATAACTTAGAAAAAGGTAACAAATCACTACCGGTGCAGTTCACGCAACTGTACCTAAATGTGACAAAATATTATGGCCCCAAATACTACACCTGTGCATGGCGATTAGATAAATAGATTCGTCATTCGCCATTCGTCACATGAATTAAAATCCAATTTCAATGAATTGTAAGGCCAATATTTTAAATAAAAATGTTCTCTAAAGAACATCTAAGATTACATCATCATTCTGTATTTTATTAATTTTATGCTCTGCGGAATCCTACCTCGTACGTGCCTCTACTTACACTTGGCAGGTTTTAATAACCTATTTACAGGAAATACCAAATCGTTTACGAGGTTTTTTAATGAGCTGTTTTAGCACTAACTTCCTCTGGTGTTAATTATTAATTATTTCGTCAGGGCATCCTAGAAATTGATTATTTACAAGTAATATTTCTTTAGTTATAGCCTCGTTAACATAATTATAATCTGGTTTAGTGACAACAACTAATTAAATCTATAGCACCTTTGCTAATTATAATTATCTACTTTGCTCTGAATGTTTGGCATTTTATTGCAGGATATAAAGAAGGCTCTGACATCACAGTTCAGATCAGAAAGCAGATAAATGAGCAGCTCTCAACAAAAAAGTTAAGTCATAGCGTCTGCTTCGTTGAGCATGAGGTCCTGGGTTCGATTCGCGGGTCGGGCAGTGTTATCTGGTTTTTCCATTACCAGTACCAACCCGATGTCTGGATTTGTACCCGGTTGATGGCCACTAGGTACACTTCTGCTTGACCTTTCGGGGATTACACGCATTAAGTTAAGATATGAATTTTGTAGAGCCTCCCTCACTTTGAGCAATCAACACAACAAAAAAATAAACAAGTATCTAGAGTAGATAGCGATAGCGATTAGCGATATTTCCATACAGTAATATTGCCAAAATAAAACAGAGAAGCTCGTCATCAGGTTAAGCTACGCTTGCCTGGGTTGGTCTGTGGATGGGTGACCATCTTTACATACCGAGACTCCATGCTTCGTCAAGCACGTTAAGCCGTTGGTCCCGGCTGTTATAATGGAATTTTGCCAATCGTTACGGGTCGTCAGAAGCCCTAAGTCCCACTTACCCAGTTACTGGGTTGTGGAGGTCAGATAGGCAGTCGTTGTGTAAAATATTGGTATTCTGCAGCTGCATCCAGTTAGACTGGAAGCCGATCCCAATGTAGTTGGGAAAAAACTAGCTCATTGAATATTGCCAAATTAATCAAAACAGCGAAATATTTGACAGCAATTTGCGATGTTGCCAACTTTTAGAATCAACGCTCAAATATAATAAAAAACAAAAAATACGGAAAATAGGGCTTTTAATTTATGGTTAAGAGCCTATTAACCTTATTACTAGCTCTGATGCAATTCAATTTACTTGCTAGGATTTTCTTCGCTACAAAATCGCACGCCCAAGACGGCGATACCTAACCAGTCTAATTAATTGCAGATCGGATAAAAATAACATTAACATCACGCCTGTATTCTCATATGGTATGGCAGAGGTGCATCTATAGTGCACCCACATTTCTTCAGTTATGTTTAAGTCCCATGTAATAGGGGCGAGCCTACTGCCGTCAACCGGGCACAAATTTTATTTAAGTGGAAACTTGTAATTGGCTTTATTCTACATTATTACTTCTGACTACTCGAATATATGCTGTAATTTTTCTTAAAATAAATAAAATAAAATAAATTCAGACTTCGGGCTGCTACTGAGAAATTTCAAATAAAAAAACTCAAAAACATTTTACCCGACGTGGGAATCGAACCCAAGACTTCACACTCAGCAGCAGCGCCACTAGACCAATGAGGCAGACGGAAATTCGTTGCTATTTATCTTAAAGTATAAGTCCTGATGCAATGCAGTGCAATTTACTCTGGTATTTTCTTCATAAAATCACATGCCCAAGATACCTAACCTAACCAGTTTAATTAATTCCAGACCGGATAGATGTCGCCACTTATTACCATAAACAGTTCATAGAACCAGGATGATGACTAACTAATAATTCTAAGCATAAACCAGTTAATTTGTGGCTCAAATACAGTTTTTAAGACCTCAATTTGAATTTTAGTCGTGACACACAGGAAGTGATAGTGCATGTATTAAATGTTTTTTTGGTTCCTTCGTTTCTAATATTCATCCTTCCTATTTGTAAGTATTTTTTTTATGTTTATATATATATATATATATATATATATATATATATATAGTCCTCCAGACCGTATTTTCGGCCACGGCGGCCAATCTCAACGGAGACTAGCCTTCGGCGCGGGAGATATTATAGTGCACAAGTGTTTGCGCAGACACAAGTGCACTCTCTCTTCCCTCACTCTCATAGTCCGATGAGACGGCAATCCGACACGACCGGAGAAAGATCAGGCGTAGGACCAACGGCTTAACGTGCTTTCCGAGGCACGGGGGTATCACACCGCCAACTTCCAAACTCCGGGCTGTTACTACGAAATACCTAACGGAAAAATCCAATAACACTTTGCCCGACCCGGGAATCGAACCCAAGACCCCACGCTCTGCAGTCGCGCTTGCGACCACGAGACCAACGGGGCAGTTTATAATAGGTAGAAGAAAGGTAGGTATTTCGTTTTTCCTATGTGATTTTGGTGTTGGCAGATTTGTAGAAGGCGTTTTTTTAACATGAAGTTGTTTATTCTGTAAATAGGATATTGAAATCACTTTTACACAGGACATGATAATAAAAAAAACCGGCCAAGTGCGAGTCGGACTCACGCGCGAAGGGTTCCGTACCATTATCTATAAAAACGGCAAAAAAATCACGTTTGTTTTATGGGAGCCTATATTTATTTTATTCTGTTTTTTTGTATTTGTTGTTATAGCGGCAACAGAAATACATATAATAATTTCTACTAGTGTAATCATAAGATCGAGATAATTGTCAGTAAATGTCCAATATCTACTGAATACAATCCTTATAATAAATAACTTGAATGAATATCACCGATCAATAGATAAGCGTTTTATTTATGAATAATAATTTTTAATTTATTACAAACAACACTAAAATAACGATAAAAATTTATTTGACCTCTGACTTCGAAATTAATAGAAAATTTGCAAAAGTATACGCCTCAATCGACAGTTCGACAAAAAATCTTTTTTTTATGTATTCATCTTCATATTAATGCCGTAATAAAATGAGAAATAAAGATGTCATAAAGAGATAAATTAATTAATAAAAGTAAATGACAGAAATAAAATTATATTTTATCTATATAAAGTGTGATGTTTTAACCCCGGGAAATAATACACAAAAAAACAAATTTATTTGACCCAGGTAAGGCACACAATATTCACATAAAAACAAAGAACAGAATATTAAATAAAAAAATATTATTGTGCGTCCCAATTAGGCGCAGTTCAGCATGAATGCCAGCCAGCTAGTGCCTGTCGCTGGTTTTCAACAGGACCTTATGTTGCGAGGACGTCTTACGGATGTAAATCAGTTTTATAGTAAAAACAAAAGTCTAAAGACTTAAAGAATCATTGTATTAGCATCAACGTCCACCAACTAATTACAACCTCCTTCAATCAATTCCTTATTTAATTCAAGTAACCAAGAGTGGTGGTTTTTACCACATCAAATCAATCTGCATCAATTATTATATTGAGGTCAGCTTCCGGTCTAACCAGATGCAGCTGAATAGGTATTTTACATAGATCGACTGCCTATCTAACCTCCAGAACCAGTTTACTGGATAACACTATATCCCTTGGTAAGACTGATTGTCAGACTTTTGGGCTTCTGACTACCCGTAAGGACTGTCAAAGATCTAAAAATGACAGCCGGGAACAACCGACATACCGTTCTTTCCAACTCCGTGCATATTACCACATCTTCAGCAATTTCGATCAATATTTCATACCCACTTTAAAAATACATACTATATACATACATAATATAATATGCTCTAATGTGTTTTTGTATAATTTATACTCAAGGCGCCACAAAAGTTTTGACATTAAAATCGCGTTAGCTACCAAATTAAATAGTCGTATTGATGTAAAGTTCCGGTCCGAAAATAGATTATTCGATGGACCCCAAATCCTCAAGGAAGGCCAGAAACGCCTTGACAATCTTAGGGAAGGTCCTTGGGTTACCAAAGTAATTCGTCACGTTATTTTCAAAAATATCAGTTCTATTTCTAAAACTCAAAATTACATGTAGGGATATTTTCATCATATTCCTGATTTTGAGGACACGCACGTACATAAACACAAGCCTTATTTTCATGAGGGTAGGCAAAAAATACAGAACGTCACCTGCAACGATCCTTACATACTCCTTCCCTAATATTGTTATAAATAGGTAGTACTCGTCAATTAAAATTATAATATCCTCGAGCTCTCGAATTGGCAATACGTAGTCTTTAACAAAGCAGGAATAAAAATGGCATTTACAGCATTAATGTAGGTACACGATATTTACATTCTGGGTCAATGTTCAATACTAAGGCTGGAATTGAAAATTTCGTAGGCATCTACTAAGTCTTATTGAAAGGTTGGTTGGCATCATCAACTTCAGTAGGTAAAATTAATAATTCATCTATTTCAAGGTAGAATTTATAGTAAAATTATTTATTTATAGGAATATCATCAATCATCGCTCTTTTCTAACAATAGGACAGATCCTTATCAAAACATTAAACATGTATCCAGATCTATAAACGGTAGATCGTTGACAACTCGTAAAACAAAACAAAATGGCGGCGATACTGCCTCAAAACCACCTTAGTTTTAGTCGATATTGTGACCTTTGACATCCAATAATTAAAAACTATAATCCCATTAGCCTCTTTCATGTTAACACCTACAAATTCTGTTGAAACAAAAAAAGCTTTAATGGTCTTTCGGTACAAAATGGTAAATCAATTAGATTCATTTCGTTCAGTTCGAAACTAAATTGGCTTGAATTGGTTTAAATAAAACCGTGCTTTGTTTTCATGTTATGTCAACATTTATCCATCGTGTTTGCGTTTACAGAAACACTTTCTATTAAATTTTTTATTCCCACACCAATTTTCTGTCATGAATTCTCGATTCAAGGATAGAAAGTCAATAGGCCCATTAGCATGGAACGATTTTTTTGCACGCCTGCAGTTGATATCGACGTTTCGTGCAGTTTAGAACAGTTTCTATTATTTGTAAGAGCTCAAAAATCAGATAGGTAGTAGGTGTATAATATGTAAGTCTGCACATTCTTAATAAATAGTTTAAACAAATATTGCTTCCTAAACAGCAAACTGGGTACATATCTATCAATCCTGTGGTGTCTTGGTTTAGGTTAGGTATGTACAATGAAACACTGTTTCCAATATTATAGCGTTTTAGCGTGCTATCGCTACAATTACTCAGACCAGACTGCGAGTGCGGCGCATCGCCCCGCACTCCCTTTGCCGCGCAACCCCCACCATAGCACGCATTACTTAGACGTCACAAATCCTACTATGTTAATTAGATTTCCGTCCATTTGTCTATAATGGGTAACAGTCTCAAGCCTAAATACACATTCAATTTCCAAAATAGAGCCAAAAATACAAAATTTATAAACCTAACTCTATAACGGATGCAATTAAACTCAAATAAAACTGAGAAAACACGATAAAACACCCACTGCCGTATAGACTAGTAAATTATCTAGCCTCTCGCTTACGCTTAATAGCCTACAGTCCCCAGTGGCTAGACTTGATGGGAAAATACCAAGCCAGATGTATTTTTTATCATTCGCCAGCATTATAGAAAAGTCGTTTAAATGAGGGTATTTTTAAATTAAAATTATATTTCTGTGTTGGCAAAATCTCATCAGAGTATAGTGTCTCATTTTTTGTAGTAATTTTAAATAAAACCGGGTGTGTATTCATGTTTGATATTGTTTTGTGAATTGATAAGTATTAAATTAATCTAATGTTACACATAATATACGACGATCTTTACATACCAAGACCCTCCGTGCCTCGGAAAGCACGTTAAACCATTATTTGGTCCCGGCTCTCATTCATGGATCTCTGACAGTCGTTACGGGTCGTCAGAAGCCCGAAAGTCTGACAGCCAGTCTTACCAAGGGGTATCGTATTACCCTGTAACTGGGTTGTGGAAGTCAGATAGGCAGTCGCTCTATGTAAAATCTGTTACTATGGATTTTAGGAAGAAACTAGGATCTGGTGAAGGGGTCGCGCTTTGGGAACTGTCTTATGTAATTTCGACGTTCAAAAATGTTGATTCTCAGCCTAATTTGGATGAATTATTTTAGTTTTTTTTTTAAGTGAAAACTTTTTCAGGTGAGTTGAGCGTATTTTTTGCCTATAAATAGTTGGTTGGTCAAACGCAAAGGGTTTTGCAAACCTTTTCTAGGTACTTTTGTTTATGTTTTGAGCATATTTTAGTTTAGAACATTATTACCAACTACCCAGGAGTCACAGTTAGAACATAGGTACATAAATTCTGAACCATGTTGAATATTCTACCCATTTATCAAACCACTGACTGGAGAGGGTAGTTAGATTATGCTATCACGCTTCGCAAGCATATTGCTGACCACAATATGACATGAACAACATGGAGTAGTACAAACGCTGTATGTACCTACCTGTGTTTAACAAATAAATATTAATTCATTCAGCCATATCTACAAGTAGACGGTTACTGTCTGACCAGACGAACTAAAGGCTCCCACAAACAAGCGCGACGCGATGACGGTGCGACGACACGATTATGGTAGAACAATTTCCGTGAAGTTGTCACAGAAATTTGTTTTAGAAGAGTCGCGTCGCACCTGTCTGCGGGAGCCTTAACATGAGCGGGCGATAGAATTTAGTCATCGCAGTATTTAAAATCATGCCTGTATTCCTCGAAGAGTAATCAGAGAAGTAAATGATGAACTATATTTATTTTCTTAAAATTGGTTAAAAAATATACTTTTACTCTCCAAAAGTTAATTGTGTTTTAAAACTACATACTTTTTGAGGTCGGTGTTTCTTATCTACTATTCTGAGAAAAAATACCAAAACAAACTGAGAGGTCTCTTTTAACGTACAGACATAATCTTGGTAAGGCCATATGAGGACCAAGCAGATTAGTGTTTGAGATGGTCGTTTGGGAAAAGAACCACACAGATTTGAGTGGACCCGTTCAGTCAGTGCATGCATTTGCGTGTAGCTCAAGAGCTCAACGTAAGTAACTATAGTACCTAACCTACATTTCACCAGTTATGTTTAACCGGGTAGAAATCCAGACTCCGCACTGCTGGAAACTGAGAAATTCCTGATTGAAGAACCCAACCACTCAATTTTCCCGACCTGGGAATTGGAACCAGCACTTTATTCACTAACGTCAAGCAATGCAGCGTTCAGTTAAGGAATTCTAAATGTAGGTAATCAGTTTCCAACTAACACCATTCTTTTTTTAGTAAGCAACTCGTAATCTTCGAAATGTAAATTTTTGACACTTGTACAAACGTGTTTGAATGAGGTGTTCCATTTAAAAAAAAAGGATCTGGCGGCAAAAAACGAAATAAAACACCGATTTCCGAATAAAAAGTAATTTATAACATTGTAGTGTTTTTTTTTAACTCAAATTAAGTGTTTGTAAAAGTTGATACATAATACTATGTTGCTAGGCAACCGGGCAACATTTAGGTGTCGCCTACTGTTACTAAAAACGGGCATTATAGAAATGAGGCAGTCGCAATAGTTTCATCGCATTTGGTCGCTAAAACGATTAAAATATGACGACAATAATGTTGTCGCCTGACCAGACATAATCAGTTATTTACCCATTACGACACCCAAAGGTATATTTCTATATCCTATAGACAAACATACTTAATATCAGTCCAAAATTCACGTTCCCTAATCACTATTAAATTAACTTTCCAACAAATTACCAATTATTATGTTAATGAATAAAATTTACATACACGCGTATTTGTTTAAGTCGTGTTACGAATATTTTCCTATGTCATTAATTAGAATTTATTTTGTGTTGAAAACTGTTTTCATTACAAACGTTTTTGCGTTCAAAGTTGATGTTTGCTATAATTAATTAACTTTTGTCGTTGGGTGTAGGTAGGTACGGTGCTAACATGAAAAAGTAAATAATTTGATTACCTACTGTGTTGGTCTTGGAAATGCATTAAATAAGGTGTGTGTGTGTTTATTGAAGTGAAAACTTCTTAAGGCGCGTTGAGCACTTTTTGGGTGAACAAAAATCATGGAACTCGCGTCATCGTCAAGCTTGAAAAAATGAATGAATACTTTTGAGTGAACAAAAATCATGGAACTCGCGTCATCGTCACTCTTAAAGAAATTATTGAATGTTCAGTGAAAACTTCTTTAGGCGCGTTGAGCACTTTTTGGGTGAACAAAAATCATGGAACTCGCGTCATCGTCACGTTTGAAGAAATGAAACGGTAAACTCTGCTTGCGCGATGTAGGATTTTGCGTGACGTCAATGTGATGCGTAGTTCACATATGGCGATTTAGATAACGCCACAACACATTCAAATCATTCAAAGACCATCTCAGATACTAGGAAATCTGCATGGTCCTCATAATTATGATCTGACCAAGATAAAGCCTGGACTTTAAAACAGAGGCAGGCTGGCAGGCAGTGGTGTACCTTTAACACACCCACGTTTCGCCAGTTATTTTAAAGACACATGGAAAAGGGGACGAGGCTATTGCCATCAACCGGGCACAAATCGAGACTCTGAGAAATTCCTGATGGACTAAACCAATAACAGTTTGCCCCACTTGGGAATCGAACCCAGGACCCCATGTTCAGCAGTAGCGCTTGCGACCAGTAGACTAACAAGGCAGTGACGTTGGCTATACACCAATTTACAGCATAAAGGTCATAGCACACAAAAGCAACTCGAAAAGGGATCGTACCGTATCGCCTTTCGCCTCGGCGTCAGACATTTTCGACCAGCAGCTCCAATACGTCACTACAGCTAGGCGACGTCACCGCGCTTACGGCTCGCCGACCGCTGGTTGAAGTGCTGGCAAGAATAGTGATCAGCAGACAGGCCGCGGGGTGAGAGGGGCAAGGGTAGATGAAGAGACGCAAGCGCGGCGACGGAGAGGCATAAGCACGGGGACGTCGAGCGGTAAGTGCGGGTACCGCTGCGCTGGTTGACCACGCGCCACACCGCGGTCTACCGCGGTTCGTGAGCTTGTCCCGAGGCGAATTGTTCACGTTACGATTCCCATTAATGTGCTTTTCAGTAGAGAGTTTCATACAAAGAATACTTAACGGCTCGAGTTGATACGGTTACGATCCGTTTCCAATTTGATATGTGTGCGTTTAATACCGAAAACCACACTTTTATCATAGTACCAACGTACTATAATAAAAGTTTGCGGTAGATGTCAACACATCTACCTACAAAACAAAATCCATCACAATCATAATAAAATCTAACACCTACCCAATTATCCTCATCTATTCATTCCTTACAAAAAAGCTTAACTTCCTTGACATAACCGATCAATCGTTTATTTTATAGCAACATAAAAAAAACTGCAAATATTCTAAGAATACGTAAATCGTTGTAATCGTTGAGGTATGTACGTTTTTTTTTTTGTAAATCTGTTCATACTTGACACCTGTCTGACTGGCTTAGCTTTTATTTTTTATTTTAGGAATCCGTAGTTCGTCGTATGAAACGCTGTGGGCAGAGCTCAACGGCTTTTTCCGTACATTCTCTTCTAAACATACACATTTACGCTATCTTCCCATGGGAGTTGGCAGAAACTACGGAATGCCACCTACTACGATCCTTACAAACTCCTTTTCTTGATTCTGTTCTCTTCTGATTTATGTGAGTGCAATTCTAGACGATAACACAAGTGTTTTATTTTTTAGGTATAATTAAAATATTGGGTACCTATGAAATTGGCGTTTTTGTCTCATTAATAGAGAACCTCGTCACTCGTCTATGATATAAAATATTCATCAATTGCTTGGTATTATATCGAATAATGACCATCATAGACAACTACCAATAGTAAAAAAACCCAATTTTTTTTTTAACTTAGCCAAACCTTATTTTTTTCGCTTAATCTAAGTGGCATACGTTATCTTAGTTTTTAAACAGTAGTGTATAAAAGTTTTAAAACAGTAGTGTTCATGGTTGTTATAAAAATTAAGAAAACGTTACTATGAAAAATGCAACTTCTTTAAAATTCCCCATACAAAATACCAATTTCATAGGTGGGGGACCTAATACAATATAAACATGAACATACTTGTACAATAAAGGTGGTGTAAATTATCCGGAACCCGATCCCAAATCTCATATCAACCTTAACATCTTTTTTCACTAAAGTGACGAATCAGAAACCTGTTTAAAAAATAAACCATTGTATCGCGTGTGTTTAATTTAAGATTTTTGCACTTTCAAGTTGGTAAAATATAAAAATAATGTACAAAAAAGTACTGAGATCGATAGCCGTTGGTTTTTGTGGTAAGCTTTATTTTAGATCTTCGGATAAAAGGACGTGATGCAAAATCGTGACGAATTTACGCGCGAATATTATTTATCGAAATACAATTATAGAGGTTGTTGAATGAAACTGCTACGCTTGCCCGGGTTGGGCCGTGGATGGGTTACCATTTTTACATACCGAGACTTATCCATGCATTTGACAGTTGTAACAGGTCGTCAGAAGCCCGAAAGTCTGACAACCACTTTGTCAATGTAAAATACATGGAACGACTGCCCATCCAGTAACTGGTTAATACCTTATCCACTGGTAAGAATGGTTGTCAGACTTTCGGGCTTCTGACGACCCGTAACAACTGTCAAAGATCTTCAAATGACAGCCGGGACCAACAGATTAACATGCTTTCCAAGGCACGGAGGAGTCTCGGTATGTAAAGCCCATCCACGGACCAACCTCGGCAGGCGTAGCTTAACCTGATAGATCGACTCGTGCGGCTGTTATTACTTAGCCACTTTATTTATGTGTATGGGTATAATGCAAAGTTGTTGTATTTCCAAAGGAGTTTTTAACCGACGACTGAGGAGGAGGTTCATAACAGAACCTTTTACGTTAACGTTTATTTTTTATCTTTCTATTATGGTAGAGCGCATTGAACCTTGACTAAGTGATTACAATTTTATACTTTATAGCATTTTTCACATTCTACTGAGCAAGAGTAAAAACAAAAGAAAAGTTAGTGATCCTCATTTGTTATTACAAAGTGCATCGTTAACAAGAGACGCTAATTTTATATAAACTGTAGTGCCATAAAAGGTATCTCAATTTAAAGTTTATCTGAATAATGATCAGTACAACAGACCACACATGGAGAGATAACGAAAGTAGTACTGACAACCGCACGTCAGTGGTAAGACTAACTACGAAATCGGTCCTTACTGCTACGACGTACAGGTATGGTTTCATTTTTGGAAATTTCCAAATATTGAAACCCTAAACTAATTTATCAAACTATAAAAAAAGGTCTCAGTGTCTGGCGCTGTAAATGTCAAATTGTAACCACAGGCGTACTTGCTCGACTGTACATTTTGAATAAGTATCTGTTAAACTGCGGTCAAATTAGGAGCCGTTTAAAAACGGTTTTTACCGATATTGGAAAGTAATTGATGGAGGAGTGTGAACCGTTTACCAAGGCTAAATTTTTTCTTTCGCTATAATTATTGTCACTTTGCAGTTTAAGTGTTAAGTGTATTCATTTATTTTCATTCTCCTGTTCTGAATCGCATCGCAATCGCATCACTGATGCGTAGAACGCGGGTCTGTGACAATAGCATGCTGAAAACAGTGGTGGGAAGCCCTTACTCCCCTTTTCTGAGGCACTATGTGAGGAGAAAGGTCAGGTAGCATATTATTCCTTGCTTTATCGTTATCTGCTCATCTTGCCGCAGTCACCAGCTTTTCTTGTCCATGTCTTTGTGTATTACGAACACTAGTGTTAAGGTATTTTACTAACAAATTGGACCATATTGTTGTACAAACTTATTAAATAAAATAAATAAAAATAAAAACACAAAAATACGTATTTTATGTCCCTCTTACATCATAAATAAACATCTCTTAAGAGAAAGGTCCAAAAACCCGTTCTTTTTAACGGTATTAATAAGTCTTGGTCCTTCGGTACGCGAAAACCAATGTAACTGTTGACAATCCTGACGCATTTATTCTTTGCATTTCGCATTCATTTAACATGTTCAGATGTTAATGAGATAAATATTTCGAAAATAAACTTGAACTTCAAAAATGCAGTTTAGAAATGTTGTTTATTCAGTATTATACATAATTTATTATTGACTGAAATAACTTTATAAAAGACTAGCATCCCCCCACTATTTCGTTCGCGTGGAAATTGTAAGATACCAAAATATGGTACTAAAATAACAACCATATTTTTATAAAGCTATGTTTGTATTTTTGGTCTCAATAGCCCTTGATTCCCGAAGCAACGCGTCGCATCGCATCGCCCACCCGCGCTCTTACTGCGTTTTTGCTTTATGATCATTCTTTTTGCTCGACTCCTAAAGGTCGTTCCTAAAGCGTGATATTAAAATCCAGAGATTATCGCGTTCAAACAAAAAAAAAGTACAAAATCTTCAACCTAATTATATTAGCATAAAAAATTTGATTTTTTATAAAATAACAGTTACAGTTAACGATAGATAGTTAGTTCACTTATGGTAGAGAATCATGCAGTATTTACTTAACTGACCACACTACAAAAAATATACGACTAACCATTTTCTTTACATAAACACTCAAACAGATGGCTTTGATAGACATTAACAACTAAAATTATTCTTCATCTCTTAACAACTGATTACACTAGACATAATCATGATAATGTTTTTTGTAAACCAATTCCTTCGCCGCGCAACGCGTTGTAGGCATCAAATGAGCTAGGCCTGCAGAAAAAATATCGATATTTTTTGTTCGATATATCGATATTTTTAGGCGATATTTATTATTTCGATATATCGATGTATCGATATAAAATATCGAAAATATATCCTAGTTTTTTATTCCTAGTTTGGTTTTAAAATAAATACAAAACTTGAACAACAAAAAGTAAAAAAAAAAAATTGAAAGTTCTACCGATATATCGATATAGGCATCGATATTTATTTCCAATATATCGAAATCGATATTGTATATCGATACTTTATACGATAATATCGATACTTTTTGGCACTTCTTGCATCCCTAAACTGAGCCGACTGTGCGCATAACTTCAAGCCCGCTTTATGGTACTTCTGTTTTCGTCCTAGTCGTAAGTTTTAACGCACTACGAACAAAACTGGTAGCTAAATGACGGGTTGAGACGTCGCAAAACATTGCAGCCTATAAACTACCAAAGAACATTTCAATAAACATTCAACCTAATTCCCATACGCCAAAGTGCTATTTTGATCAAAGCCATCCTGACGCTTGTGCTGTTTCAGAAATTGTATGCACGGTCGACGCCACGCGAACGCTTCGGTATACTAAAAGCCGTTTTGGATTTTATTCCTTGGAAGTAAGTGCCAATTTAGGGTGAAAGGAAAACTGTGTATATGACGTTCTATGTCAGGATAATGTCGCCACGCGTAAAGTACTTGCGGGAACTCAACTGGTTTTTCTTTTTATGTATTTTTCTTTTTTTTTTCGCATTTTTTCGATGCGTCGCCTCAAACGTTGGGAATATTTATTTTATGCCATTGTTCAAAAATAACAATATTTTATATTTGTGTTTTGAATTTAAAATAAGAGGGTTTCATGGGCATTGGTATTATTTTTTACTTTGTGTCAAAATAAATAAAGAATCTTGATGTTTACACATCTTTATGTTGTAATCCTATGAGACATTCTGGCGATGACTTCATAAAAATTAATAAAAATTATAGTTTTTATCAAGTTTTTTGATGGAATTTTAAAACTTTAAGAGACGTTTAAACGTCTTATAGGTTAAGCAATGTTTATGAATAAAGGGTTTAAAGTTATGGGCACCAAAATAAAGTGAAAATCATTTAACTAATTATGTCATTCGCATTCTTAAATGTAAATATTTAAGTCAAATCAAACATTTTAATAACTTTTTAGTAGTTACGCGTAAGCACTTTTATAACGTACGCATTTTTATTCAAATATTCATAACAATTTCTCCAGCACAGCATGCAGATAATGCCGTTAATTTACCACAACAGATATAAAATTAACTAGATAATCCAATCCACGACCGTGACCCACCATTTCATTTAACCTCAACCATTTAAGCGTGCTATAAACGACCAATAGTAACCGACTTTAAATCCCCTGTAATTATACTATCTCCATAAAATAACTATACGATCTTATTAACCTCGGTAGAAGTCTATGCAAGTCCATCTGGAGGCACGTCTGTGGTAGCCAAGCAACGAGGCGTCACAAGTATGTAACTAAACAAAATAAACGTAACTGCATCCGGCCACTATAGACGAAAATGTTGAGAAGTATCAGTTTATGGTAAGATGTTCTATAAAAAGATCTATTTATTTGACGCTTGGAATATGCGCTGAGAAACAATCGATTTTACCACTAGATTTAATGTTACTTAACCCAAGGGGCCTAGACAAAGTGACATTCTATCAGCGATAACGATGATGGAAAAGGCAAAAATGTATAGGACTGACATAAGCTATCGTCAATCCTGTTGAGAGTCGTTGTAGAGTAAGAAACGCTTTGGAAGCGATTGTCACTTGTCTAGGCCCTCAGATTACGAGTACCTACTGGTCCTTCAGGCTTGTGCCTTTAAAACGATAATGTAGTCCATTTTGAAATCTTCTATACATAATACCTATAAATTAAAGTCGCTTTTCGAGTTTGTCTGTATATCCCCGTTGTTCTTCTAAACCATGCATGTGATTTTGATGAGGTCGTTCATCGTTTAGTAAATTTATTCCGGAAGGTTTATGGTTACGTTTTTTTTTTTTTTTTTTTTTTTTTCTCTCGTTCTTTTGTCACGTCGTAAAAATTGTGCGGAGCAAGAGCGGGTCGTTTGTTAAGGAACTAAGAACAATAATTAATTATTGAGTATGCATTTCTTGTCTAACACTAAATAGCTATTATTTTTTGTTTATTGCAGTTTATACCCATAATATTGGGTTCCTACTGTTCCTGTACCTATGAAATTGGCGTTTTTTTCTCACTAATAGAGAACCTCGGCACTTTTATATCGACGATTTAAAATATTCATCAATAATAATTGCTTGGGATTATATGGAATAATGACCATCATATACGAGACAACTACCAATAGTAAAAAACTTTATTACTTATAGTTTTCTTAACATAAAAAATACCTTAAAAATGACTCCTCATATTGTTAGCAGAAATGACCACTATTTTTTTTTTTAACTTTTCCAATACTTATTTATGTCGCTTAATCTAAGTGGCATACGTTATATAAGTTTTTAAACAGTAGTGCATAAAAGTTTTAAAACAGTAGTGTTCATGGTTGTTATATAAATTAAGAAAAAATTAGTATGAAAAATGCAACTTCTTTAAAATTCCCCATACAAAACACCAATTTCATAGGTGGAGACCTAATATTGTTCCATTACATGGATCTGGTGTTCACGCCTTTCATTGCAACACATCATAATCCTTCGAATCCTGTATTACTATAATTATTATGATGTCAAAAGCCTATAATATACCAGTCTATAACTAAAGTTTAACGAGTATATCCACGAAAAAAATATTAAATTAGTTATGTTCGCGTGTGAGAAAAAATGTGCGTCGTTTGTCGCCCGATTCGATTATTTGATAATGCTCTTCGATGTTAGTAAGCCATGAAATTCGATAAAAAGCTACAACGTACGAAAATAACGTTGGAATATTGTTTCAAGTTGATGTTGTTATCATTACTTTAGTCAATTTACTGCAATCACCAATTTTTGGGGCAATTTGGTTGAGGTAGGTAATGTGCTCTCGGGAGGGTGTTGTGAGATAGGCTCAAATCGATATAACCGATTTCAGTAGGGATGTGCTTTATAAATATAAAACTTTTTTTTTGTTATAGCCAGTTAATGTGGTATTAACTGGCTTATGGAGCGTTATACAAAGAAAACCATTGGCGGGATACGGACATTAATAAAGACATTGTAAAAAATAAACAAATCAGAACAAGCAAATAAACTGTGTTAACTTTATTTAACGACAACCCTAATTTACCTATTAAATTTTTATCTCGATTTCAATCAAAGACAACGCGCCGCACAGAGACTAAAGAATCAATCATGAATCATCAACGAATAAAAAAAAAAAATAATTGTCATAAAAAAAAACAAAAAAATCCAATAAAAAAAGAACAAAATCCTCATTATAAAATTAACTAAGAATTTACTAAAAAAATCCATACGAACTAAACCTTCTGTTCAAACACTGTGTATTGTGCAGGCGCCGTTCGCGACAGGTGTATAGAGCGGATGTGTGACCGGTCGCAGCCTCGCAGCAGCCAGTTTGTGGTCGCCTGGTCGCCATCTCACTCTACCAGTATCTCAGCGACCATGTATCGGTTTTCTAATTTGATTATAAATTGTTTTGGTCTTTTGGTACGGAGTATCTGTGTATTTTTTTATAATATATTAATTTATTTATCGGTCATGAAATTGATAAAAAAGAAATAATAATAAAAATAAATCTATAAAATTCTAACACACAAATTAATGTGATACTTTGTGGTTAGAAAAAAAAACTATTTTTATTTTATCGATGAATTATTTTTTAGAAATTATTAAGAAATTGGTCCTAGTAGCCTACACAAAAACGTTAGTGTTGAGCAGAAAAGTCAAAGTTAACAAATTGAGTAGGTAGGCAATCGTAGTCATTTTCTTCACAGAGTGATTGACTTGCTCGTAAATAAACATTCAATTTGTCTTCCATAAATCATATTATATTTAATTTTCACAAATATTTTAAAATCTTGTTAATTATCCCACAAATGTCGATAAAACATGAATTATTTGCACTTTAACATAAATAAGTGCGTGTCATAAAACGTTGTTTATGTCCCTGTTATTTTAAAAGCCTGTAATTTCCAGGCAATTATTTGTGCTTAATAATACCCTCCACTACACCTGGTCACCTGGTGCCTTTAGAGAACATTTCAAAATAAAATATTATGTATAATATTATATCGTTTTTTTTTTGTATATCGGTAAATCAGGTCCCGATTTTTTCCTCAAATCTTACGTTTCCGGCTTAAAAAGTCGTAAAAAGAACTTTCAAACATTTTAAGGCAATAAAAAGTAATTTTACACAGTTTTCGGCTTTATTGCGTCGTCCTAACAATACGTGGATACTTTTTTCGACCGCAAAAAGACCTCGTAAATAATGTTTTATATTTTTTATGTTAGTATATTTTATATGGGTTGTATATTTCCCGAAACGGTTTGCGGTAAATCATTTATATGGCCAGTAAAAGTCCAAGGTTTCCTTAAAACTATCTGCGACGGTATCGTAAAGAAATTGAGGTTTTCGGCACCCTTTGAAAAGTGGAAATTAAGTTTTAATCTTATAAGTTTTAGAGCAGTAGGTTTGAGATATTGGCGAGGTATCAATTTCTTCTAAAATGTGAGTAGGTAGACGAGAACGAAACTTATGCAGGGAATGCCAAATACATATCTAGTAAAAGATATGGCCGCCTTGTGAACGTCTTCATAGATTTTATGTTCCAATACAACAGGAGTAAAAATACGCTTGCGTAAAGTCACTTGTTATTCCCATCATTTTAATTATTTTTTTGTTCTGGTCCATACTTAGGAACCTTCTGGTTACGGAGATATTGAAAGTCAAAGTTTATTGTATTTCATATAACAATATTAATTATCATCGCTAATAATATTAGATATATTATATTATAATTCCTTTATTTCATTTTTCATTATACAATATAATATATTGTATAATATAATAATAATAATAGTGATAGAGACCTTATATCTACACGCATAATATTATGTTGTTAAGATTAAAATTACAAAGTGAAATCGACTCCAATAAATCTCGAATTTACTGTCTTTTAGTCTTCACTTTTGCATCTGTCTGTATGTAATAAAATTTACATTTTCCAACAATAAAATGTGACTGAATCATTCATGGACAGATTCAAGACGTCAACATAGAGATTTGTGGTTATTTCATTCATATATATTTTACAAATACCTATAGAAAAAAACGTATGTGAATGAAATTGAATAATATAAAGAAACAAAATTGAATATGTTACAAAGAGGACGGGTCAATCAAATTAAAAACCATAAATCAATTTGAAAAAGATAAAAATAAAAGAATTGATATCATTATTTTGGGACTTATAGAAATATCTTTAAGGAATATTTGGCGTTGAAGAACAGGTATAAGGATTTAATGATAGAGGATGACAAAGCAAAGGATGGATGCATTGTAGGAAAGATGATAATATGGTTATGGTAAGTACGATATGGAAAGAGGGTATCAGCTAATACAGATGTCTGCTTAAAATATTATATACTGCGTTGGTTGGCCTCTAATATATCGAAATGGATGATGTTAAGTCAGTAATGGACGACAAGAGGATATAATAATAAAGAGTTCGAACTGGTTCGCAGGTTTTCTTTGTATGCATTCCTCAACATAAAGCTCTATTTCTTCCATTTTTTCTGTTTGTCTTTTCAATGTTACTGCACATTTTAATAAGAACATGATCTTGCCTAAACCACCATAAATACGCCAGCAACAGGCCGGAAAAACTATAGTCCCAAGAAAAACTGTCAGATTGCACGTCTCGCGTTTTACTTGAGTATCAGTAAAAACCTCATTTACTGGCTTGTCTGTTTCGACATTCATTTGCAGAAAGTGAAACAGTCCATTGTGTGACTACCAAGTATTTATGTGCAAAAAGTAATTATGTAGCTACTATTATTATAATTCCAACCTCGTTACGTGGATTTCTAATTTTTTTTGTTTGACCGTTACTTTTTAAAATCTTGGGTGACAAAAACTTTGATAGGCGAACGGACATTATCAATTATGGTGCGGAATGTAATTATGATGTCGGTAAAAAATTTGTCTATGCTTGCTATGAAGTAGATGGGTGTCTGTTTGGCAAATTGCTTCGAGTATACCGTTTGCAAACTGCCGTGATGGTTTTAGATGTAAAAAAGTAAAGTAAAGTAAAAGTTTTATATTTGGAACAACAACAAATTATCATAATTACAATAACAACGATGATAGCTGTAAATGTTAATAACCGTGTCGCAGTTATCAACGCCCGTCAAAACATTGTTCCAGACTTAACCATGAAATGGGTACAATTTAGCCAACATTGGTTTAAATAGCTGAAGTAGAATAAAATTAAAAGGTATCACAATAATATATTATAAGATACTTGCTTCCGCCCGCGGCTTCGCCCGCGTGGTATGTCTATAAAACGTAGCCTATGTCCTTCCCCAGGATGCTAACTATCTCCTTGCCAAATTTTGCCGAAATCCGATCAGTGGTTTAGGTGTGAAAAGGTAACATACAGACAGGCAGACAGAGTTACTTTCGAATTTATAATATTAAGTGTGGAAGTTATGAACTAATGGAGTTACCACCAAGGCTCATGACAAACCGAATGAGTAGAAAAAAAATATGGTCAATAATCAGCAGTATATTTTGTTTTAAATTTAACGCCAAAATATTAGTAGTTAACGCCAAGTTTTATAAGACAGCCCCCTAAAATGCCCACAGTTTGCGAACCACTTCTTGGTAAACGTTGAAACGACTTGAGGTGAAATGTAGATGGGTGTAAAACATAACATAACATCACGCCTGTATTCCCAAGGGTTTGGCAGAGGTTACCTATAGTAGGTACCTTTCGCCAGTTCTGTTTAAGTCCCATGTAATAGGGGCGAGCGAGACGCGAGCCTATTGTCATCAAACGGTGAAAAATCCTCTAAAAATCTTCTAGATATTTATTTAAGAACGGTTGTAACAACATCCATAATCTGCATTTTACATTATGTGACCCCATAAAACTATACATCGTGGGCGTAATTGATTTATTAGCAATAAATTATGACTGTCTGTCTGTTTGATCATTTTATCTTTTAAAAACAATATATCATTGAATTAATGTCTTAAAATTATAATATTAAGTTAAAAGTTACATTTTGTACATTTTTAGCGCAGGGTTAAGATTTGCATAAGACATTAGCTTCGTCATGGGTTCAAAATGCTCGCGAAGTTTATTTTTGAACGTTAAGTGCGAGTGATAAGTTCCGTACAATTTAATATACCATGTTGGGGTCGGCTTCCAGTCTAACCGGATGCAGCTGAATACCAGTATTGTACATGGAGCGACTGCCTATCTGACCTCCACAATTCAGTAACTGGGTAATAAGATACTCCTTGGTAAAACTGGTTGTCAGACTTTCGGGCTTCTGACGACCCGTAACGACTGTCAAAGATCCACGAATGACAGCCGGAACCAACGGCTTAGCGTGCTTTCCGAGATACGGAGGAGTGTCGGTATGTAAAGATGGTCACCCATCCACGGACCAACAATTTGATTGACAAAATAATCATTAAACTTAAGACTGGTTCTACGGATTGAATTCTTGAAAACCATTGATTACCTACTCTTTACTTTATTTTTTTTCTTTATCTATTAAGTAGGGTACTTATTATTTGACCAAGGGATTGGAGTAAGAGGATAAGTATGATTCTTCTATTTTATGACCAGCTGCGCCCCGCGGTTTCTCCCTTATAAGTCTCGATCGCCAAGGAATATCGGGATAAAAAGTATCTTATATCGTAACCCAGGTTATGGTTTACCCATTTGCAAAATATCATCCAAATCCGTTCAGTCGTTTTAGTGTGAAAGCGTAACAAACATTGGACATTCAGCAATGACAGCTTACAAACACAAGGCATGTTTTTATTCATGCCAGTGACTGTAATCTATATAAAACAAGTAATTTTTCTAGAGCCAATTTACACCTCTGTCAAGCAACTTCCATTTATTTCTCGCCTTTTGCCCATTGACTATTTCCCATGCTTTCAATCACAGGAAAAAGTGTACAATAAAAATAAACGACCTCCATTGACCAACTATTGGAACAAACCAATTTGTGATTGTGACCAACATTTGTGGTGACCGATTTAATTATTTTTACCTTATAAGGCGTACTGGCATCAAATACCTTCTAATAAGAAGGTTCATAGAAAGTGCAAAAGTAGGTGCTAGAAAGCATAATCGGTTCGTTTTATGGGGCATCTATGTAGTTATCGTAAGTGCATTCAAAATTAGCCTACATAAATACAGGTTTTATAGAAAACCAATTCAGTTGCTTATTAGCTTGCTACCTGATCTCCAAAGGTATTAAATTGATAAGCAAATAGAGGCACACTTCCTGATGAATAAAACCTGATTTCCCTATAGAAATCTGGGAAAATATTGTCGTGATTCGGACGAACAGACAGATTGGTTGATTAAAACATTGGGGGAAATATTTAAAAAAAAATCTCAGCTTCATATTTACGTTAATATTGCTAGTAACTGATGTTAAAGCTTTAGATGATATGATTGAAACCGTTTACTATTGGTCATTGGTATTTGTAAACCCATATTATAAAACTAATTCTTGCTGATCATTTTAAGCCCACAGTGCTTCAGTCTTTTGTTTTTTTTTTTTGTTTTCCGCGAGTCCTGTAAGTCCCGCATTTTATAAGAAAGTTCGCATTCGCATCTCATTCGCAATCTGTCAAAAATACAATCAATTTACCCACATTTTTGACAAGTTTGACAGATTGCGACTTGAATGTGAACGTTTTTTAAGTACGAGAATTGGCCTTCTGATGGTTAAAGATGTGTAGAAATATGCACAGATAAAAACACAATAATTATGATGTCACATTTCTTTTGTCAATGCCATTGGTTCTCGGAATATCACACATCGTAACCAAAATGCCTTGTATCCTATCTACCTGCATTTTTTATCCAAAACCGAACAAATAAAAAGGTGTCTCACCTCTTCGAACCCAAATTATATAACACAATAAATAAAAAAGAAAACGATCAACATTTTGCAAGAACACAATCTTTTTCACCATCTGACCCGAAAGCTATGGGACTGGTCTATGGTGAGGAGCTTAGCGGGTGCTTAAGCGGGCGCGAAGTATCAAACAATATTATGAAACTGCGTATACATGCATATAGTGTACCTAGTGGTGTCTAGCGCGATGACACTGAGCGATACTGCTGCGTTCACGACTTAGTCTCCATACATGTAATCAAATAATGATTTGTGTTTTTTGGAGAAACAACTTTAATACATAAAGTTCAGTTTGCGCTACAACTTTTATGACTTTTTCAATAGAAGTAGTCAATCTGAAACCAAGGTAATTTAAACTTACAAAAGTCTTTTAGTGGGAAAAACATCAATTATAAGTAAGTTTTGAATAGACTTTAGCTAGCGAGCGACCGTCTATTGTTTTACGCTGTGGGAACACATCTACCCTCTACTGCTCGGTACAACAACTTGCAATGCAACCTCACACTTTCAGGTCTGGTTGAAAACCAGCGTCAGGCACTAGTTCTCTGGCATTTTTATTGAACTGGGCCTTTTTGGCGCACCCGTGAGGCACACTGATAATGTCCTACACTATTACACTTTTTATTTGTTCCTTTTATTTTATTTTGTTATCTGCTGTATATTATGTAGATTGTGTGACTTTTAGTCTGTGCTGAATAAATATATTTTCTTTCTTCTTCTTTCAATGCTGTGGCCACATAATCGCGCCCGCAACTGCGCCCGCTACCGCAATGGTCACCGCGCACTCAGTCAGACTGAGGCAATGGGACGTCGTGGGCGGACCAGACCATCGCGCGATCGCTAACGGTCTCCGAAATCCGTAAGCAGACAACATACGAATACCGAATGGTAGTATTGTGTTAGGTTGGTTGTTGTTTAAAGATTTTAGTTTCATTTCGGATGAACTGTTTCTTAGAAGCGAGCTTTTTATTTTCTCTAGAGAGTAAAAAGTCAGAATACATAATCAGCCTATAATGTTCCCACTGCTGGGACACAGACCTCCTCTCTGTGAGAGGGAATGGGCCGTAATCCATCACGCGGGCCCAGTGCGGGTTGGTAGATGTCCCATATCTTCGAATTTTTTGTTCTAGGACATTTAGTATATTGTATATAGTATATTTATTAGGTTTCCTCACGATGTTTTCCTTAACCGTTTTGAGAGCCTGCAGTGGTGAAGAAATAATTTACACAAAGTAAAGCGCCTGTCAGGGTTCGAACCTACGACCTACAACTCGTAAGTCGCGGCCGTTACCACTGGGCCACCACTGCTTTCAAAAAGTCAGAATATGTGAACAAAAACTAGGCAAACACGAGGTGTATTATTGAAGATAGTATCAGCAAATGTAGCTAAGCCTGGCATAATTTCCATTTTTGCTGACATAATCGATTAATTGTACGTAAGAATCGTTCTTACAAGAATCTTGATGGATTTTATCTATTTCTAAATATAACACTAACAGGCAGTGGGCCCTGTTGTGCATCATTTTTAGTTTGAAGTAAAACATCTCAACAGCCAGTCAGATGTATCGCTCCACCCACAAAACATCCACATACATCCATCATCCTATTGATAATTCAGCTTCAGCTAAGTGCTAAGCCAGAAGTGTTTACGCCCGTAAAAGCCAATTCAGATAATGATATATTTACAGATGAGTGGATGACGATAATATGATCGGTATTATTAGGCCGAGTAGACAGCATCCGTATTGTTATCCTGGCTTTAGTTAATGGGAAGGAATTACTTCAGTTTGGATCAAATAAACGGGAGAAGGATAATATCGTGAGGAAAGTGTCCAGGAACCAAAAAATCAAAGACTAGTTTTCTTACTTTCTTTCTTTCCATCAAACCACAATGGTGTCCGTGTGGAGGATTCCCGCCCACTCCCTCTCACAGAGAAACGACCTGTATCTGATCAATGGGAACTTAAAAAGGTTGCTTATGCTTGTGTGTCGAAAGAGGAGACATAAACACTCAACATTTCATCCTGAAATGAAAATTTTCTGAGGTTGACGTTAACATTTTGTAAACCCCATAAGAATTTCATACATTTTTGGTGGTGCCAGTTGCGCAGGAGTGCAACTGCAGAACAAAGGCCCCTTCTAATAATGGAACTCGACGAGTGATTATTTTTGCGATTGCTCACTGTTTGCTTTCACCGTTTTTGAAGCAAGTGATAAAAGATACAAAGAATCCAAAAACTCAGAGGTGCATGTCTTGGTTTAGAACTCAAGACCTATGACTTGGCAGTCCGTCCGTCACCCGACTAGGCTATCACCGCTAGATTATGGTGTTATTTACACATCTACCTAGCCCATCGGGCAATAAAAGCGTGATATTACATAATGTATTACAAATCCAATTTTCCTCAAAACGTTGTTCTTGATTCAGAAGTGTCAAAGATTAATTTAGAAAGTACTGAGTATTTTGAAAAAAAAATCTAGAAGCCAAAGGAAATATTTCTGCAAATCCCACAAAGGGTTTGACATAAGAAAAGCCGTTAAAAATACCAAGAAACACCGCTAAAACATGTGGGTAGGTAGCCTATCGCCCACAAGTGATTCGAAGAATTCGCGTGGGTTGCACGACGGTCGTCGGCTAAGTAGTAGAAGAATGCATGAGCAATTTCCTATGTATACTCCACACCTTCAATTTCTCTAGGAAATGAGCGGTATTTTATGACTTTATTTGATTGGTGAGTGAAGTCAACGGTGTGAAGGGGGATTTGTCTAGTAGTGGACTACTCTAATGATAGTGAGGTCTCTACATGCAGGGTTATGTTTCGGCAATCCATTAAGGGGATGTAGGAGCGGTCATTTACAATGAAATGACCCCTTTTGACTCCTATGCAAATGTCAACAATTTTCGAGTCATTTGACATTTGATATTTTATTTCATACTAGCTTCCGCCCGCGGCTTCGCCCGCGTGTAAGGTCGATAAAAAGTAGCCTATGTCCTTCCCCGGGATCCCATCTATCTTCTTGCCAAATTTTATCGAAATCCGTTCAGTGGTTTAGGCGTGAAAAGGTAACATACAGACAGACAGAGTTAATTTCGAATTTATAATTTTAGTATAGATATTTTATAATACTACATTTTTAATTACTCGAAAATGGTTGACATGGGGTCATCAGGGGTCATTTGGTTATAAATGACCTCTCCTACATCCCCTTTATAGATTGCCGACGTATAACCAATAACCCTGTATACTAACATGCATTTTATTGGGATTTTCTGTCTATTTCAACGTTGATCGGAGTCTTTTAATGGCTGAACAAGCTCAAAACTAGTCGGGAAACATTATAACATAATTCTAACATCAAGGGAATTACGGGAAGGCCTGGGCAGAGTTGTATAGTAAAGTCAACCACCTCACATCAGTGGTAACACTAATTGCAATACGAGAATCCCTTACTGCTACAATATAAAGACGCTGCTAATGTTATCACTGCTGAGCGGTTGAGTGTACATTCACTTTTCACCAGTATATGTTTATATAGGGCAATACTAATATACGTCACCATGATAGTCATATAGAAACGCGGCAGCATGTTATGCCAAGTTCAAGCCAAGAACTGGCGACGCAGCAGCCGTGTGTTATATTATTTACTAGCTTCCGCCCGCGGCTTTGCCCGCGTGGTATGTCGATAAAAAGCTTATGTCCTTCCCCGGGATGCCATCTATCTCCTTGCCAAATTTTATCAAAATCCGTTCAGTGGTTTAGGCGTGAAAAGGTAACAGACAGACAGATAGACAGACAGACAGACCGACCGAGTTACTTTCGGATTTATAATATTAGTATGGAAGTATGGATATTACACGAACCATTTGGAGCCACTTTTGACCTCTTAATTACTCAAAATCTATTTAACATAATATTCCTTACTACGTATTTCTTAGAAAGCTTTTAAAAAGACTTATCAAACACAAAATATCAATTTTCCGTGAGAATTCGAAACAAAGGAACGAAGGAACTCTTACAATTTGATTTACAACTTTAAACTCGCCACAAGAAAGTTGCAAATCGTTCGCTAATTAAATTTGAAATCTCTGCATAACAACTTAGAACTTTAACCTTTTCTAAATAAATACTAAATTCGTTTAATCGCTGGCTAAGTGGTTCTTACGTGACTGATAAGCCAAGTATCGGGTTCCATAGACGATAATAAAGTCTCATTTCTGATAAGGCTATAGGCTATAAGGTAGCTAAATTGTTATGGTCTACCTACATACCACAATAGATGTTAAAAGGCTATATATTTACATTACCTACGTCGATTATTGTGTTGAAATGATTTATGATAAAAACAGTTTATGTGGCCATAGAAACTTGGTCTGAGGTTCACAAGTATGATTTAATTACTTTGCGGTTTTATTTGATAAATGAATTTAGTTTGAGTTGTAGTAAAAGATAATGATGTGATAATTGAGTGGAGACATCTTAATTATGCCGTTCAATTAATTTTTAAATTGATTTTACGTTTGTAGCTCTCTAGAATCGCTCTCTTCAGCAATCATAGAGTTATAGTATTCTTCAAAGTTAATTAAAAAGAAAATATTATATTCTCAGTAGTAAAGAAATGAACATTCAGAGACAACTAGGTACAGTACGACACAGCTTAGATGTAGCATCGGCAAAATTCGTAAAACCGATCACCAGCCGAACTGAGTGCGCCTTCAATATCTCCAATCTTTATTTCTGATTTAGGTGAAAATGATCTTTATGCAAACGCAATAACTTGTTGCAAATAAGCAAATACATTCGTAAAATTGAAATGATCTAAGTTGTGTCGTACTGTACCATGTTTTAATCGAAAAAACAACAACATGTTTTTCGATTCTATCTTCAAATATCACAAGTACCTAGATCTCCTAAAAGCATTAAAAAGAAACAATCAATTCGCTACTCGAAAGAAACTTTCCTTTTAACCAAAACTCGCGCAAAAAAACTACGAACTTACCTATCACTCACATAAATGGGTGAACCATTAAAAACGAAGTTTTACAAAAAAATCTGATACCAGTAACTGATCTTGATCGTCTAAAAGCAACCTGTGAAAGGACCTGACAATACACGGTGGGATACTATTGAAAACCCATTTGGTTATCACTTTAGTACAGCCGTTATCACTCTTATCTCGATTAGGTATGTGAGACGTCGAAAGAATGAGTTATGTCTTTTAACAATGTGTCCCTGCCTACGCAATTTGAAATTGTGAAGATCTTTGTACAACGTCAAATCTGAGACGACTAAACGAATTTCTTTTGTAATCGTATTTATTAAAAATCATCTACATCACACAACTGTATCAAAAGTCGAATATCACTTACCTTATATTATTGAATGAAATGATAAAATAAGTATCGTTTATATCTATATTACTAATATTGATAGAGGTTAAATTTGTGAGTTTGTATGTCGGGGGTAATCTTCGGATAAACTGATCCGATTCTGAAAATATTCTTTTACTGATAGAAAGTTACGCTATTGCCGAATGCCCTTAGCCCTTTTATGTTCTAACACGCCGACAAAAACACAGGCAGAAGCAAGTACTGAATAAAAGACCTCAATCACAAAGATTCCGATAAGGAATAATGATCCATCACTCATAATACAATCATAGATATCAGCTACATTTTTAGACCCAAATAACTGACAAATAATACAATAATTAAGCTTAACTAAGATGACACAATAACTCTAAATCTCCTTCAAAAAAGAAAGAAAAGTAAATATTCTTGCTCTTAGGTAACTAATCAGTCAGGCACACATCTAAACTTAACAATAGTTTTGATTATTGAGTGATAATCAATCGACCGTCACCCAGTAACCCAACTCGAAACCTTAGTAACCCTCCTTTTTATTAAAACAGGGAGCGGGTTTTTGTGCCCTGGGATAATTGACCAACAGGTGTGTCCGAACTTTGTTTATTTTTATTCTAAGTCGACTGGTTTCGAGAACAGACTCGATCAAATGTAACACAGCGTTTGAGAGTTTCGGTCAAGTGCCGTTTTGTGGTATCAGTTGCCTTGTGGGTTCGTGCATATTTTTATTTTCTGAAAAATAATTATTTATTTATTATATAAGTAAGTTTATTATGTATTATATAAGTCATTACAATTTTTATTGAATAAATGTATACATGAAATTATCGCTTATCGCTTTCCGCGATTGTTTGTTAAGTCAAGGCAATTTTTTGTAAATATTTAACCTGTTCTTTCAAAAGTCTTTGGTAATCAAAATTGGTTTAGAATTTCGCCGTGAGAATCATTTGCAATGTTGGGGTCAGCTTTCAGTTTAATCGTATGCAGCTGAATACCAGTATTTCACATGGAGCGACTGCCTATCTGACCTCCACAATCCAGATACTGACTGGGTAACACGATACCTCTTGGTAAGACTGGTTGTTAGACGTTTGGGCTTCTGACTACCAGCAAAGACTGTCAAAGATCTACTACGAACGACAGCCGGGACCAACCGCTTAACGTGCCTCTTCCAAGGCTTGCCTTTCGTGATTTTTTCAGGACCACTACCATTAGTGGTTTATAGGTCATACCAAAGGTTTCCTTTCTCATTAACAAGTAAATCACGACAATTAGTACATTGCCCTCCAAAACAATTGACGGCGAACTTCCAAAATCTATTGAATTCTGAACAATATAGCCCCTTTGATTGTTACCTTCGAATATTCGTCTACAAAGTCCCATAAATTAGCAGGGTAAAAGGCTATAATTTTTTAGGCTAAAAAGTTTGTTATGTAAGCTAGATTCTAGGAAAAAGTAGCATTTAGCTTTCTATTACTATTTTATGATAATGTAAAGTGTAGTGATTTAAAGTACTTACAGTTTTTTTTTTATAAATTTTCTCCATCGCTCTACTATGGCGCCGTCACATGGAAACTTAAAAAAAAACATGCTTTAAAGTGTCCGCTCTCACATTCCCTAGTACCTAAGTGGATTCATTTGTAAGATACTAGTATGCTTTTAAGTAAAGCATAGAACATAAACATAAACCTAGGCATATAGGTAAATAAAAAAGCTGGGTTTGAATACAAAGTGCAACTAGAATAATATTCCTAGTGTTTCTCATAAAAGTTACTATTACACATAATGTTATTACAATTATACTAAATCAATCTGCCTAGCCTTTTCCTGACTAATCTTGGGGTCGGCTTCCAGTTTAATCGGATGCAGTTGAATACCAGTATTTTACATGGAGCAACTGCCTATCTGACCTCCACAACCCAGTAAATGGGTAATACGATACCCCTATGTGAGACTGGTTGTCAGACTTTCGGGCTTCTGACGACCCGTAACGACTGTCAAAGATCCACGAATGACAGCCGGGACCAACGGCTTAACGTGCATTCCGAGACACGGAGGAGTTTCGGCATGTAAAGATGGTCATCCATCCACGGACCAACCCCGGCAAGCGTAGCTTAACCTGATGGATCGACCCGTGCAGCTGTTATTGCTTAGCCACGAGCTCCTCAATTTTGTGCTTAAAGTGTGAAATAAATAAAATACACAAAATATAAAAAGCCCATAGTTTGATGTCTCATCGGTCATCGAATACAAACATTACAAAAGCGATAACTGCCACATTACAGTGATGGAAGGCACACCTATTCTATCATACTCTCGCACTATTACCTAATTTGTTACAAAGAAAAATCCTACAAAAAGAAAAAATCATTTTGCTACCTCTGGCCTGAACCTACATTATACTGAGCCACTCTAAATGAAGAAGCATTAAGAAAAAAGTTAATACTGTGCTGAAAGGTACCCAATCAAGAAGGTAAGTAACTGGGCTGACTGCCCAAGTTGGGCTGCTAATCAACATCATCATTTCAGCCGAAAGCTGTCCACTGCTGGAGAAACCCCAGCGTAGTGACATCCACCGGTCCTGGAGGTCTACTCCCTAAGCAGGAAATCTGTAGTTTCGGCCGAAGTTATAGAGCTTCCGCCCGCGGCTTCGCCCGCATGGTATGTCGATAAAAAGTAGCCTATGTTCTTCCCCGGGATGCCATCTATCTCCTTACCAAATTTTATCGAAATCCGTTCAGTGGTTTAGGCGTGAGAAGGTAACATACATACAGACAGACAGAGTTACTTTCGAATTTATAATATTAGTATGGATTCCTACTCCGTATCACCTACGGACAAAAGCTTTGCTTGTGGGCCAGAACTATTAAAAAAAACCCCAATAATAACCGAATTTTATTGAAAATAAACCCCCAACCATAACCCCCATCTATTATTAAGACCAATAAATGCTATAATAATAAAAAGGACCACATTAATCAAAGCTAACTAAAGCAGAAGTTAAAATAATAACATGCGTTATAAAATTACTATAGATTACTTTTCTAATAGCATACCTCCAACGTACTAAGAACCCTCGAATTACACTAAAAACACTGCTTATACTCCAAAAATTAACGGCGTGTGTATACAAAAGATAATTTCCTTACGCCAACACGATGTTTTGACACAATAACTCCAATGTTGTGATTATGTTAATGAGTTCTGTACGTAATAATTTTATGTTGAACATCGAGGAATATGTTGGTACAGTGTTACTAATGTTCAACATTCATGTGCGTGAGCTTAGGCTTGTATATAGAGTCTTCTTTAGTAGTTGAACTTGGATTTTGTTGCGGTTTGTCAATAAAAAATGTTACTAATTCGAATAAAAATTAAAACATGGTCGTTACGACTTCCTCTAGATCTCAATCAGCAAAATAATGCACACACAAAATCGGTTTTTTCTTTTAAAGTTTACGATATGGTAAAACATAAACCCACTGTATCTTTTCATAATATTTTTAAAGAAAAATGTAAAGCCTTAGGGAATTTTCGCTCGGAAAACGCGTGAAGGAAAAGCTTAGCAAATATTTCTCATACATTTTGAAATACCTAGAACCAGTAAGTGGCTTTTTCTGCGACACTGTAGCAGCTACAGTCAACCTTTTATATTTTAGTATAGAAATAAAACAGATATAAAACTCCGGAAGCGTGAAATTTACTACGCGAAAAATGGTCCCGGCAGTTTCATGAAAATAAGCATTTTTTTTCTGACATATCCTCCAAAAACACTGCATCGTCAACACGTTTTATTCATAACAAAAATAAACCTGTCACTCACGGCACAAACACGCAAGAATCACGCGCAAAAACGACTAATTTACCTAAATATAATAGTCCACTAACCTTCAGGTTTGTTATCACGAAAGAAAACGTTCATTACTTAGGTAATCCTGTAATCTTTCACATTAAAAATCCAACAGCTGAAAACGGCACAACACTAAATAAATCCACAAAAATAATTATCCACCGCAGACTAAAAAAAAATGAGTTGCTTTTCGCACTGGCACTCACAGAAAAACACTGAATTGTTTTTATTTTTAATGAATATTTTTTTAAATGTTCGTTTTTCAAAATGCCGCGTAATGACGCGAGCTAGAGCGACGGAACGCAGTGACA
The DNA here is from genome assembly GCA_947363905.1 of Lithophane semibrunnea. Taxonomy (NCBI): domain Eukaryota; kingdom Metazoa; phylum Arthropoda; class Insecta; order Lepidoptera; family Noctuidae; genus Lithophane; species Lithophane semibrunnea. The sequence goes on along the minus strand of OX376212.1, from coordinate 6,830,611 downwards.
CCCGCGACGATCAGCTAGTGACTGAGGGTGTATGTAAAGCTGCGCTCGCCCGGCCAGGCTGGGCACCAAAGAGTAGGCTTTCGGGAGAAATGGCGACAATTTTCTGCCTATGACATGTGAAAGTTGTATTTTGTTTTGTGATTGCTATAGATTATTGAAAATGTCTTTAGTAAACTTTTTGATGTTAGGAGTAAGTTGTGGGTAACGCTGATAGATATAAACTTTATAGTCGTCGCGTATATCAGTGTTAAAAATAGTCCCATGAAAAATAGAAACGGGAATTGTGTGCAGTTTTAGGGGATTGTGTTTTGTGAAAGTGATTCGGATCGCGCTATAAAAGAACACAAAACAAAAAAAAATGCAAACAAAAAAAAATAACCTTAAAATACAATACATTACAACATCATCATCTGCCTAGCTTTTTTAAAATTTTATTGGGGTGGGCTTGGGATGGTAATTACAACATTAATTCAACAAACAAACAAAACTTACCGAAAAGCATATTTCTATGACCAACGAAATTTATAAAAACAACCAAGCATGTTCCTCTACAAAAGTACAAAACGTTTCCGTATGTGTCCTCACTGAGTAATCCATAAAAGCTTCCAATAATTCTACCTAAATACGTATCTACAAATTTTCCCACTAACCTGTTCTTTGACTCGACAACGACCTTAATCTGAAATCCCTTTTCAACTCCTCGTGCGTCTCATTATTGATCTCTTTCACTCCTCACTACCGGTGCAATAATACCCCTGTCTCGCTCTGTCAAAGCGTAGTCGTATACATCCGTCTCTGTTCCGCATCACTGCAGAGCCTCAAAAACGAGGTAGAACCACCGTACTATCAACGTGCGCGTTCCGAATAAGAAATTTTTCCTTTACACTGACCACAGTGTACACTGGTTGAGTTCGTTCAGTTGATCTTACTGTCAATTTTTCTTGGAGACTCTATGAACTTTTTTTGTCTACGCCATTTCTTGTAGAAATGAGAAGTTAAGTATGAACGACTGGATGACTTATAAATTTCTTTGAACAAAAAAAAATTGGATGCAGATATAAGTTAACTTTTTAGGCAACAATCGGATAGATATTCTAGTAGGGAGTCGGGTTCGGCTGCTGAATAAAATATAGGAACAGTTGGTCAGACACACAATATTTTCAATTGAATTGGTCTGTGTACTGGAACCATTATTGTAACGATACGTTTCGCGAACTAGTTTGCGAGGGGAGATAGGTACGGGAAATGTACATTGTATTTTCTCTTTTTTGACAGAATACATTTGTAGTGGTGCATCGATCAACAACTTTTTGTGGAACACTGTTGCTTGCTGACAGCGTCCGAATGGAGAGATGGCAAAAAAGATGAAATGATTTGGAGGCTTCAGAATTCTTTTACCACTGATGAAATATTAGGGAATATGCATGTGATTCAAATAAGGATCAAGTATTTTTATTATAAACTATATTACTTCAGAATTATGGCAATATTTTTGAATAAAATTTCTTTTTGAGCGAGAAATTTTTGTTTTCAAAGTGCTAAAATACTGTGGGAATTTCAAATACTTGAAGAGCGACGCTATTGGTCAGAGCGAATGTGACGTAACAATCTATGACAATAATCAAAATGTCAATCTGTTTTGTAGAAGTGTTTGACACTGACTTGATACTTGTTAAACAAATATCTTGCATATACCCATGGTCCAGATTCTGGTATTTGGGTTAACAGGTTGCATTTAAAAGAACAAGAGATAAATTAAGGAGACATGGTGATGATTTCGATTTTCGCAAAAAATTGACCAAGTGCATTTTGGATCTTAAACACCAAAAGTTTAATATGTCGCTAAACTAAAGCTGTAATTTAACTGGCATCTAAATACATCATTAGTGGAGCTCGTGGCTAAGTAATAACAGCCGCACGGGTCGATTCACAGGTTAAGCTTCGCTTGACGGGGTTGGTCCTTGGATGGTCGACCATCTTTACATACCGAGACTCCTCCGTGTCTCGGAAAGCATGTTAAACCGTTGGTCCCCGCTGTTATTTGTGGATCTTTGACAGTTGTTACGGGTCGTCAGAAGCCCGAAAGTCTGACAACCAGTCTCACATAAGGTTATCGTATACAGGTAGATAGAAAGTCGCTCCATTTTAAATACCGGTATTCAGCTGCATCAGGTTAGACTCGAAGCCGACGCAAACATAGTTGGGAAACGGCTAGGCAGATGGCAATATATGGCGTACAAATATTTTTCAAAAGTCATGTATGGTGGTACTTTTCCAATTAAATTCCATACGTTGACAAATACGGAAACTGTGTTGTACGTTTTTCCTCATATTACTGTTCGAAAAAAGGTTTTTTTTTTCGAATTCATTCATCTTCTTGCATATTGGTTATTTCCTCTTTCCTTAAGGAAAGTAATTTGGGTAGACCGTATTTTCTTTTGCACAGTTGTTTTCTTTTTAATTTGAATATTAATCTTGTTTTAGAAGTTATGTTCGGTTGTTTTTTAGTACCGAACATGTTTTTAAAATAAATGTATAAAAGCTAAACTCTTCGTAATGGTGTCCAAGTTTAGGCTTGCCTAGTTTGGGGCCAATGTAAAACCTTTGTAATCTTTTTAGCAAGAATGTAGTCTTTTTAATTATGAACAACTTTTACTATGGTACCAAACCTGAAAACGCGAAAAAAAATCAGCTGTTCACTACATTTTGACGAGTTATAGTATGCAAACATAAAAATGTAGGGAGCAATTGATTTCAGTGTTGTCAAATAGTAAAAGTTGTTCATATTGATGAGGACAATGACCCCTTAAGAGGATTTAAATGACAATAATGTCATCCTGTGGAATATCTTCATTAAAAGATTAATTACCAATATTTTCACTGGCACCTTTAATGAAAATCTATACTGTCAGTGACTTCTCTTGACAATCTATGTCTTATTTTCTTTTGATATACCTTTCATTTTATATACCTACGTAACTGACGAACTGACGGCTTCCATGCAGTGATTCGCAAAAAAATCAAGTAATAAAAAAACTGAAACCCAACTACGACTTAAAAGGTATAAACAAGACAACACAGACAGACAAATTAAAAATCCGGAGTCACACGTTAGGGCATAAATCGAACAGATTACGTGTGACTCCGGATTTTTAATTTGTCTGTCTGTGGTGTCTTGTTTATACCTTTTAAGTCGTAGTTGGGTTTTAGTTTTTATTACTTGTTTTTTTTTTAAATCTTTTGGGGGTTATAATATATATATTTTTGAAATGTGCTCATTAAGCCCTTTCATTTGATACCCAACATGGTACGATTAAACCATATTTTTTTTTAAATTCCTCACTATATGTCCTCTAGAGGGCGCCATTTTTAATTTAATGTGACTTCACATTGCCTATAACCAGCGGACAATCACGACGCTTCTAAAGATACCTCATTTGTCAAATTGTGATAAGTGGTTTGGAAGATAGGAGGGAACAGATGAACATACATACATACATGCATACATACATACATACATACAAACATACATACATACATACCGGTCAAAATCATAACCCTCCTTTTTTCTTCGCCGTAGTCGGGTAAAAACAATCGCATCACTGAAGCGTAGAACGCGGATCAGTCACAATAGCATACTGAAATCAGTGGTGGAGAGCCCTTACTCCCCTTTTCTGAGGCACTACGTGGGGAGAATGGTCGGGTAGCATATTCCTTGCTATATCGTTCTCTGCACATCTTGCCGCAGTCACCAACTTTTCTTGTTCATTTTTTGTGTAGTATTACTAACACTAGTGATAAGATATTTTACTAACAAATTGGACCATATTGTTGTCCGAACTAAAAATAAATGAATAAATAACCATGTTTCTCTTGCCTGGATCGGATATCTTCTTCTTTCATACTTCTCTATTAGTCGTCATCTCTATTTCTCGGTATGTGAAGAAGTCAGTGTCCCATGAGTGGCATAAAAACTCTGACACCAGGTAAGTCACTAACCATACGAAAAAGAAGAAAGAAAGAAGTCATCTATGTAGACACAAAAACCTCAACAATCAACTCGGTCTATCGCAGTCCACTGCTGGACATAGGCCTCTTCCAAGCTGCTCAAAACCCGTCCTCCGCCTTCCACATCCAGTATGTCCCAGCCACTTTCTTAAGGTAGTTGGTCCATCTAGCTGAGGGAAACTTCGTCAAATCTTCTCGTCACCTATCCTGCAATTTTTGAAGACTAAGGTCTTCAACCAGTGCGTCCTGCCCGTTATGACATACGGTGTCGAAACGTGGACACTGACAGTCGGGCTGGTCCACAAATTCAAGGTCACTCAGTGTCCAGTCAGGCTATGGAGCGGGCGATGCATTTTTCTTTAAAACTTTGAGCATAAGAGTTTTAAAGAAAAATGCATATTTAGGGAAATACAATCTTTGGCTGTCGTAATCACATAGCACCTGTGCTTCACAAAGATTTCAACCTACCTCATAATCGAAAACAGCCGTGAAGGAACCTCTCCCGTTGCAAACCATCGCTATTCATCAGGTGTGCAAAGCAAGTTCTGACATAAAAACTGACAAACCTAGAGTCATCCTGTTTGAGCCACGCGACTTCTTCCATCTCTTTCACTCCTGCATTCACTTCCTTATCTATCTCATTCCAACATTGCGCTTATGTGGTATGACTTGTATGGGTACTCGATAGAATTCAAGTTTTTGTTGAAGATAAAAATATACCGTAGTTTATCTCTTGGTCACGCCATGTCATGTCGGTTTTTGCGAATCAATTGATTGATTAATTTTAGTTGTTGAAGAATGCATTGTTTGTCTTTTTTTGGTAATTTCGTGATTGTATCGGCATTTTATTTTGCACGTATGTGTGATGCAAAAAATTGTGATTCAGACGAATCTGGTCAGGCTGGGAGTTGAAACTGACATTCTTATGAAAGTTTAATTCTTGGTGGGTTTATATTACAATGACTCATTTCTAGATTTCTGTAATTTTTTATATAAAGGCATTTTTATATCAAAAATAATTAAAACTACGTTAATTACAGCTGTACAGTCAAAATAAACCAAAATGGACAAAATCCGCTAGACCCATACACGTGTGCGACAGTTGGTGTGAGGTATATTGTATCAGGTATTTTGTAAAGTAAATCATAATTTGTTACTTATGCTGTTTGGCTAATTTTGTTCACTTCAAGTATACTTTATAAAGGGCGAATTTCACGAAAGAAACAGAACGCGATCAGCACATACTACGTTTAAGGGCTGTCAGTGTCATTATTTTCTGTGACACAGTTCTTGTGTGTATCTTTTCTTAGACAGACTAATTTTTATTTAATTACTTTATGTGTACATAAACAAAGTAATTAAATATTATGGAGTCTGTCAAAGAAAGTTTATTGTAATTTTTCTATGGAATTAGTCTTTTATAATAATAATTGTAAAAGACATAACGACGTTACCTACAGCGAAATGAAAAAAAAAAATGTCATTAATTTCATTTTATGTCCTTCAACACCGAAAACTAATAGCCGGTAATTATTGTTATAAGTAATAAAAAACCTTCCTCAAAAGGACGTGAGAATGAGACATCAGACTGTTAAAGCTTCCAAAAATTGCCTCCTCTTTACAAAAATGATTAATACCTAGGCTTGATCTTGTTATTAGTATGAAACGTGCCTTATATTTTATCGTATACGTATAACGTATAACGTGCCTTATATTTTATCGTAACGTGCCTTATATTTTATCGTAAATCTAAATCTGTTTGAATGTCCTACAGTGTATATCTCACTACTACTGATAGTATCGCTACTACACTTGAGGCCGAGATAAGGGTAACATCTCATTTAAAGATGGTTGTTGCAATGAAGTACCTTTCACTTTCACTTGAACTTTCGTTTTTTAATGCTGAGATTTTGGGCAACAATTAATAATAACAAGCTAAAACAAGTATTGTTTAACATGGAACAATTAAGTTTTTTAATCATACATAATTAGTTTTTTAATGTTTTTATGTTCTTACATTTATTAGATACATGTCGTAAAGATTGAGCTTATTTTCTCACAGAAGACCATAATCTAAATCAAATCAAATCAAATCAAATCATTTATTTCTTTGCAAACATGGGTATAGTTGGCACATAGGTGTTTTTTATAATAAAGATCTCCATATTTTACCGTCACGTGGGCATGCAAAGGTTTACAATTAAAAGTTTAAAAAAATATGTGGCAGACAATTGTAGTTTATATAAAATAAAATAAATTTAAATGTATTAAAAATGTCAGTGTGGTCAATGGTGGCAATATAAAAATAAAATAAAAATTACAAAATGTCCAACGGGAATAAAAAGTAAGTACTTAACATTATGTCAATCAGTTATTAAATCATCATTAAGAAAATCGTCAATCGTGTAATAAGTCTTCATAATTAAAATTTCGTTTAGTGCCATTTTAAACTTCACTATAGTCATATTTTTTATAATATTAGGTACTTTATTATATATGAGTGGGGCAATACCAAGAAAACTTTTTTGCATTAGCGCGGTTTTACATTTTACTTGACATAGTTGATTTATGTATTGATTCCGTATTGGATTTTTCCTGACCTCTGATAATTTTTTAAATAGATGTGGGTTGCATTTCACAAACAAAGCTGTTTCAATTATAAATAAACAAGGCAATGTTAAAATTTTTAACGATTTAAAATATGGAATACAGCTATCAGTTGTCTTAAGACCGCACATTGACCTGATGCATCGCTTCTGTAGTCTAAATACCAGCTCCCTATCAGTAGACTGCCCCCAGAAAATAATGCCATACCGCAAAACAGAGGCAACCAGTCCATGGTATGCTGTTAAAAGAGCCTGACTGTTAACTTTCTTTGAGAGTTGAAAAAGAGCATATGCGGATTTGCTAAGTTTTTTACATAGTTCTTCAACATGAGGTTTCCATGTAAGTTGGCTATCAATTATAATGCCTAAGAACTTAGCCTTCTTAGCTTCTTCAATATCACAGCCCTTGTAGGAAATGCTAACATTTGGGTTTTTAAGGCGTTGATAAAAATGCATGACTTTTGTTTTGCTCAGGTTTATAACCAAATTATTATTGTCTAACCAATTTATTATGTCGCTTAAGCAATTATTAATGTCATTCTTATAATTATTTGAATTAGTACATTTTATTATAGCTGTACTGTCGTCTGCAAAAAGCACCATTTTGTTGGCTGTTGCTTTCGGGAGATCATTTATATATATCAAAAAAAGTGGCGGACCCAATACGCTACCTTGTGGGACGCCATATTTTACATGTCTTGGTTTTGATACATATATGGTTTCTAATTTAGTTTTAGGACATATCCTAGAAATTTCCGTGCATTGAAGCCTATTACTCAGGTATGATTTTATTAACTTTAATATGTTCCCTCTTATACCATAATTATTTAATTTGTGCAACAGTATCTTATGGTCTACGTAGTCAAAAGCCTTGGTCATGTCAGTGTAAATTGCACAGACTGGATTTCTTTTATCGACAGACGACATGATGCTAGCTAGTAAGTCAAATAATGCCATATTAATCGTAGTGTTCTTACGGAAACCCTTTTGTTCTGTGCAAAATAATTTATACTTTTCGAAATAGGCATATAAAGAGTTATAGATTACTTTCTCGAAAATTTTAGAAATTATTGGAATTTTTGCTATTGGTCTATAATTTTTTAAATCTGTTTTATCATCTTTTTTATACAGGGGTTTTATTATTACCTTTTTGAGCTTGTTCGGGTAAATGCCATCAACTATGCACAAGTTAATTATATGAACTAACGGAGGTGCTACTAGTTCTTTGGTGAACTTCAATACTTTTGTGGAAACTCCATCGTATCCAACAGTATTTGTATTTTTAAGGCTGCAAATTATTTGTATTATATCGTCAATTGTTACAGGTTGCATGAATAGTGAATTTAAATTTTGATTGTTTATATTTGTATTATTTAATGTGATGTCAGTTTTAACATTATTCTCAATTGTGTCAATAAAGTAATCGTTAAATTGGTTTGCAATGTCCATGGGGTCTGTAAATGTCAAATTATCTCTTGTCACGCTTATTATAGGCTCTAATGGCAGACAAAAATTTGATTTATTTATAATTTGCCAGGTAGCTTTAGATTTATTTTGAGCGGTATTTATGTAATGATTATTTTGTGCTTTTTGTGTTAAATTGATAATTTTCCTATAACGTTTGGTGTAGTTTTTAAGTGCTAATTTATTTTTTGAATCAGAATTTAATCGATATGCCCAAAGTAGCTGCCTTTGCTTGTTACTGCATGTTTTTATTCCGCGTGATATCCATTTAGTTTTCTTGCTAGTTTTAATAGTTATGATTTTCTCCGGAAAACATAATCTATAGAGAAGTATAAAATCTTCCATGAAACTGTCAAAAGCTTCATTCGCATCTTTAGCTTCATGTACTCGCATAAAAGATAGAGAGCTGAGATGTCTTTTAAAAGTAATTAAATTTTCTATACATGTGTCCTGCTTCTTTGTTTTCCAATATTTTAAATTACAAGTTTTGTTTATTGGTACTTTTAGTATCTGAGCTGTATGATCTGAAAGGATCAGATCTACAACTTCAGCTTTACATTCTTTCCGATAGTTATGAGCAAAATTGTCAATACAGGTTTGGCTTTTCAACCTAGTGGGAGTACAAAGCGCTAATTTTAAATTGTACTTCATAAGAAAGTATTCAAGTTCTAGTGTAGTTCTGTTTCTTTTCAAAACATCAATATTAAAATCTCCACACAAGACAATTTTCTTATTTGAAAATAGACAGATTTTATTTAAAATATAATCTAATTTATCATAAAATATTTCATAGTTATGTTTTGGGATTCTATAAATACAAATAATAACAATTTTATAAGCAGTTATTTCTACAGCGCAGCATTCAAAGATACCTGAAACCGATTGTTTTGCTATGTCTGATATTTCTGTAAACTGCAATCCTACCCTTACGAAAATACCTGTTCCTCCTCTCTTTGCATTTCTCGAAAAGAAAGCAGCTGGACAAAAATTTGGAATGTGTAATAAATACTCATACCCTGTTTGTATGAAATGTTCAGTAACACAAAGCACATCTATTATAGTTCCTTTGTTAATTAATTCCACTAATTTTACAGTCAGTGCATCAGATTTATTAATTAGACCAGCTATGTTTTGGTGTAGGATATTAAGGTATTTAACGAAAAAACTGAGAGTTTGACTGCTGTGAATTATTAGAATAATCGTGTTGACTTTGAGGGTGGCAGTTTACTTCTGAGTGCGTAGCATCCAAGCCACATAGGCTAAGAATCAGGTCTTGTAAATCTGATATAACTATGTTTAAACCACTGTTATTTAAGGTTCCACAGCGTTTGTTGTAAGTATCATAGTCATAAGATAGATTCAGATTTGAGTCAAGTAAATATGCATAGTTACATGTGTTTATATCTAGGTAAATTAGGTTATTGAATGTTTCTACGCGGCTGTTATACATTATGTTAGCATCTATCATGTATTTAAACGTTGGTAAACAAATTATAAAATTAGTATGACTCAATTCCATTAACTTTTCTCTAACAAACATGACTAATTCCAAATAGTTTTGCGTTTTCCGAAAGTCTTCCTCTCCAATGTAGATAACACAATAGTCAAAGTGTGTAAAGTTTTGCACTTTTCTTTCAATTTGGTTTAGAATTTGCCGTAACCCGCACGTCGGTTTTCTATAATGACAGATTGCATAGTTACGTAAATTAGTTCTTTCGGCAATTGTATATAACCTGTTAGATGTTTCGCTGCTTATCAGGCATATTTTGTGTTTTATAGAAGGATGTTCTACAGCTGTTGCGGCTCGTATGTTTTGAATTGAGTTAGATAAGGTTACGTTGTTGCTGGTACTTGTAGTTATATTTGTGTTAGTTGGTGACGAGTGGTCTTTTTTAATGGACTGAATAGTCTGTGTTTGTTTCGTCTTCGTAGTTTTTTTAGGCGTCATTAATGTGGTTTTTGCTTTAATTTTTCCTGGGCTGCTAACAATTTTTTTATACATGTCATTTCTTTTATTAAATTCTTCATTTAATTTCTTTAAATTGCTGTTTTCCAATGACAGTAATTCAATTTCTTTATGTGCACTTGTTAGCTGAGACGTAAGTTTGGCGATCTCATCTTTTAATCTTTGCAACTGTGGAGCGTCTTCGTCTTCAGATATGTCAGGTAAACTATTCGTCGTACAGTTTAATGTTTGAGATATAATGTCGCTTTCATCATCATTAGGCTCAGATCGTGTGCGGGTTCGCCGGAATGTAATATTTTCCAAGAAATTCATTTTTAATTACGAACTTCAACTCAAATAAAAAATTAATATGTAGCTAGGAAGATTTGAACTTGCGCCTCGAGGATCACTTGTATGGGTGGGCAGTTGTACCTCCGGGTCAAACGGAACGTTAATGTATCGTTGAAATTGATGATCGTATTGTGACAGAAGCACGTATCGATTGTATGTTTCCTTTACTGTCAATAGATGTCTCTAAACACAATTTTAATTGAGTAATTAATTTCTTTGCTCTAACAACATTGTTTTGAGGTTGGTAACAATTGTCTTGGTTCTTGAATGTGACTTCAAGATGGCGCTATCATCATGCAGTTTCAAATAAAAAACGATCTCTCTTTCGTCAAATATAGGAAATTTAGGAAACCTCTATCTGAGTATGTGCAGAATATTATTATTTTCTGTGTCTGAACGATTGAGTCAGAATGTCATAGTCTGTACATAGTCTATTAGTACGTAAACAAACTTACGAACGTCCAGTTTCGTCAATATGAAAGTCACTGGGGTAAACTATTTTCACTATTGTATTAGTGGTTAGCGCACTTTAAGCATTGATAACACTGCCACTGTTAGTTTATATGTCCCGTTTCACTCTGATGTGCATTACACAGGCCGTATTTAACTTTAACTATTTCTTTAAATTATAATAACAGGAGCACAAATCAATGTTATGTTTACTTGCCAGCGCCACGAGTAAAACAAGTAATGCTTTCTTTATACCTGCTACTTTTATACCATCCTACATCATACATTACACACACGCGTTTTTTCACATACAATGAGGTTTCTATTACCTATTTAATAAGGCTCACCTGCACCACCAATCACTAAATACAATTAGCGCTAAATGTATTTAAAACATCATTCCCTCTCTGTCATCTTCAAACGATTTACAGAAATTCTAATCCTAATTATATTTGTATATAAATATTTATATATTATAAACGCGAAAGTGAGTTTGTTTGTTTGTTACGCTTTCACACTAAACCAGCTGAACAGATTTGGATGAAATTGTGCACAGGGGTAAACCTTGACCTGGAGAACAACATGCTACTTTTCATACTTTATCGCAGACGAAGTCGCAAGCAACAGCTAGTGGAACGATATTTTAAATAAGTTTAGCGCTAAATGAATTTAGCGATTTGTGGTGCAAACAGGCCTTAATAGTAGGTACTCAGTTAAATTAGTTCAACAAATGAATACATCTATGCAAGGTGCATTACGAATATCTCAAAGGAGAATCTGAGTAAATGCTCCACAGTGCAATATCTCGGTTCTCGGTACTCACCGATTATATCGGCTTCTGCGCTATTGTACACTGTAGGACAAAGTAAGGTGAACAGTTATGTTTCATTGTTATGACGTGATCACGATTTCGGTTTATTGTATTTGAAAAAATATGTCATGTTTATATAGTGTGGTAAATGCCACTTAGATTCGAAGGATGATAATATCGAATTCATTGTTAACTTTTATTTATAAAACACGACAGATTCATTTTATGTTCTTACTGAATGTTTATAATTGTTTTTTTTTAACCTTACATTTTACAAAATTTAACTGTCAATATTATTATTTATAAGACGTGTTTTTTTTTAAATTTAAATCAAATTAATGGCACATGAAATGCGGTAATTTTTTATTTCGACCTGGCAACTCGGAGACATCAAGACTAACGTCTTGTCAAAAGGCAACAGACTTATGTACCTACTATAAAGTACTAAATTTTTTGGACGCTGCTCCGTCCCCGTGGAGGTTGAAAAAAAACTCATTAAAAACCTTCTCTATGCTTAAATACATACATATAAGTGCCAAATTTCATGGTGATCTGTCAAACGGTCTTAGTTTTAAATTTCATATTATATACCAATATTCATTTTTATATATTTATATAAATTGATACCTATAACAGGTGCTACGCACCTGCTACAAAACAGAAGAAGTTCGCAATCAACAGTACAACATTTGAATCTCATCAAAACAGCGTTACTCATCTAACTGTGATGATAAACCGCTAGGAATTCTGCTCACATCGTAACCATAACGAGAGCATGAAGATAAATAGCGCCCTCATTGCGATTGCTATTGTGATTGTACGAAATCCCACGATCACGAGTACTCCAGATACTAGCCCACTGACTTACACAGACTCAAGTATGCTGACTGTTATTACTGAGTAACTTGTTAAATGGTTATTCATTAATGTACCATCATTTGCATGGAGAAATAGTGCTCGTCGGTATTATATTACGGTCTTCGTAAAAAAAAAAAAAACAGTCAAAAAATCAGTCACATCAGCAAACGATTTTTTTTTACGCAATTCAAAAAAGGAGGTTATGTATTTGTTGAAGCTTTTTTTTCATATACAGGGTGTAAGGGTAAACACCGTTATCCTTGCAACCAGTGGTTTGGTTTCATTTATAGAACGTAAAATCAATGGAAAATTACAACTTTTTTTTTTAATTCTTTTAGGTCTAAATTTTACCACAAGAGACGCAAGTTCGTTGCCCTATGCGCTAGGACAACGAACTTGCGTCTCAACACGGGCGGGGGGTACGGGATGTGACCTAACCGGCAGCGAGCGCGATCCCTCCCTTAGTCAGATAGAAACTTTTTAAAATCTTTTAATGAAAATAACGTTATTTTTTTGTTGTGTTCGGTCATTTATTTTTATATATAAGTCAACTACCCATGGTTTGAATGACAAGAGTGTTTACCCTTACATGCTGTATTTTGCAACTTTTTGGTATAAAATTAAAGTTCACATTAAGAAATCTTTAATAATCTTAGCGTCTTTTAATAATAAGGTCAATAAATTGTGTTATAATAAATAACAAAGAGTTATATTTCCTTTTCTAGAGTTTAGTATTACACTTTACATTTTGATAGAATCAGTTGTTAGATTAGCTATCTGTATCTGTCTAACTATCAACGTAAATTCAACAAGTTATTGCCGGCTGTCAGTGCAAGGGTTTTTCGTCGTCTAGACTACTCTAAAACCACGCTAAAAGATTAAGTCTCCGTGATCTCGTAAAGTCACGAATTTTATGTAACAGTAGCAAAGTAGTAATAGTCTCCAAATAATTTAGAATAAAATAATTATTCAGTATTAAAATTGATGAAATGTTAACATAAAATCTTAGAAATCATTTGCAAAGGTATTATAATGTTAGATGCCTGTACTAGGACAAACCTGGATCATAGGCAGCATGAGCTCACTTTATGGTAATCGTAGGACAATACAATTCTTAAAAATATTTAACATTAGAAGTCTTCAAATAGTGGCAAAACTTAATTATCTAATCTAATTCATTATTTTAATAAAAACAAACAATAAATAAACTAACTTCAACTTACTAAAATACCAAACAGTTACTGAACAAAATCTAGACCAACAAAAATAATGGCCCAATAATTCTGTCCAGCAGTATAAACAGGTTAGGTTTAGCAACGCATTCGCAATGTCAAAGCAGACGTGCCGAATAACCCGACCATAGGCGAGGCCTTTAAGAATTTATCCCTTCACTTAGAAAGGACTTTAATATACGAGTATCGGTTGCAAAACGATTTTGTATATCGTGTTTAGTCCTTGTGTGTTTCCTGTGAAGCTGCTAATTTTGTTGCTCCTGTTATTATTATTTTGCATCATTATCACTGAACGTATAAGAGCAACACCAACAGTTACTTGAAGATTTAAGTATCAGCAAACGTAAATCTAATTAAAATAAATTATAAAATGTCCTTGACATAGAATTCAGAAAATCAGGACCCCAATAATCACCAAATTACATAGCTATTACCGAGTATGAAGACTGGCCTTGAAGCTAGTTTTAAAACGATTCATTAAACATAACATAAAATCCTCAACAGCACTTTATACTAATCTACATATTTCTAATTTTTTGTCTATACGGTTCCAATTTCATTTCATTTAAATAAAGAATGAGAAGACTACAACTTAGTCTAATTTAAATACAAATAAAAATTCAAATCAAATTAAATAAAACATCATTCCGTCAACGCATCAACAAAACGCCATTTTATGAATTCACCTCGTGCGCAAAATGGCCGCTCGTATTTGTGGCCAGTATCGTTCGCCTTAATGTCCACAATAAATGTCAAATTGCAATCGTTACTTCTAAAAATTATGGTGTACATTTGTCCTCCTACGTGTTTGGCCCAGTAATTAGAGGTTTTCGGGTACTATAATATTTTTTCGTTCCGTTTTCCGGTGCAATGTAATTACTATGGCTTATACTGAAATTGTGGTCCCAATTTCGTTGAAATGCAGTGTAAAATTGTGTGTTAAGTTCTGTCTTTTTGGTTAAGTAATGCCGAATGCGGGTTCCGAATTGGAGGTATGAAAATAAGCTTCATTCATAAGTTAATCAGGCAGTGGTCGCCAGATTCGTTTGGCTTTATAATTCATTGTGGCTCATTAACAATCTCCACAGAAGAGGCTTTCGTTCATTTGGTGAGCTTGCGGATTTCTGTGATAATTAATGATGTTTGGTAGGGGATAAACTTATAGATTCGCGTCACCAACATGCTCGCGCAATAGTGCTGTACTATAGAATATACCAGTTTTAAGTTTTCATTCTGTTGGTCCCCATGACTGCTTGCTTGCATACTGCCATTTGTTTTCTTCTACAAAATCGAATACAATAGCAAGACGAGAGGAATTCTATTTTTATAATCTTCTCTTGTTTAAATAACTACGTTATAATAATAATATTTTTTTTAATTCTAAGTACTTTAATATTTTCTTAGACAAACAATCGTGACTGATGAGAGAACATGATCTCTTACGGAAGAGTCGCAAACTCGAAAAATATGTAAACAATGATCACCCATTCGAGACATAACCGCAGGAAGCACAACTTATTTTCACAAATCGGTAGTACAAAATAGACATTAAGTCGATTAGCCTCGCCATTTGTTCTACAAGCATAAATCAATATACATATGTCAATAGAAAACGAATGAGGATACAACTAACATAATAATTTATGACAAGAGACAACATGTTGATAATGCAAAAGTTTTAGCACAAGACCTAATAATAAAGACCGGTTCACATTCATTAGGGTATGACATATCGTCTGAATTCGAAGCTTTAGAAAATGATGGGGTAAAACCCACCTTATTCCATTTTAATTACAGTTCAGTTTAAATTGTAATTAAAATTGCTATAAGTCGTTTTTTGAAAATAATGTTATACAAAAATAAACTTTTAAAGTTAATATTTTTATAAGATGCAATAATAGATGTTTTGTTTTATTTAGCTGAAGTACACATGGTATACGTTGTACGCTTAATTAGATTATAAAATATGTAGAAAAATATTAAACATACGATGGTATAATATACATCGATATTAATATAAAAAATGTGGCAAGCGAGAATCGGGAGTGTTCAAGTGGGTTCAGTAGATTATGTTTTTGCTTCTGATTTTTTAGGTTTTCGTAGAAGTTGGGAATGAGTTAAGAAAAATTCAATACGTCTAAAGATTCAGTGGTTAGCTTATTTTTTATCCACCATTTATCTACTATTTTTTTAACAAAACATACGTTATAAAATAATTTTAAGAAACCTTTATTTTTTCACTCTAATTACAATACTGTGCAATCCATCATCACTTTGAAAGTATAATATCTTTTTTTATAAAGAGAAGAGTTATTTGATAAATTTAAATGACACTGGCCAAATTGTAATGACAGTAAATTCCAGAGGAAATCAATGGAGGATGAAGGATTAAAACTTTTAACTTTACAATCTGCTGTCCTACATAAGCAATATTACAATGCGATTTTATCCAAACTAATATTATAAATGCGAAAGTAACTCTGTCTGTCTGTCTGTCTTTCTGTCTGTCTGTCTGTCTGTCTTTGCTTCACGCCTAAACTACTGAACCGATTTGTGTGAAATTTGGTACAGACATAGTTTGGAACTTGAGAAAGGACATAGGATAGTTTTTATTACAAAAAATAAAATAAAAAATAAAATTTATTCCGGACATACAGCGCCATCTATTGGTCAAGAGTCGGCATCAATTCAGTACTGAAAATTCATCGGAAAAATGTAAATAAATAGTAAAAAGGTATGAAAAATATAATATAATACAACTTTTAGTACATAGAAAATGCTCTAACGGAGTATAGATAATTCTATTAGTACTATATGTCGAGTTGGTGATCGCGCAATGGTGTCGATCGTTACACGAGTTCGGTTCATGTTATTGTTTTAATTCACTGAAAAAAGTAAATAAATAGTAAAAAGGTATGAAAAAAATAATATCAATATAATAAAACTTTTAGTACAAAGAAAATGCCCGAACGGAGTATAGATAAATAATCCGAGTTGTCACTATGCTCGATAGATGGCGTTGGGATCGAAATAGATCGCGCTATGGTTTCGTTACACGCATTTGGTTGGGTATCGGCCGAGCGCTTCGGTACTATCGTGGAATAATGGATTGATGATCGTTTCGTAAATTTAAAATTGGTAAATAAAAGGTTTATTTGTTGGGTTGTCTGGTAGTTGTTTTCAAAATAGGTTCCGTTAAATCAAAATAATATTTTGAAAATAAGGGAAAAATAACATTTTCGCCTTTTTCGATCGGCAATAACGGCTTTAATGCCCTAAGTGAGTATACATATCTTCAATTCAAACGCAGAGCTCATTATGTTGATTTTTGAAGAGTTCCCTAGAATATCTTCCACATTTCGTTTTTGAAGAGATACCGCGAGATCGGGAACTATGTGGGTAAAACCAAAAATCTGCCGGAAGTCACTATTCCACGCGAACGAAGTCGCGGGCAAAAGCTAGTTTACAATAACGAGAACATTGTCCATGATACGAATTGCAAGCATATTAAAAAAAAAACCATTAGCACCAATTGCCTAAGAAACCCTAAATATTATAACGCTAGCTCATCCGGTGCGGAGCCAACGGAAATAATAAAACAAGCACTCTACATACCGACACTAGATAACACACTTATTAATAATAATTGCTTTGATTCCAACGTTCGGTGTTTCAAAATTAATAATATAGCAGTTGGGGAAGATGGCTGCGTTCAAGAGTTGCATGACTCGTTTTAAAAAACTGTTTACCTGACTGTACCTGTAAGGTAAATCACTTTTCTTCTGGAAAGTACAAAATCATGTAGTTATAACATAGTATTCAATGGAAAAAGCAAATGGGACCATCGTTAATATCTAAAAAATGGTATCGAAAACTGGGATCCAACGAAAATAAATATTATGTTTTTGAAATAAAAACGTGACATTATGTCCTTCCCATTCTTTTGAATATGACAAATGAATGTTCATTTATTAAAGGTACTATAAACAATATATAATTAACAACTAACTATTAATTAACTAATTAAATCCTAACTAATATTAATTAAAACCAACTATACAAATAAACAGCAGAGCAGCGCCGGTGGCCCAGTGCTAACGGTCGCGACTTACAAGTTGTAGGTCGTAGGTTTGAACCTTGCCAGGCGCTTTACTTTGTGTAAATAATTTCATCACCACTGCTTTCAAAACGGTGACGGAAAACATCGTGAGGAAACCGGCATGTCCTAGAATAAAAAAATTGAAGACATGTGACATCTACCAACCCGCACTGGGCCCGCGTGGTGGATTAAGGCCCACACTCCCTCTCACAGAGAGGAGGCCTGTGTCACAGCAGTGGGAACATTATATGCTGAATATGATACAAATAAACAATGAATAACTAAAATATGGCGTCGAAAAATTATTTTGAAGGGTAGGCAGTATTTCAACCTAGGATAGCAAAAAAGTAATATCCTTGCTTACTATTCTGGATTAGTAAATACTAGAGCTGCATTCTAATTTATTGCGTAACACAATTTTAATCGCAATCTGAATGATTTTGAAAGTATCGCTAATTCATTGCTTCATAAATGTTTTGGATTGAAAGTGTTAAGCAATTATGGTGCTGGTTACCAAAGACAGCAAAACTCTTTTTTTTTCTCAAGAGTCGGTAATGGTTAAGTTGTTTTTATTTATAACTAGCTGCGCCCCGCGGTTTCACCCGCGTATGTCTCGATCCCGTGGATATATCGGGATAATTAGTATCCTAAGTACCATTCCAGGTCCTATTCTACCCCTGTGCCAAATTTCATCCAAATCCGATATAGCGTGAAAATGAAACAAACAAACTCACTTTTGTATTTATAATATTATACTAGCTGCGCCCCGTGGTTTCACCCGCGTAACTCTCGATCTCTCTCGTGGGAATATCTGAATATAAAGTATCCCATGTCCTATTCTACCCCTGTGCCAAATTTCATCCAAATCCGTTATGCTTTTATGTTTTAGCGTGAAAGTGGAACAGACAAACTCACTTTCGCATTTATAATATTATACAGCAAATAATGGGTAGTTGACTTAAATATAAAAATAAACGACCGACCGACACCAAAAAAAATAATGGGTAGTTGACTTAAATATAAAAATAAACGACCGACCGACACCAAAAAAAATAATGGGTAGTTGACTTAAATATAAAAATAAACGACCGACCGACACCAAAAAAAATAATGGGTAGTTGACTTAAATATAAAAATAAACGACCGACCGACACCAAAAAAAACGTTCATCATCATCTGCCTAGCCTTTTTCCCAACTATGTTGGGGTCGGCTTCCAGTCTAACCGGATGCAGCTGAATACCAGTATTTTACATGGAGCGACTGCCTATCTGACCTCCACAACCCAGTAACTGGGTAACACGATACCCCTTGGTTAGACTATAAAAAACAAAAAAAAACGACTATGAAAAACGTTATTTTCATTAAAATATTTTAAACAGTTTCTATCCGACACCGTGCTCGCTAGCGAAACAGCTGACTGACAGAGGGAGGGTCGCGCTCGCGGCCGTACAGTTCACGTCTCTCGCCCCCCACCCGTGTGGAGACGCAAGTTCGTTGCCCTAGCGCATAGGTCAAAGGGTGAAATACTCTAGTGGCAAAATGGCATTAAAAAAAAGGTCGTAATTTTCCATTGATGTTACGTTCTATTAATAACACCAAACCACTGGTTTCAAGGATAACGGTGTTTACCCTAACACCCTGTATAGTTAGGATTAGGATTGGTGTTAGAATTCTACGGTGTAGGTTAACCTTACACATTCATAGATTTTACTTTAACACCTCTGCATAGTCAGAATTGCATCTTACGCCTGTAATCCTAATTTATGATTAGCAGAGGTGTACCTATTGTACATCCCACATTTCGTTAGTTATGTTTAAGGGCCTACCCTAACTCAAATTGCTTGGCATGATCCTTTGTTATGCCGAAAATACTGTAGCATTAATTTTAAAATAAATGATGTTAAAGTTGAGGATTGAAGCTAGGTCCTATGTTTGACGAAAACAAGACTAGGTATATAAAATTTTCTTGATAGAAAAAAATCCAAAGTTACTTCTAAACCGAAATATAAACCGCTGAAATTAGATCATGAAACTTTGCATAATAACTGAACTGTAAAGCAGGTCTTATATTTTTTTAAATAACCATTTTTTTCACCGTAAAAACCAATTACCTAAACGATTCGAGGCTTGGAGCCACCTGCGGGCCCACTTCGTCTCGCTCTCACTCAGGTCGCGAGTAGTAATGGTGCGAGCGAGATAAAATTTGAGGTTGGTTAGATCCTTAAAAACCACGTAATAGGGGTGAGCTTATTGCCATCAACCGGGCTTTCAATCAATTTTAGAGGTTTATAAACAAGCGAGTCCCGATCAACTTGAAAAAAAGGTTTTTCATACTAGGTTTGTGAAAATTCGGTTTGACGTAACATAGTTTTAGATCTGGAATTAGATCAGTGGCCCAGTTTGGAGTTTATTTACGTGCCTACAGCCTGGCAGCCGACTATGAATATTTTTACAAATAGGAGCGGAAATAGTCGTAGATACTGTTGAGTTTTTTAAGGGAATTGGGGAATTTAAACCCGGGGAAAAAGGGCACTTTTTTGCACGAAAAGATTTTCTGAAACAATTATAATCGATCTACTGAAAGTCATAGTCGAATATGATATTTTATTTAAGGTTACCGATTATCTAGGTACCTACTATTCTGATATTCTTTTTTATGTTAATTTTATTAAAAAAATTAACTATCCTGCAATGCAAATAAATTATGACTGACTACCTATTCCGGACCATATAAAACTAATAAATCTATACATACCTATAATATTATTATACGTATT
The DNA here is from genome assembly GCA_947363905.1 of Lithophane semibrunnea. Classification (NCBI taxonomy): domain Eukaryota; kingdom Metazoa; phylum Arthropoda; class Insecta; order Lepidoptera; family Noctuidae; genus Lithophane; species Lithophane semibrunnea. The sequence goes on along the minus strand of OX376212.1, from coordinate 6,810,009 downwards.
GTATACAAATAAATTAAATTGAAGTGTCTGTTTGTTATGTAAAAATAACGAGTGTAAATGCATAGGAAAGTATAATATACTTACCTATAACAAAAACAATTTTTAAAATTTTGTCTGTTTATTGTTCCGGCCAATCTCCTGATGGGACTTTCATTGTAAAATAGCTGATTATGGAGTAACTGAGGCTTATTTTTATTTTAGTAAAAGAATTAGGGTCAGCTAGTTTGAAAATAAACAAACTACAATTCTGTACAACTTACGTCTAGACGAAATTAATCAAAAGCGCTTCTATGTTTTTGTTCAAGACCTTATTAACTTTCAGCAAAACTGTACCTAATATCTTTCAACAATACCTAAAAAATTCTACAAAAAACATTCAACACAATGCCAAACACTTAGTAAAAGCGATCAAACTCACCCGGTTTCCTTCAGCCAATCAGCGCTCAGTGATTTTTCCTAAAGAACATTTTTGCTCCAATAAAACTGAAGGACTGAGTCAGGCCTTGAGGAATGAGTGCCGAAATGAAAATAAAGCTTCGCGTCAATTGTAACTGTGATTTTCACCGGTGACTCGCAATTAGGAGACACACGGGGGTAAAGAACAGCTAAACAAAATTGCGTGCCTATTTTTTGCACCAACTTGTGCACCCTTAAATGACTTGAAAATGTTATGATAACTAAAGTGTTTTGTAACGATTACTCGTAGCAATTTAGAGTATTACGTGATTGACAACAAGAGAGTAAAACAGCGAATTGTTTTAGGTCTTTATTTTTAATAATCTTAACAACAAAAATGATAAGGTTTATTTATTGTGAACTACTACTAAACTTTTTAATAAAAAGATCGATTTCTTAGTAAAACTGCAAAATACTAGGCTTCTAAAAAGTTTTTGGGCAAGTACTACCATCACACTAGCTCATTATAATAATAATAGCTGATGGCCGCGGCTGCGCCCGTCAAATTATGTACTCAAACCTTCCTCGGGAACTAATCTATCCAATGGTGAAAACAGCATGAAAATTGGTGCAGGAGTTTTAGAGTTTATCGCGAACAGACAGACAGACAGACGCGGCTGAGGACTTTGTTTTATAATATGTAAGGATATAGGTACTTAACATTAAATATATTATAATCCATTTCATACTAATATTATAAATTCGAAAGTAGGTAACTCTGTCTGTCCTGTCTGTTACCTTTTCGCGCCTAAACCACTGATTTCGATAAAATTTGGCAAGGAGATAGATGGCATGCCGGGCAAGGACATAGGCTTTTGATCGACATACCATGCGGGCGAAGCCGCGGGCGGGAGCTAGTAATTATATAAACACAAGAAGGAAAAGAAAAAAAAGACCATTGCCATCTCTTCTCACCCGTGTGTCCCCAACACACGCACCGTTTACCCAATAAATGGGCTTCATTAGGTGGAATTTAAGACTATCGGTCTTGGGTTACCTGCGACGTAATCACCGTAATTGGTAGCAAGCTGCTGGATCTTTACCGTCTGCCTTATTGTAGCTGTTATGTACGAGGTTTTAGATTAGGTATTGGTAATATATTATATTTTTGTTTCGACTTTTATTACTGGCAAGATTATAGCTGTATAAGGATCTTTTGGCGCGTGGCCAAAATCGGAACTAATGCCGCCGTCTTGTTATTTTTTCAATACATATTATCACAAGTTTACTAACAGCGCCCTGTCATCGCCATTCGAGCGCCGAAATAGTCTACACTAGACTACGATTCATCAAATAATTCCTTTGCGTAATGTTGGCTCCCCTGTTAAATTAAAAAAACGGACCGCGCCGCCTCTGTAGCGTATTCGTATTGGTCGTAAAACAGTGGAGCCTACATTACAGCATCGGTACTATTTGATGGAACGCACTGACAGAAGTAGTGGTGTCCCATTGGTAGAGGCGCAGCAGTGATAGCCTAGTGGTGTGACCGTCAACTGCCAAGTCATAGGTCTCGAGTTCGAACCCAAGCCACGCACCTCTCACTTTTCGGATTATGTGCGTATTGTATAAATATCACTTGCTACAATAACGGTGAAGGTAAACATCGTGAGGAAACCGGGTGAGAGTATTTCTGAGAGATATTTCTCGACGGCATGTTAGGCTTCACATGCCGTCGAGAAATATCTATTGTATGCCGCCCAACGGCCTCTGACGGCTGTCAGGGGCCGTTGGGCGGCATAAAACCTCTGACACCAGAGGGCCTAAACAAGTGAAAATTGCTTCGAAAGCGTTTCGTATTTCTACAACGACCTTCAACAGGATTGACATAAGCTTTTATAAGCGATCGTCGAGCGAATACGCGATAGTCGCGTTAATTGTCACTTTTTTCCGTTTAAAGCACGGATCTTTCGGCGCGACCACGCATTCAGGTTCATCGAACAAAAACTGAAATAATTATGAACTCGGCGATCGCGTATTCGCGCGAAGTTCGCTTTACGCGGCCTAAGACAGTTCATGGTTTCAAAACAAGGCAGGCATGCACTTTACTGTGTGCTATTTATTTCATCACCACTTATCTGAAAAATGATCAAGAAAATCATCGTGGGACAACCAGCAATTAGAAAGAAAGAAAAAAACTTTTTACAAAAAAAAAAACAACCGACTTCAAAAAACAGACACAAAAAAAGTGAAAAATTACTTTAATTTCGGAAGTCGGTGTCTGCTTTTCAATTTTCGTTTTTTGCCACCGACTTCCGAAATTAAAGTTATTTTTCACTTTTTTTGTGTCTGTTTTTTGAAGTCGGTTGTTTTTTTTTTGTAAAAAGTTTTTTATTTTTCACTTTTTAGTTGTGGTACCTACCTCACACAAATTCGTATACCGTAATCTGCTATGTAAATAACAGTGACGGAGTGAAATAATTATATCATCTACATAGCAAAGTGGGAAAAATACGTAATTATTGAAGCTAACTCAAAAACTACGCAAGCAAACTTAATCAAATTTATATGGGACCACCTCTGAAGCATGACCTACCAAACAAAAAAAGAATCATCAAAATCGATTCATAATTGGCGGAGTAATCGCGTAACATAAATACAAAAAAAAAAAAAAAAACATACAGACGAATTGAGAACCTCCTCCTTTTTGAAGAAGTCGGTTAAAAATAGATCAGCATTTCTGCGTCGTGTGTGAGAAGAATGACTAGAGTAATTATGGGTTCCTACAAGTGTTTTGGAACTTAAAATTTAGATGAAAACTAAAGCCTCATAATTATAGAAAATCTGTGGAATAATCAAACTGGCAAGAATCAAAAGCGAAATCAAAATAGCATAGCAATGAACTGATAAAATAGCAAACTGTTATTTATACACACTACGTAAACGATCCAACATGCATACAAATCGTGCAAAATGAGCAACAAATAATGCTAATCTATTTTATTGTTCAATTCCCTAATCAAAACATTGAATATTATTATCTCCACTAAAATTTATCTAACGTATCAGCGCAAAACAATTTCTCTATTAAAATAATATTATTAATACAAGAATAGAGATGACCACAAAAATTTGTGTAAAGCACATTTGTTCGATACAATGAACCGATAGTGTTGCGACCGGTCGATATGTATCGAGACGGAAAGAATATCGACATTCCTAGTTCGTATGATAGCTATGTAATGTAAGCGCCACACCTGCGGTTGAGGCTAGAGGTGGGAAGGTGTTAACGTTAAAATTGGTTGGATTTGAAATTGTTAACATAAAACGGTTCAATTTCAGTTGCTTACGAAGGAGACGACGACGGTTCCAGAATGTTTACTTTATTTTTTTAATATCAATAGTCAAGATTGTGTGTTATTAACTTTAGTAGTTAGAACTAAAATATCAGCAAAATTAAATTATAATAAGACTTCCCTTGTTGAGATATTCAATAAAACTCCAGACTTACTCCAGTAAACAGCATGTTTAGTGTTTCAACATACTACCAATTCAGTTTTGAATGCTGTGATTCGATTACAGATAACTGTACACATCACTACCTACCTAATTAATGCCTTCCTCAATATTTGGTCGCTCAATTATTGTAAATTGTTGGATTAATTACGCTATAATCTAAACAAATATATACACACACACGCCATGTCAATTGCACATCGTATTATCGATAATATCGATATATTAGTCGCAACACTACACTCAATTACAGTAGGAGCGGCTAATCGCAAATGTGCGTTGGATGTTCGTCGTTAGTACATTTGAATACGATGATATTATTGTAGATTTGTCTATGAAATATAAATTGTTACTTTACTTAGATATTTGTATTGATTTCACTTTTAAATAATAATGTTAGGGTTGGTTTAATAATTCTTCATCAAATTAGGTAGGTATTGCAGTGATTTTGTTGATAGAATTAAAATATTTTTTTTAAACTTTGAAAAATAACGAAAAGTATGAATGGAGCCCAATAGGATTGAAAGAACCTATTTTGGTATTTAATTTTGTCTTGCGAACAACGTTACAAGCTTATCTTTTTTTTTTTCTTAACCACAACGGGGGAAGTTCTTGGCCATGGTAAGTGATGATCAGGCCGAAAGTGGAAGAAATCAAAAATCAAATGTAAACAACATATTCAAACTAGGCTGAGAATCAGCACTTTTCGAACGTCAAAATTACATAAGACAGTCCCCCAAAACGCCCGCCCCTAACCACTTCCTAGTGCTGTGAAGCGAGATCCACCCGGAATCCTCAACCACAGAGGAACTGACTATCTTACCTCAAATTCAAAATTCAAAATTGTTTAATTTCATTATTACACGTTGTACATTATACAGTTGGTGGCGTCTCCTTTTAAGCATATAGATGCCTGTGCCAGGAGGCGCCGCTCTTTTATATCTTATAATATAAGTGTAACATGTTACTAAACAAAAGTTTATACAAATAATGATTTTTATTTATTATAGGTAGTCTGTGTGTGTATAAATATGTGTGTGTGCGTGCGTGTGTGTGTATATATGTGAGTGTGCGTGCTTGTGTATGTGTATGCGTGTGTGTGTGTGGTCCTCAAGAATGCTGTTACCATTGTTGTTGCATTGCTACGACAGGAGTTATTTTTATGTTACTCTTGCTGAGTTTCAAATAACGATGTAATTGCATTGTGATGTCATAATATACAAAAATCAATCTGCCTAGCCTTTTCCCAACTATGTTGGGGTCGGCTTCCAGTCTAACCGGATGCAGCTGAATACCAGTATTTTACATGGAGCGACTGCCTATCTGACCTCCACAACGCAGTAACTGGGTAATACGATACCCCTTGATTAGACTGGTTGTCAGACTTTCGTGCTTCTGACGACTCGTAACGACTGTCAAAGATCCACAAATGACAGCCGGGACCAACGGCTTAACGTGCTTTCCGAGGCACGGAGGAGTCTCGATATGTGAAAATGGTCACCCATCCACGGACCAACCCTGGCAAGCGTAGCTTAACCTGATGGATCGACCCGAGCGGCTGTTATTACTTAGCCACGAGCTCCTCATAATATAAAATTCACTAAATAATTATTATGCCATGCGATTGCAGCCCCGCCAAAGCATGTTGTAAGAATGCATTGGATTTCAACCAAAGCATAAATAAGTAACAGTATTATTTTTCATAGAAACCGGGCGAAACGACGCGCTTCGAAATCTCAGTGTATATCAGTACGCAACATTCTCAAGTGAACGGCAGTTACGCACGGTCCCGGAAGGTTTATCTACCGAGCGGCCGTAGGTAATTATTTCAAGGTCACTAGCGAAACATAACAGAAAGAAGAAAAGAAAGAAAGAAAGACAAAATTGTTTATTCTGCGCAAACAAAACGCATATTACAGTAATAAAAAAAGGCAAAACACATTCAAATTAGCCAAAAGCCTCGCATTCAACCTATAATAGTTTGACATTTTCTGCTCATTGTTTTATGTCAAGGACATCCAAAGAGATTGTTGCGTAATATACATAGTCTATGGTGCTACATTACTGTTGTTGCGACATAGGCGAATGACAACCACCAACAAAACAAAAACAAAAAAGCCGAATGCAGAGTTATCTACTTAAAAATACTGTTATTATTATACTGTGATTCCACTAAATAGGAGTGACCATAATATATTATACCTCCCATCTATTAGCTGTAGTATAAAATCAGTATCTAGTAAACCCACTCAAGTAAGGCCAAGTAAAGGAGGGACCTATGTTATTGTACTAACTTGCGATGGCTCAACAATCCTCAGTTTGTGTGCCCTTTTGATCTTTCTACCCACGCGAGCAGTTGCTACATTTTGACTTTTGTGTATGTTTGACTAGCTACCCATTATCATATACTTTTAGTAAATACCTGTGCGACCGATCTCTGCTCGGGTGAAAATAGAGAAAACGAATTTTCTTAGATCATTATGCGACCTCGTGGCTACGTAATACCAGCCGCACGGGTTGATCTATCAGGTTAAGCTACGCTTGCCGGGTTTGGTCCGTGGATGGGTGACCATCTTTACATACCGAGACTCCTCCGTGACTCGGAAAGCAGGTTAAGCCGTTGGTCTCGGCTGTCATTTGTGGATCTTTGACAGTCGTTACGGGTCGTCAGAAGCCCGAAAGTCTGACAACCAGTCTTACCAAGGGGTTGTGGAAGTCAGATAGGCTGTAGCTCCATGGAAAATACTGGTATTCAGCTATATCCTGTTAGACTCGAAGCCGACCCCAACATAGGGAAAAGGCTAGGCAGATAATGATTGTGAGACCCTGCTTGCCTTCGTAAATCCCCATAATGCAAATGCAACTTTCATCGAAATCTTTAGAGCCGTTTTCGAGAACGTGATTACAAATAAGAATGTGGCTCATTTAATAGTATAGGATAGGATGATAAGGTATATTTTCTTTAGATACATATAGCTGAGAGTGTAAGTTCGGAAAGAAAATATATATCAAACAATAACTTTCTGTGTTTGGCGTTGAAACACTAGGGCCGTGGGGTCCGAGAGCTCATCGAGTATTTCGGGACATCGTCAAGCGGTTGGTCTATTCTTCACTTGACCAGAGGACTGGCCAATGGTTAGGTTTAATTTCCGTTAAATTCATAGCTCATCCCCATATTCATAATCAACCATAATGTTCCCACTGCTGGGACACGGGCATCGGGCCATCTCTCTCTTTTGAACACATTTAAAAAAAGAAAATCGAATTTAAACATTTATTGCGGTACTAAGCACGACACTTGTAAACTTGTAGACGGAATAGAGAGTCGCCGGACACTCTCAGGGTTTGTTATGATTTTCTACAAGTTGTAACTTACAAAATATCATTTTTTTATAAACAAAATCTTGAATAAAAGTTTAAAAAACTTTTTACAAAAAAAAACAACCGACTTAAAAAAAAACACGAAATAAAAAGTGAAAAATAACTTTAATTTCAGAAGTCGGTGTCTTTGTTTTTTAATTTTCGTTTTTTGCCACTGACTTCCGAAATTAAAGTTAGTTTTTCACTTTTTACCGACTTCAAAAAAGGAGGAGGTACTACGTTCGGATGTTTGTTTTTTTTTTTTTTTTTTTTTTATGTATGTTCACCGATTACTCCGCCGTTTGTGAACCGATTTAAAAAAATTTTTTTTCGTTCAAAAGCTTATTTATTTAGTGTTTTTTTTTAAGTCGGTTGTTTTTTTTTTGTAAAAAGTTTTTATTTTTCACTTTTTAGTGGTGGTACCTACCCCACACAATTTACTACCTGCTATGTAAATAACAGTGAAGGAGTCTAATAATTATATCGTCTACATATAACTATGGGAAAAATACGTAATATTGAAGCTAGCTCAAAAACTACGCAAGCAAACTTAATAAAATTTATATGGGACCATCTCGAGAGTATACCCTTTCGAACTAAAAAAGAATTTTTTAAATCGGTTCACAAACGGCGGAGTAATCGGTGAACATACATAAAAAAAAAACATCCGAACGTAGTACCTCCTCCTTTTTTAAAGTCGGTAAAAATATAAGTGCCTATGTACTTGTAAACTAAATAATGACAAGGCTTGTAAGTTTTGATAACCAGGGTACAGTTCTATGCTTTAATTAAATGAGAAAATGCTGTGTAAATGTAAGTATACATGTATTCTTTTCTCACAAATGTCAGGCTTTCCCTAAATCTGTTTCGTTGAACGTTGGGTGGACCGGTCGCGATACAGACGGTAATTTACTAAATTATTCCCTTCCTGGTCGCGTGATCGCCCTTGCATTGTCACCCTATTACTGCGGCTTTGTTTAACATAGATTTTTTTAAGGTTTTACTTTGTGTTATGGTTCTTTAGGAGTTTGTCGAGTGTACTTTGAAGGCAGACGTGGTGATTTGGCAATATTATCAGTCAATGTTTTTGTTAATGGCTCTAACATGCTGGCGCGTTTCGCCGCGCGACGCGAGTTCAACAAAACAATTTCTGAGAAAACTTCACGGCGAACAATGCGGCGGCGTCGCGTCGCGCGACGAATCGCGCCAGTATGTAAGAGCCATAAAGATAAAAAATATTTTAAGAAAATATTTTATATCGTAACAAATATGGATTTACTGAATTATACACATTAAAATCAGCAATACAACTCTCTAAGCTCATGTAAGTGTATTGAACTATTTCATGAAATCATGACATTTGGCACTTTCATGAACTTAGTGAATTGTATTGCTGATTTTAATGTTTATAATTCAGTAAATCCATATTTGTTACGAGCGTTAATAATATTAAGATCAACATACAACCTGATACTGACCTGCAAATTGCAAAAAACCTAAGATTAAATTTCGCGGGCTACACTTTTTTTTTTTTTTTTTTTTTTTTTTTTTTTTTTTTTTTTTTTTTTTTTTGACGGTGGGAAATCATCCAATGACTTCTCCCGCTCTGGGTGGAGCGGAAGGGCGTGTCAGACTTTTACTGACTAAAACCCACCCGTGTTCCTTCAGTTGCCTGTTGCCAAGGTCCCGGTATCCCTTTCGGACTAACCCGCAACCCTGGCAGGCATCGGTCCTAGCGGACCCCGCCAATTGTGCTGACATCTCTTTGAGGCGCGCGTGGAACACAATAAACAGTTGAATAATGTGAGAACAAATGCTTCGTTCAAGACTTGGACATTACTAGATTCAGTGTCAGTAGAGTTATCTGTGTTTTTAAGTAACAAGCGTAGTATATTCCTGTAGTATATTCCTCTCGGAGGAAATGGGAACGCATCGCCTAGCCTTTTCCCAACTATGTTGTTACGGGGCCGGCTTCCAATCTACCCGGATGCAGCTGAATACCAGTATTTTACATGGAGCTACTGCCTATCTGACCTCCACAACCCAGTAACTGGGTAATACGATACCCTTTGGTAAGACTGGTTGTCAGACTTTCGAGCTTCTAACGACCCCTAACGACTGTCAAAGATCCACAAATGACAGCCGGGACCAACGGCTTAACGTGCTTTCCGAGGCACGGAGGAGTCTCGGTATGTGAAGATGGTCACCCATCCACGGACCAACCCCGGCAAGCGTAGCTTAACCTGATGGATCGACCCGTGAGGCTGTTATTACTTAGCCACGAGCTCCTCCTCCTCCTTAGGAAATGGGAACGCATGCGTTTCTATATTACCATGAGCATACAGTAGGTAAGCAGCACCACACAGTAAGCAAAATGCTTATTGTATTTACTCATCTGCTTATATTGTACTAGTTTTTGCCCGCGGCTTTGCCCGCGTGGATGTTGGATATCGTCACACGGGAATGTACTACCGGGATACAGAAATGCTGGGTTTCCTATATAAACTTTCATCCCCTATATCGCCCCCTATAGGATTATTTTTGAAACAAAAAGTAGCCATGTCCTTCCCCAAGTTGCCATCTATCTCCTTGCCCAATAGTTTAGGGGTGAAAAGGTAACATACAGGAAGTATGGATTACGACAAACGAGAAATAGTTATTTAGTACTAGCAGCGCCTCGCGGTTTCACCCGCATAAGTCTTGATCCCGTAGGAATAACGGGATAGAAAGTATTTTATGTGTTAATGCAGGTTATAAACTATCTGTGTGCCAAATTTCATCAAAATACGTTCAGTAGTTTTTGCGTGAAAGAGTAACAAACATCCATCCATCCATGCATCCTCACAAACTTTCGCGATTATAATATTAGTAGGATAACCGCTAATCATTCTCTCATTAGAATCATAACACAAACAACCGCGTTCAATAAAATAAACGACATAATCACGCCGTTACCAAAATATCCCAGGCTGCTATTAACAGCTTCAAATCCATAATATCTAAGCTAAAAGCTGTACCTCGAACCCGAGCGAGCTGTTAGCTATCTAGTTAGATATTAGCATTTCATTATCACTTTACTTAGTTTTGGAACCCATTGCTCTAAATTGTAAGTGCTTTTGGTGTAACGGTTGGTAGCTTGGGGCTAAGTAATAACAGCCGCACGGGTCGATCGATTAGGTTAAGCTACTCTTGCCGCGGTAAGTCCGTGGATGGGAGGCCATCTTTACATACTGAGACTCCTTGGTGTCTCGGACAGCACTTTAAGCCATTGGTCCCGGCTGTCATTCGTAGATCTTTGACAGTCGTTACGGGTCGTCAGAAGCCCGAAAGTCTGACAACCAGTATTGTCAAGGGATAAAGTGTTATCTATTAACTGGTTTGTGAAGGTCAGATAGGCAGTTGCTCCATGTAAAATACTGGTATTCAGCTGCATCTGATTAGACTGCAAGCCGACCTCAACATAGTTGGGAAAAAGCTGGGCAGATGATGTATGAAGCTTAAATCTGTGGTTCAATAGATCGTTCTCTTTATAGATAGAAACACAAAATACAAAATTAATAGAAATGAAATTGTTTATTCTGAAAATAGGTTATTGGAATCACTTTTACATGTAATATATATAAATAAAAACTTTTTACAAAAAAAAAACACTAAAAAAGTGAAAAATTACTTTAATTTCGGAATTCGGTGTCTTTACTTTTCAATTTTCGTTTTTTGCCACCGACTTCCGAAATTAAAGTTATTTTTCACTTTTTAGTTGTGGTACCTACCCCACACAAATTCGTATACCTGCTATGTAAATGAAGACTAAGATATCGTCTACATACGCAAAGTGGGAAAAATACGTAATTATTGAAGCTAACTCAAAAACTACGCAAGCAAAATTAATAAAATGTATATGGAACCACCTCTGAAGCATGACCTACCAAACAAAAAAAGAATCATCAAAATCGATCCATAATTGGCGGAGTAATCGCGCCAGAAACAAAAAAAAAAAAAACTGACAAATCCTTTTTTTGAAGAAGTTGGTTAAAAATAAGCTAGATGGAGTCGACATTTCCTGTCTGCGTATCAATCACGTAAAAACTGACAATTGCAATTGATCGTTTTCTGCTTTCGGCGCACCCCCTTGTGACTGGCTAATAAATTCCACTGCATGAGATATCTTCACTCCAGTCTGTATCAATGCGAAAGAGGAAAAAGATTTTGTAATTTTCATACCACATACTCCAACAATTTATATCCCCGAATCGTATTGCTTTACTACCCAACATCCCTTCAAAAACTTATGTGCGTGCTTCTCAGTTATGTTGGCAAAGTTAGAGATGCCTCATTTATATGTTCAACATGTGACACCAAGTGTAAGTAATATGTTACGTTTGACTTTATGTTGTTTGACTTTTGCTGTTGAACTTTTGACCTTGAGAGAAATGACTTGGCAAAAAGGGATATTTGTGTTAGTATGTACAATCGGTGAGTTTTGAGAAGTTATAATTGCTACTAACATAGGTATTCTGTTGTTTTATTTATTTGATAAAACTGAATTGCATTCAGTAACTGTAACTGTGTGTAGGAGCTCGTGGCTAAGTAATAACAGCCGCAAGGGTCGATCCATCAGGTTAAGATTGATGCGCTAGGGTGGCCCGCGAAATTCAAATTTTCTAAGTTCATGAAAGTGCCAAATGTCATGATTTCATGAAACAGTCAATCAATACACTTACATGAGCTTAGATCGTTGTATTGCTGATTTTAATGTTTATAATTCTGTAAATCCATATTTGTTACGAGCGCTAATAATATTTAGATCAACATACAACCTGATACTGACCTGCAAATTGCAAAAAACGTAAGAAAATTTGAATTTCGCGGGCCACACACAGCGCATCCTCCTTAAGCTACGCTTGCCGGGGTTGGTCCGTGGTTAGGTGACCATTTTTTCGGCTCGACTCGAAAATTACGTTAAGCCGTCGTTCCAGCTGTCATTCGTGGATCTTTGACAGTCGTTACCGGTCGTCAGAAGCCCGAAAGTCTGACAACCAGTCTTCCCACGGGGTATAATTGTATTACCCAGTAATTGGGTTGTGGAGGTCAGATAGGCAGTCGCTCCATGTAAAAGAAAGAAAAGAAAAGAAAGAAAAATGCGTTTATTGGCATTGTCACACAAAAATACACCTTAAAACTAAAAAAAACAGAAAACAGTCATTACAATGCCAAAAGGGCCTCAGCTCAGCATATTGTCAGATGGCAACACACAGTGTACCACCTGGCGCTGATTTTCAGCTGCAACCTACGAGTGTCATACGCTAGAAACATAATATACTTAATAAATTAAAAACTGATTGAAAAGAAAATGGGTATCGTACGTAAAAACTATCAACAGATCGTGAAATAGTGAAAGCCAACTAGGTACGCATGAATACCTATTATTGGATTACGCGTCAATATTAATGATAGTATGGTATGAACTAGGGTCAAATTAAATAGAGGAATTACGATTTACGAGTAATATTAATTTTATTTCACACTAAAAAAAGTATAAAAAACACAAAAAAAGTGAAAAATAACTTTAATTTCGGAAGTCGGTGCCAAAAACGAAAATTGAAAAGCATAGACATCGATTTCCGAAATTAAAGTTATTTTTCACTTTTATTGAGTTTTTTTTGGAAGTCGGTTGTTTTTTTTTGTTTGTTTTTATCTGTAACTTTTATTTCCCTTTCATAACCTGTTTTTCTTTATTTTCTTACAATTAGGTAGGTATAGCTAAAACAAAGTTTTAGAGACCACAACTGCACTCGAAGGTGCACTGCCAAGTAATTAGCACGTCAATACTTCAAATAAAGTTCTGAGTGGAGCTTCACGACTAATTTTGTCACCGAATGCCACTGGTTTTAGACTATTGAGTAAATTATTAGGTATGAACTTATTACATATTCTTCTTCTTTTCGTGTGGTAAGTGACTAACCTGGTATCAGAGTTTTAAAGCCGCCCATGGGCCTCTGACTTGGCTTCACATTTTTTTTTTGTAAAAAGTTTTTATTTTTACAAGCTTTATTCACTTTTTAGTTGTGGTACCTACCACACAAATTCGAATACCATTACCTGCTATGTAAATAACAGTGACGGAGTCACTTAAAACATCGTCTACAATACAGGGTGTTAGTGTAAACACCGTTATCCTTTAAACCAGTGGTTTGGTTTCATTTATGGAACGTAAAATCAATGGAAAAAAAACAACTTTTCTTTTATAGAAAATTTACATTTTTCCACAAGAATATTTCACCCTATACCCAAGGGCAACGAACTTGCGTCTCAATACGGCGGGTGGCGGTTAGCGGGGGCTGCGCGCGGGGCGTTACATGAACGGCCGTCAGCTGTTTCGCAGCTCTCTCGAGCGTGTATCCATGAGTATCGGGACAGTGACGGATATTACTTTTTAAAATCTTTTCATGAAAATAATGATTTTTTTTGTTGTTACTGGGTCATTTATTTTTATATTTAAGTCAACTATCCATGGTTTAAGTGACAACGGTTTTTACCCTTGCATACTGTATATATTAGGTATGTGAGAAAAATACCTATTAATGAAGCTAACTCAAAAAATACGCAAGCAATGTTAGTAAATATTATGGGACCACCTCTGAAGCATGACCCACTAAACAAAAAAATAATCATCAAAATCAATGCAGGCGGAGTAATCGCGTAACAAACATAAACAAAACAAAAACGAAAAACCTACAGACGAATTGAGAACCTCTTCTTTTTGAAGAAATCAGTTAAAAAACGTGCCTAAAAACAAAGTACATAAGTTATTCGTATAAAATAAACCGGCCAAGTAAGTATTGCAGACGTCTAGGCAACCATCATGGTTACCACAAGTTTATCTTGACGCTTAACATTGTACCAAGGAATAATCGATATTATTGTTTTACGATTTCTTGGTCGATTAAACTTCGATAACTCTAAGAAACTCTTAATATCACTTCGATATTCCGTCTCTAGAAGAAAACCTTCAAAATTCCGTTATTACCTTCAAATAATATCCCGAAATTTCAAGGAACCAGTAATGTAATATCCGCCTTAGAATCCTGTCCGCGGATAACTCTGCTGATGCAATTTCCTACATAAGGTATGGCCAATAAAGGGAATATGAAAATCGAGTGAGCATCCAAGAGATTGTAGGTAAAGCCACAGATGAATACAGATGGTGAACTCCGCAAATTATTTAAATTAAAAGCGACTCTTGCTACGACACAATAAAGTGCAATTCAGATCGCACAGCGCTAATTACCTACAGTTATATTCATCAAAAATTTGCCTATCTTTCTATCGCGTAACTCTTATATTTCTGACTACGTTACACTGAATTCATCAAGTCGAGCTCGCCGCATACCTGCAGTAGCTTCATACCTAAAATGCGGACTGAACTATCTGTATTCATCTGTGGTAAAGCGTAGACCAATATACAGTAAGCGACGCGAGTCACTAATTTTGAAAGATTATAGGTACAAGTAATAATAAACTCGCTCGAGTCGATTGAAGGTTAAGCTACGCTTGCCGAGGTCGGTCCGTTGATGGGTTGGCTGATATCATAATACTTTATCTAGGTATCTGGGAACTATTAGTACAAGGTTTTCAACCTGTCACTGCGTACAGTAATAATTTTATTAATAGCGTACAACCCAGTATTAAATGCCAAAGTTACGCTTTGGTATAAATAAGTTAAATAACTCGAGTCTACTGTGTTATTACAGTTAGTTTTATTGTATGATAAATAGCTTTACCTTAGCCGATTTTTCGAGGAGCTCGTGGCTAAGTAATAACAGCCGCAAGGGTAGATCCATCAGATTAAGCTGCGCTTCCCGGGGCTGGTCCGTGGATGGGGCATCATTTTTACATACCGAGACTTCTCTGCGCGTCTGAAAGCACGTTAAGCCGTTGGTCCCAGCTGTCATTTGTAGAACTTTGACAGTCGTTACGGGCCGTCAGAAGCCCGAAAGTCTGACAAACAGTCTTGCCAAGGGGTATCGTATTACCAAGTTACTGGGTTGTGGAGTTCAGATAGGCAGTCGCTCCATGTAACATACTGGTATTCAGCTGCATCCGGTTAGACTGGAAGCCGACCCTAACTTGGTTGGGAAAAGGCTACGCAGATGACCTTAGCCGATTTTCATTACCCCTCACTGCTAAGCTAAGGCTTCCCCTCATGAGTTCTTGGTATCTGGGTCCAATGCTAATGCGGACCATTGTAGCTCGTCCTGCCATCTTCTACGTGATCTCACGCGTTCTGACTGGCATCATCTGCCTAACCTGTTCCCAATCATGTTATAGGGTCGGCTTTCAGTCTAACCGGATGCAGCTGAATATTAGTATTTTAAGTGGAGCGACTGCCTTTCTGACCTCCTGTCTTCTGGTTGTGATATTTCAATTCATCATCATTTCAGCACAAAAGACGTCCACTGCTGGACATAATGCCTCCCCCAAGCACCGCCACTTCGACCAGTTCCTCGATTCTCGCATCCAGCAGATTCCTGCAGCCTTCACAAGGTCATCGGTCCACTTTGTAGGAGGCCTTCCAAGGCTACGTCTTCTGGTACGCGGTTGTCGCTCCAGAACCGACGGCCGATGGGGCCGAAAGGCCCCATCGGCCATCTGTTCTGCGAGTAATGTACCCTGCCCACTGCCAGTAAAGTTTCGCAGTTCAAAGCTTATGTCGGTTGCCTTGGTTGTCCTGCGGATCTCTTCATTTCTGATTCGTTCACGTAGGGAAACTCCAAGCATAGTTCTCTCCGGGCAATGGAGAGAAGTATGCTTGGGTGACTTTTAGCCTTCTAATAAGGTCCATGTTTGATAACTTACGAAAAATTTCTACACAATAGGGTCTAGTATCATGTGCTGAATTTATGGTTACACTTTGCGCGTCTATGTCCCTGCCACCATATAGAAAAAAAAACCATTAAGACCATAAAGTTGCCCCTAGCATATCTCCTGTATTATTTATAGACACGCAGATCCAAAAACAATTATCTCTAGGCCACACAAGATCTAGTTTCTTACAGGTATCGAAACCGCAGGACAGAACTAGTATGCAAATTAGACTGTGATACAATTATTATCTCTCTATTATTTTATATCGTCAGGTTTGCATACAGACAGACATATAGAGAGATTGATTTAATTATAAATGATCTGTTCGATACATAAAAAATAATAATTCATAAATCTCTGTTCAAAGTGATTTGAATTGTCTGTCTGTCCGTTCCGTAATACTTTCCCATAGTAATAGGTCCACTTCCTATTACATTGGAAAAAAATACAATAGACATAGATATATTTTTAGTAACTTATTCCGCGCTTAGCGCTGGGCGCAGCGCTCGGTGTGGCAACACGTCGTGTTCTGGTTTGCGACTGGTCAATCGTCATCCTGAGGATACTTCGTTTAGAGGTGAAACACGTGTCGATTTCTTACAGGGTTTATTATGACTCTTGAAAAATAGTTAAGCGGAATAGATTACTAAATATATCTTCGTCTATTGTATTTTAATGGATTTCTGCAAAGTCACGCCTGAATCAATTAACTATTACATGGGACTTAGAACAACATTATAGGGGAAAAATGTGGTTCAACTCTACCCACCCCTTAGGGAAATACGGGGAATAAAAGGCTTGACTTTGTGTTATGACGTCATCGTCATCATCATGGGCTGGCTTTTTCCTTACACTGCTGAGGCCTCCTCCTTTTTGTGCCATGCTTCCCTGGTCATCTCTCTCTTTTGACCACATTTAAATAAAGGAAATCGAATTTAAACATTTATTGCGGTACTAAGCACGAAACTTGTAAACTTGTAAGACGGAATAGAGAGTCGCCGGACACTCTCAGGATTTGTTACGATTTTCTACAAGTTGTAACTTACAAATATTTGTTTGATAAACAAAATCATGAATAAAAGTGTCAAAATATAAATACTTGTAAACTAAATAATGACATTTAGTTTTACAAGACTTGTAAGTTTTGATAAACAGGGCACAGGTCTTCCTCATGAGAATAATTGGTCTGCCAACCCTACTTCCGTTTCTTAGCAACCATTCCACTAGGGCTCTGCTCAACCTGTCATCACCACCACCCTGGTTATGTAACCCCTCTCAAATCATTGCCCCCTCTAATACTTTAATGTTTCTTTATTAGCTAACTCGGACAGTTCATAAACCCACCTAATGTAGGTATCGCACCAGATATTTAAAAAAAACCGGCCATGTGCGTGTCGGACCACGCACAATGAAGGGTTCCGTAGTTGGGATCCCTAAATCCAAAAATGGCTTATAGAAACTCACAATATTTTTGAACATCGTTTCCAACGACACCCCACACCATGGGATAGACGAGATAAAGCTATGTAGTACTAAAATCAGCTAAGCTATGCCGCGGACAAAGAGGCAGATGGACATGGCGAAACTATAAGAGTTCCATGTTGACTACGGAACCCTAAAAAGTAGCATAATGTTAATGACCACAGTCGGCATCTTAAGTGGCACCTATTTAGTACCATACTGTCCATTATCAATCAAAATCCCTTAGAAACCATTCAATAACATTTAATACCATAGACAATTTATTAAGAAAAAAATACCATCAGCCCATTATCTTTGAACCACATAGGAGTATTTAATACAATCGGCGTCGGGAGCAATGCTTATAGAAATACTTGTAACAATAGATATTTTATATCATTAATCTGATCATAAATTATGCTTAATCTGACAATCACTAAAAGGAAGTCGATTAAAAGCCGACTCAAAAAAACAAAACTCGTCATAATTTTTGCTGTTCAAAAAGCCACCTAATGGGTTTTGAAATAGGATGTATTATTGATTAGTTATATTAGTTTAGAGATTGGTCAGTGGTATTTTTTGAAAAACAAAAGATGTATTGTTTAATAATATAAATCATTTGGCTGTTTCTAAGCAGACATTTGGGACAAGTTGTGCAAAATAAAAAAATAAACGGTAGTCTGAACAGTATTGTTTTTTTTTTATTTTGCTAATCAGATATCTCTGCAGGGAACATCTAATCTAATTAATCTATCAAGTAATTGTAAATCGTCTAATTAGGTTTTTGTGATTTTTGCGCCTTTTAAAAGTATTGTTATTTTTATAGAAACGTTGTAGCTTCGTTAACACCTAATTAGCCGTCAGTAACAAGTTGTAAGATTTTAACTTTCATTTTGTCAACGAAAACTGAAAACTGAGGAAAACTGTTTTAGTCATTTTTATTCTAAATGTTGTAAAACTCAGCTTATAGGCATTTATTTATTCGAATTGGCATTCGCATTCGCTTTGCATGGTTTTGCGACTTGACAAAATATCGACATTTCTGTAATGTAAGCGATACCTATTTAAGTTGAACATAAAAAAAAAAATAGTTTTATTTTTAATTATACTTATGCATAGTCCTACTATCATTCTTCCTACTAATATTATAAACGCGAAAGTTTGCGCGGGGCGCAGCTAGATATATACATTTATAAATTATATTGAAAATTGCATCATAATCCGCATAGTCTTGAAAAACAGGGCATACACAGACAGACACGATACATTACAAGAGAATGTGTTTGTATTACATAATATTCTTGCCTGAACTCAAGAATACTGGCAAATGAAAAAATCTTCACATCTTTCCAGGTAACAATAAAATATCCTCATTCAGAATCCGATAATAAATCGTCATCTCTTTCATACAGTGTGACAAGATAATAATTGAATTCTTCCAACCAAAGTATAGTCGACAAAAGAAATTGGTTTACAGGCAAGATATTATTAGATTTGCACGACGTTTTCTTCAATATTGCGGGCGTTATAACACATTGAGCGCTTAAATGCGCTATTTTTCGTATTTTTCAGTTATCTTTTTGACTTCTCGGTAACACCGACCAATTTATAACAATACCAAGATTATTTAGAGACTGACAAAAATTGCTTAATTTTATTTGTCCATGCAAACCTAAGACTAGCATTGTAATTGCCTTTTTACAATGGATGCTTTTCACCACTATTTATTTTACGTAGAAAGAGATTTGTCTCAGACGATGTTATCGCTTTGACAGCTCAGCGTACGCCAAATATCAGCTGTCAAAAAATAGTTGGAGCTGCCTGCACACTTATCTCTTTTGTCGTTCATATAAATTCTAATAATCTTATTATATTATATTCTACAATTAAGTACCTACGAAATTTGCAATAATTATGTTTTGTGGCTACACATTTATACAATCAATCTGCCTAGCCTTTTCCTAACTATGTTGGGGTCGGCCGGTTGTCGGTCGGGTGGCTACACATTTATACACGCGGGCGAATCCGCCAGCTAATTTGCCCGCGTGATATCTTTATAAATTATAGCTTATATTACTCAGTGATAGGCAATCATTCTACTGGTGACATTTTTTTATAATCGGTCCAGTAGTTTTTGAGTTTGTCCATTAAAAACAAATATACAAATCTTTTCTCTTTATAACATTAGTGTAAAAAGAAGGTGTGCAACAAAGATTATAGACAAATAAATTCGTGTCGATGTATACATTGTTTTGAGGCTGACTGTACATTGCAATATTAATCATATTCTGTCCGTAAGTCGTACCCCAGATTTAATAACACATGATTGCAGTATTTGTATTGTTTTAAAGATTTTTGCCTCCAGCTGTCAGAAGCTGGAAATTGAGTATTATTATTTTTTATAAATGTGAAATAATTGAGGCTTTCGACAGATATTTTATTGGAAACTTATTATACGTTCTCTTTTTGTGGATCTGAAGATTGTGAGTATCCACTCTTTTTCTCGAGTCAAATAAATTATGAATGGTATGGATCTCGAAG
This sequence comes from Lithophane semibrunnea, assembly GCA_947363905.1. Taxonomy (NCBI): domain Eukaryota; kingdom Metazoa; phylum Arthropoda; class Insecta; order Lepidoptera; family Noctuidae; genus Lithophane; species Lithophane semibrunnea. Next base: position 6,789,873 of record OX376212.1, on the reverse strand, counting down.
GCTATGTAAGTAGGTGTGAATGATTAGTAAAAATTATAACTTATTACTAACGAGAAATTATTGGCCGGTCTCCCTAATCTAGTCTCCTCAATTTGGTGTGTTAATTTACGTAATAATATTTTAACGTGTAAAAACAATGCCACTTTAAAATTCGCTGATCATTGCTTGGTCAGCATAGTTGCTGCAATACTTTTCTCCCAAAGCGTGAACAAGACCACACACGACCCAGCCAACACGGTATAAAATCGAAATAATTACATCCATCACCCCACTGGCATTCAAAGTCTCACTCAAAGTAATTAGTTACGGAGCAATGGACAGAATTCGAAGGCATTAGATCAACATTGTGGAGGCAAAGTTACAATATAATTGAATGGTAGAAGGGAGATTATTATTGGGTGGCTTGAAAATGGCTGGTAATCCGATTTGGGTAGTTCTGTTGCACTTTCAGCAGTCATAGCATGGCTGGATGATCGGAATAAGGGCCCAATCACACGAACTACAACCTAAAAACCACACAAAATGTGGGCAAACAGTGCCCACGCAACACAAACGCCCAGTGCAAACGTGTGAATAGTGTCGCTGCAGCTTCTTGCAGTTGAAGCAAAGTTGTCAATCAATCAATCAATCATCGTGTTTATTGTGGATCATTGGTACAAAAATAGGTACAGGTGTTCTGCAATACATTAGATCGGCTATGTCCCGTCTTTTAGACATACATTGTGTTTGTGATGTGGCCGGCGGCCGCTATTGCGTGGTCGCGCTGGTGGTTGCGTTGTGGCTGCGACGTGGCTTTGATGTGTGCCGCTGTTAAGAAAGCTGTATCGTATCGTATGAAACCAGCCTAAGTTAGCATCAACTTTTTCATCCCATAAAGCGATGTATGTTTGTGTATCTTGTCATCAGCTTGGAATTCTTCACTACTGTATTTCTTTATTATACTGTGGTAATACAGTAAACATTTTTAAACAAACAACGTGGGTAATGAAGCAACATTAATTTACAGGACCGCGTAATAGAGAAAAGCAAAGTTAAAACTAATTGTAATGGCCACTGCTTTTGCCATGTCATTGTTGACTTTGAGTAATTAGGTGTAAACTGTGACGAAAAATATTGAGTAAGAAAGAGAAATGTGATTGGTTGATATTGTTTTTAAAAAATACAAAAAGTACTGTCAACGAAAGAGTTTGGTAGGTATGGGGGCAAAAAACAGACACCTTTTTTATCAGGGAGAATTGTTTTTTTTTTGCGAATTTCCTATTATTTCCTATAAATAAAGTACTTAAGTTACTCTTGAATTGTGAGATGTAAAAGTACAGCCAACATAATCTAAGGACTATTTGTTTGATAATAGGTAATTTAATTATAAATCAAAATTGACGACTTTTGAAATAAAAAAGCGCGTTGATTTTAGCTGACTGTATACTTATTTGTTCCATTGACTGTACAAACGTATACAACATAATTCCAATTATTCCCTTAAAAGTAAGTTACGTAAAACAACATTAATTAAATAATATCCTTTATCATAACTAAGTAGTTCCAGCAGTCAGATTATTGGCCGTCGAGTTTCACAACAAGCATTTTAATTAGGTATTTATTAATGAACGCTTATTAATTTACACTCACGTAACACTAGAGCAATTATTTAACCCGACTTTTAGGGTCCGTTCACACGTATCACAACCATTGCTTGCCCACATTGTGTGACAAAATATGGGCAAGGAGTGGTTACGTGTGAATAGTGTCGGTATATTTGCACATGTGACGTCTACCAACCCTTACTGGGCCCGCGTGGTAGATTACGGCCTACTCTCTCTCATCAAGTGGAGCCCTGAGTCCCAGTAGTGGGAACATTCGAGGCTGATTATGCTTAAGCTAGTAGTTGCGATGTGGTGACGTTGGGGCCAGTGTTTGAAGACAGATAGGTTGTTGTGTTTGCGATGTGGCTGGCTGCTATTGCGCGGTCTCGCTAGTGGTAGAATTGTGCCCACACGGTTGATTTTGATGGTCAATTGTGGTCCGTGTGAATAAACTATTAATTTTCATACAAACTATAGCGCCCTTCCACGTGTTGTCATTGTGGTTCGTGTGATCGGGCCCTTAACAAGCACTATTATGGCACTGCAATGGAACTCCATTATTATGATTCAAATGAATTTATTATTTACAAGATGTCGGAGGACTTATTATGTTTTATAGCGAATTTTCAGTAATATAAATTGCAATTTTGTGTTTTATTGTTAAGTGGAAATTGGAAATAATTAAGGTACCCAATGTTGATGAACAATGTTGATCAGTTAGCAAAATAAATCGATACGTCTCAAATTAATAATCTGTTTCAAAATAAAGTTTATTTAGCACCTCAAACACTGCATTATTAATAAGTTGCGTACCTTTTTTTAGGGTTCCGTAGTCAACAAGGAACCCTTATAGTTTCGCCATGTCCGTCTATCCGTCTGTCCGGGCTTAGCTCAGAGACTGTTAGTACTAGAAAGCTGGAATTTGGTATGGGTATACATATACATTACGCCGACAAAATAGTAAAATAAAATCGTAAAAAATATTTTTTTTAAGGTACCTCCACTAAACTCGGGATGTGTTTTGGGAATCCGTTTGCGAAATATTAAGCTTTAAAGTGCTCGTTTTTGTTAGAGTCAAGTGTATCCCCCCCCCTACCAGCTAAATGGTTGGTTTTAAAAATGTGAAAAAATTCACAACAGTAGTTTAAATAACGAAACTAAAAGGAAAACTATCACAACTAAGTAGGCTCCACAAGTTACCAAGTAATACTCGACCATACATACCATTCATTACATACATACGTATGTAAGTTGCAAGAACATGTCATGAGATGAAGTTTTTCAGCTACAATGTTAAGTTTGTTGGATAAATTCGTCCCAACTACGGAACCCTTTATTGTGCGAGGTTTGACACGCACTTGGCCGGTTTTTATTCTTAATTTTACTAAGATTATTTTCTTCATTTATTTATTTAACTATTTATGTACACACATAATAAACAGACAAGAAGAAAAGAACAGAAAAAACGTACAAAGGTGAAGCTTATTTCAAAAGAAATCTCTTCCATCTTCTTTCTTCTTCTTCTTCTCTTCTCTTCTTCTTCATTTATATTTTTTCAAATGTTATTTTTGTCAGTGATTCTTTTTGATCATTGTAATTAAAAACAACGTACAAATTATTCCATTTAAACTATAGGGGTCACCATTGACGAAAATCTAATTTCAGAAGTTACCTAAGAAACTCAAAGCACCAGGAAAACCTCACAAAAGTCCAATTTAAGTTTTCTTTTAGACCCTCAAATTAAGTTTTCTTTTAGACCCTCAAATTTCGGGTCGTTTTGCCAGGGAGGCACTCGTTTCGCCTCGAGAGGCGAAAAACTTTTTTAAGAGTGCAAAGATGTTTGTAAATTGGTTTTGCGTTTCGGACGCTTGAATTTGAAGGTTGTATTTCTTTTTGTTGATGCCAGAAAGTTATTTTTGTATAAATGTTGAAAAGCCTATTACGTGGAAGAAGTTAATTGCTAAGAAAAGAATACTGAGAAATCAAACTACCTTTTCAATCTGGGGGCCTATTACGAACTTTAAAAATACCTGGCAAGTTCCAGGCATTTATTTCATTTCCCTGCATGGTTAAATTTCGTATTATGACATTCGTAATTCTGATCGCTGATCACTAGATTTTCCTAGAACCATTTATTTCGCTTGCTACTTGACAAGACAACGTAAAAAAAAAAACTTAAAGTGCAACTATTTCCAACCTTGCAGAAAATTCAAACAGAAAAGGCGAGCAATTTCGCATTCAACTACCAGCCATCAAGCGACATCTCGACAAAGAAAAACAAAAAAAAAGCAGTGTTTTCTAAAGTGGCATTCTAAAGTCGAGGCCATTAAGCCCATCACAGACGTAGCTATAATAATATTTTACCTTAATTTCATTGATGGTGGGTCTAGCGTTGATAAACCATAAAAAATCTGCCTAGCCTGTTCCCAACTATGTTGCGGTCGGCTTCCAGTCTAAAGTTAATTGTACTATGCCTATAACCCCCGTGGAGGTGCAAGCAATGCGTTGACAAAGATTTATCGCATCGGTATGATAAGGATTTTTGTATATTAGATCACACTCATATGCAGCGTTTTGACCCAAATGCGTCCCTGTCCTAAAAAGACGTTGATCCCCAGCATCACCGGAATATACTAATGGCATTTACACAGCGTGGTTATTTGAAAAGTTTTCAAAAAAGGAATTTGTGTTTTTTTAAACGTTCCACCTTCAAGTTAAAGCGGCGTGACGGTTGTTTAAAAAAAAAGCGAAGTTTCTTCGCCGTGTTGAAAAAGATGTAAATGAACAAAAGGCGGTGCTAGTAATAAATATTTTAGACTTCGCCGGACAACACTGGCTGGCTTATTTATTTTTCCTAAAGATCTCTATCTGAGTTTTTCACGCAGTTTACTGAGTAAAGAAATATTTGTGCTTTTGTTAACGTCTGTAAGTACTTCCGATGCATACCGCATTTTGCATGTTGCATTGCTTGATTTATTTTTGTTCCTAAAATTATCTTATTTTTTTTTAGAATTTTTAAAGACATGCATTTCGTAATAAGAACTAAACTGTTAAAATTAAGATAAGATAAGATATATTTATTTTGTAAAACATGAGTAAAATATTTAGGTCTTATGACAAAATTCAAATAATACAAAAATAATTAAAGTAACACAAAAAGAAAAAAAAAAAAAAAAAAAAAAAAAAAATTATAAAAAAATATCATGAAAATATTTCTCTAATGATTCAAATTAAATAAGCCGACCAAACTTCACGGTATAAAAATGATGGGTAACGATGTAATGACGATAAAACAAAAAAAATAAGATTGTTTTAACTCATAATGTACGTTACCACGTACGGTACCATCAGACATTAACCCCGTTATCAGCTGAAGTCACTTAAAAATAAAATAATGACAGTTGAAAATCTTTTTCTTTTGTTCTTTGTATCTTTCATGCATATCAGAAAAGTCTGGTCTTATTTAAGGTTTTTCCCATGAGAGCAAAATCGCGAAAAAATGATCACTCGCCCTATGCAAAACTTATGATGACTGCTCGACCCAAATATATTTTAACAGTTTAGAAAGAAGAATAAATAAGAATAGAAAGATTATCGTTTATTTGGACACAGTTCATGAAACACAAAATACAATCAAAATTAAAAAAATATGTTTTTACGTTTGATGGTCTTGTACACACCCTAACCCCGTTGGTCCACCGTTGGTCTCGTGGTCGCAAGCGCGACTGCAGAGCGTGGGGTCCTGGTTTCGATTCCCGGGTTGGGCAAAGTGTTATTGGATTTTTCCATTAGGAATTTCGTAGTAACAGCCCGGAGTTTGGAAGTTGGCGGTGTGATACCCCCGTGCCTCGGAAAACACGTTAAGCCGTCGGTCCTACGCCTGATCTCTCTCCGGTCGTGTCGGATTACCGTCCCATCGGACTATGAGAGGAGAGTGAGGGAAGAGAGAGTGCACTTGTGTCTGCACAAATACTTGTGCACTATAATATCTCCCGCGCCGAAGGCTAGTCTCCGTTGAGATTGGCCGTCGTGGCCGAAAATACGGTCTGGAGGACTATTATTATTATTACACACCCTAAAATACCACATCTTTCTGATATTACACTCTGTATATTGATATCCATCACATAAGTAAGTGGAGAGACTTATAGTTTCAACTAGAGTTTCAGTGTAGTCCCCTGAAAACCATGTCCATGATATCCTCGTTCCTCAAAATCTCATTTGAATCAACCAGTTGAATTTATCAATATACTTTGCTTCAGTACTAATTTCTGTTCCCATACCCAATATTCTTGTAAATCTAAATCCAGTGCAATACTGCAAGAGAAGTTTCAAATTCGGATTAGCATGAAACCGAATCGAGATGATTTCCGGAATGTTGTTTATTAGGTGTGCAAGAAATGAGGTTTTGCTGTCAGAAATGGAGAATCGAAGATATTAATGTTCTAGTTAGGTACCTTAGGAATTTCGCAGTAGCAGCTTGGAGTTTGGATTTGTGTGTTAAGTACACACAAACGTAACTGGCGAAATGTGGGTTAACTAAGTACTCCTCTACTTAACCTTTCGAGGAAAAAAAGCTTGATGTTATTATAAATGTATGTTTTTATATAGGTTACAACAGAGCTCTTTGTGATGGGTCTCTCTGGATACGTTTTTAAGAAAGAAATAAAGAAAAAATAAATGTTTACTCTGCACAAACTAAACGCATATTACAAAATAAATTATAATTATAGAAAATATTAGGTTATGTTAGATAACTTATACCAATATCAGTCTGCATTCTCCTTTAGTACACCCACATTTCGTCAATTATGTTTCATCATAAGAATAAGTACGTATAAGACAAAGTCGCGGGAGATAGCTAGTAAAAAATAAATACCCTGAAGCGGAACAGAAAAATATAAACCTAAATTGCTATCGCCAATAATTACCAAGTTCCTATGTAATTTGGAGATTTCCAGATGGATTAGGGTCAGCTGATGTCTTTATTAATGGCGAAGATTGATACGACGAACAAATAAAGAATATTTTGTCATCTCTTAAGTGCCTACAGCTTCGTATTACGCTCCAATTGTCGGTTTTGGTACTAAATATACTTTACAGAAGGTCCATTTTTTACAACACAGCATTTGAAGTGTTTCACACCCAGCAAAATTTTTTGGCTTTAAGCCTCTCATACACCAGGGACATGTAGCAAAATGTTGCGGAATATGTCGCTCGACAACTACGTGAATGTCCCGAGAGAATGTCGAGAATTTTTTTGCAGGCCATAAGCGTTACAGACATGTTGAGGGGCACGTTGAGCACTCAACAACACCCAAACTGTCCCCCATCGTGTCGCGCAACGCTCAATCTACGTGATGCTGCGACGTTGCCCTATGTTCCTCAACATGCCGCGCAACATCTTGAGACGGGGACATGCTGCTAGCATCCCTCTCCGAGAGCCAGCGCATGTGATGCGCGTCAGTGCCACGCTATGAAATGAGGAATGTATGCTTTATCTTGTGCTATGTGTAAGCTAGCGCACAGCCAAGATGCATCAAATATTTGTATTTTACCTAGCTGCTATCCAAATATAGTGTGATAGGATAAATATTTTATGTTAAAACAAGAAATCTCATGCGACATTACCCTTTTTTTTCTTTTTTTTTTGTGGGTGGGCAATCATCCACTGGCTTCTCCCGCTCTGGGCGGAGCGGAAGGGCGTGTCAGACTTTTACTGACTAAAATCCATCCGTGTTCCTTCAGTTGCCTGTTGCCAAGGTCCTGGTATCCCTTTCGGACTAACCCGCAACCCTAGCTGGCATCGGTCCTAGCGGGCCCCGCCAATTGTGCTGACATCTCATTGAGGCGCGCGTGGAACACGACGCGTCATCGACCCGGGCCTGGTCCTTACCGGACGGCGAGCTACCCATTGCTCGCCGTCCGCAAGCCCGCGCCTATGGTGGCCGGGAATCCGCCTAGGATTCCCGGATGCGACATGACCCGCTAGTGATTAATATTATAATACTCGGTCGGTCGGTCACTCAGTATGTTTTGATAAGTCACTTGTAGTAAGCCTTTTGCCCTAATTTTTTGTGATGTCTTGCGATAAATTAACCTGGACTTATCTATAAAAAAAATATACCGGAACTGGTTGCGTTACGGTAAAGTGTGACGATAATCTAATTAATGAATTTAGTTTTTACGGTTAGTTTTTATACCTGTTCTTTAATTAATGCTTGGACGAAGGTTTAGCTCTTTAGATACAGTTTTAGTGTGGCGCTAAAATCTTTGGTATACAAAAACATGTTTTAGTAAAGTCCAATATTTTGAATAAGTGGATAAATTTTAAAGCTGACGCTATATGAGAATTGATAACAAAATATGCTAAGGTTCCATAAACAGCTGTTCAATAAGGTAAACATCATCATTTGCCTAGCCTTTTCCCAAATAATTGTTGGGGTCGGCTTCCAGTCTAACCGGATGCAGCCGAATGCCAGTAGTTTACTTGGAGCGACTACCTATCAGATCTCCACAACCTAGTTAAGGCCAACGCAGACCGGGACGGGATGGCAAAGGATTTTGCCGTCAGTCAGCGCACACTAACCGCTTAGATAACGCGGCATTCCCGCGCCTTGCCACGGCGCGGGCGGCCCGCGGTATATTATCACTACCAGCGTCGGCGTCCTCGGCATGCCGTTGCCTACCGCAGTACGCCGCGGCATCCCGCCGCGGGAGCCCGTGGCGCGTCGTACAATGCCGCGCAACAAAATCCCTTTCGATGCTATGGCATCATTTTAAAGCATAGCAATTTATGTCGTATTTCTATATCGATACGTTTGAATGTCCATTGGTAAAAATTTTAATTCCTTGCCATCCCGTCCCGGTCTGCGTTGGCCTCTATTGGATAACACGATACCCCTTGGTAAGGCTGGCTGTCAGATTTTCGGGCTTCTAAATACTTGTAACAACTTGCAAAGACAAATGACAACCGGGACCAACAGCTTAACGTGTTTTCCGAAACATTTTATGGACGATTCCACAATTTGGGTATTGGGTAATAACAAAATATTGTTAAGATAAAGACAGTAGGTACTTGAGACGGCAAAAAATAAATGGCCGTATGTTTTTATTGCGTTGACCTAGAAGCTTGATTTTTGAGCTCCAAGGGACCATTTGATACCTCCACGCATTCCTCAGAGGAAAAGGGAAAAGGATCTTGACAGACTGACAGACAGATGGACAAGGAAGTGATCCTAAAAGTGTTCCGATTTTCCTTTTGAGATACGGAACCCTAAAAATTTAAAAACTCAAAATCCCCGGGACAAAAATCTAAAAATAGAACCGTGTCGTAACCTCTAGTAGAAATTGATACGGTAAAAGTCAAGGCTAGGTAAGTAGTAATGAACATAATACGACGCAAACCCGATCCCGGGGCCTTTCATTTGTGCCGCCACTTTATTTTGTTTTTTTACTTATATACCTGACACAAGTAACCTGTGGTTAGAGCGTGGTTAGTATGGAGTGGGCTTTAGTTTGGTTAAAAATATACGTGTGTACGTTAGAAAAATTATATGCAGCAAAAAATATACAGGCAAGTAAAACCCTCTTTCACCGTTTTTGCTGCATATAATTTTTATTTAGTACTAGCTGCCGCCAGCGGCTTTGCCCGCGTGTAATCTTTATAAATTATAGCCTATGTTACTCAGGGTGAATGTAGCTTTCTAATGGTGAAAGAATTTTTCAAATCGGTTTAGTAGTTTCGGAACCTATTCAATGCAAACAAACAAACAATCAAATCTTTCCTCTTTATATATTAGTATTAATTAGGTTCGGGGCAGATTTGACTGATCATCGAACTAATTTTGGGGAATTACAACACCCTCGTAGGAGTCGTAAGAGACGTCCATTTAGTGCCTGCCTAGCCTATATTATGTATATGTATATTATGTCTTTTTTTATAATGACATTGGGACATTGCATCTGTAACTAATAATATTATAGCAAATACTATTTGCATTTTAAATGATAAAATCCAGCTTGCTCACAGAATAGCCCGCAATTAAAAGAGTTTTGATTCACAATGAATGAGGCAAAAATTCAACCATACCTATTCTCTTTTGCAAGAACAAAATAATCAAAAAAACATTATTACCGAAAAACGTTAGGTTTTTGAAAAGTAAATGAAGAGCTAAACTTTTTTTTTTCTCGAGCGTATTCCATACTCCTCCAGCCCAGTTGAAAACGGAAGGCCGTCCAAACCCGGGCTAGCAGCTAGCAATCAGCGAGCGCCGCCCAAACACAGACACTGCATGATTTATGTACTGAATATGTATTTCATATTCACTTCTTGGTCAATCAGCATTCGTGTGCGGAGTTTGTTTGATTTGCTGAAGGAAAAATTTTGGAATCCCGTTGCGATATTGCTACGAGTAACCAGGACGCGTAGCTTTTATAACGTAGAAAATGAAAAAACTGGCTAAGTGCGAGTCGGAATCGCGCACGAAGGGTTCCGTACCATTATCTATAGCAAAACCGGCCAAGTGAGAGTCAGACTCGCGCACGAAGGCTTCCGTACCATTATCTATAAAAACGGCAAGAAATACATCATCTGTGAAAATTTCAAATATCTAACTATCACGGTTCATGAGATACAGCCTGGACGCGTAGCATGACCACCGTAGAAACGGGTTTTGTCGACGGAAGAGTAGACAAAATGACTAATAAACAATCGCAATCTGTCAGTTTGTCTATTCTTCCGTCGACAAAACCCGTGTCTACGACACGCTAGGCGTGCTGGTGACAGACAGACAAACAGACAGACAGCAGAGTCTTAGTAATAGGGTCCCGTTTTACCGTTTGGGTACGTAACCCTAAAAAGAGGCAAAATTACATATTGTAAGAAGATTTCTTCACCGCGATGACAAAAATGAAAAAAAATGACTTTGTATGGAATGAGATTGTCTAACATCTATTTTTCGTAGAGGAGAGCTAGAAGTCTTCATGCTACACGTGCTAGTGTCATACATTAATTATGATTTTTTCACTAGGTACTGAATAAAATTACAGATGGAAAAACCTAATAGCACTGCCTGACCCGGGAATCGAACACACGACCTCATGCTCCCAGGCTCCCAGGCGGATTCCCGGCTCCCAGGCGGATTCCCAGCCATCGGCGCAGGTTTGCGGACGGCGAGCAATGGGTAGCTCGCCGTCCGATAAGGACCAGGCCCGGGTCGACGGCGCATCTTGTTCCACGCGCGCCTCAAAGAGATGTCAGCAAAATTGGCGGGGTCCGCTAGGACCGATGCTTGCCAGGGCTGCGAGAAAGTCCGAAAGGGATACCGGGTCCCTTGGCAACAGGCAACTGAAGGAACACGGGTAGGTTTTAGTCAGTAAAAGTTTGACACGCCCTTCCGCTCCACCCAGAGCGGAAGAAGTCATTTGATGGGACGGCTCAGGATCTCATACTCAGTTGGGACTAAAAGACCGAACGAGGCAGTTGTTTAAAACATGTAGTTTGATAATCACCTCAGACTGAATTTTGTACGCTTGACAAAACTGTGTTTTGTACAACCATTCGATTCCGTTCGAAAGGTCAGTTTATTGCATTTAAATGTATTGAAGACCAAGTACAAGCCACACCCTACAGATCCTTCTAATATAAAGTATAGTGAAGGTCTATCTAGTCCAAAGTTCACACCACTGCAATCAGTGAAAGGTGGCCAGCCAATCACCTACGAGCACCTTTAACCCTAGAGTACTAATCATCGCCTGAGAGGCCGCCTGTAGTGTTTTATTTTGGTTTATGTGAAATTGGGGGACGCTTGTATTACCCGGTTCCGGTTCTGGGTTGTGGAGGTCAGATAGGCAATCGCTCCATGTAAAATACTGGTATTCAGCTGCATGCAAAATTGTGGGATTGGTAGGAAAATAATATTCGGCATAAATACACGAACTTTTATTTATTTAAAAATACAAGGAACATAGTATAAAAAAAAACTCAACTGTCTCGGCCAAAAGACACACCTGCCAAAAAAAAACAAATCACTACATCTTCAAAAAAAACCGTATCCTGCATATAGGATCTACTTGCTCGTTTCCTACAACTCGGCCATCCTATTGCAAGTCTGTCCTCAGACTTCCAGTTAATTAATAAAATATAATCACACTCAGTTGAACACAACACATTTTTGACTTTGAAAACAACTTACGACATATTTAAACAACACAAAACAATCATGAATCGCCAGAGAAACAACTCGTTGGAAAAAGGCTAGGTAGATTGATTTTTTAAATTGGGGGACGTTTCGTGCTGTACGTTTGTGTTCGTGCCATCTCAGGGTAACCAGCAATGCGTAAAAGGGTGAGCCAGCTCTTCACTAGCTTGGATATACACCTTGCTGCGATATTATTATCGCAGTAAGCAATAAGGCAGCCCATTGTACTTTGTAATGTATATAAATAAGAAATATAAAAAAAAAGATCCATATCTATATTCATAATATTAAAATTATTATAATTTGTTGTATAAATATACTAGCGGACCGGCAGATTTTGTCCTGCCCGAACAGCGGAACATCACCTACCGGTTTCAATTGTATTTTCAAACCATCCAGGGACCCACTCTAATATACACACAAAATTTCATCGAAATCGGTCCAGCTATAGAGGAGTTAGGTGACAAACACACTTATAGAAGAATTATATATAAAACTAGCTGCCACCAGCGGCTTCGCCCGCGTGTAATCTTTATAAATTATAGCCAATGTTACTCAGGGTGAATGTAGCTTTCTAATGGTAAAAGAATTTTTGAAATCGGCGCAGTAGTTTTTGAGTTTATTCATTACAAACATACACACAAAAATACAAATCTTTCCTCTTTATAGTATTAGTGTAGATGTAGATTATAAAGATATATAATTATCTATGCGATCGCCTGGGAGACAACATATTTTTTTAATTCTGTGAACTAGAATACTTGTTTTCTATGTATTCGATCGTTTAAAATCGATCACATATAAGTTTCCACAACAATCAGCACTCTCGGCGGTACAGTGATAAAATAAGGTTAGTATTCTAGGGTTAAGTGACCCGTTTACTTAATGTATGCTAACTATCTGCGTAGAACCTAAGTTGTAGATATTATAAGGTCTTGATACTGCCACGCCTTGGCTAGGAAAAGGTTAATACGCAGTGATGGTCTTATGCAGGGTGTGGAAAAATAGATATAGTACTGTTTATTGCATTGTAGAAAGGAAATACAAGTGTACACTAAATTGGTAAGTCACGCGACGATGACACTTTAAACCTGTCAGTAAGTTACTACTTACTGACATTATTAAATAACTAGCTGCGCCCCACGGTTTTATCCGCATAAATCTCGATCCTCGTATCCTAAGTCCTTCTTCAGGTCATGGTCTACTCATGTGTCAAATTTCATCCAAATCCGTCCAGCCATTTTAGCATGAAAGCGAAACAAACAAGCTCAATTTCGTATTTATAATATTAGTTAGGACTAGCTGCGCCCCACGGTTTCACCCGCGTAAGTCTCAATCCGGTGGGAATATCGAGATAAAAAGTATCCTATGTCCTTCTTCAAGTTATGGTCTACCCAAGTGTCGAATTTCATTCAAACTCGTTCAGCCGTTTTAGTGTGAAAGCGAAACAAACATACTCACTTTCGCATTTATAACATTAGTTAGGATTTCTTATCTCATTCTGTGTTTTAGACCCTAAAGTCAAAGTCAAATAATTTACTTCAATTACTTTTATTATAATTTAATTCAAATAATTTTACTGATTTATTTAATAATTTACATAAAAGGCACTTTTGAACGTCAAACGCGGTCTCTTCGTAACTCACGATTCGAAAAGGGCAACCTTACATGGTTAGTCTAAAATCTTAACCCCCTCACTGCTCAAAACCTGCACCAAAACAAACGAATATCATCTTATATTACTTACAACCGGGGCAAGGCACATAAAACTCACTTCGCAGGTAATCTTAGCTTGTCAGATACAAATGACACGCCCTAACATACAGACGGAGATAATTTTAACAGAACATGTTTTATTTCTTTATTTTCGGGAGCATATTGAAAATTATGACGTTTGAAGGCGGGCGACGTGTGCTTTGATTATTAACGTAATATCGTTGTTCATTTGAGAGTTTGCGGTCCCTGGAAAGGTGTAAAATAATAAATGAATGCGTGGATGCTGAGACATATGTTTTGAATTTTCTCAAGGGTAATCTGGAGGGCTTTGGCTTGCCGGGGTTGGTCCGTGGATGGGTGACCATCTTTACATACCGAGACTCCTCCGTGCCTCAGAAAGCACGTTAAGCCGTTCCCGTCCCGGCTGTCATTTGTGGATCTTTGACAGTCGTTACGGGTAGTCAGAACCCCGAAAGTCTGACTACCCAGTCTTACCAAGGGGTATCGTATTACCCAGTTACCGGGTTGTGGAGGTCAGATAGGCAGTCGCTCCATGTAAAATACTGGTATTCAGCTGCATCCGGTTAGACTGGAAGCCGACCCCAACATAGTTGGGAAAAGGCTAGGCAGATGATGAATCTGGAGGGCGTTGATGTCCACTTGGTAGTACACAAGTTTTTAGGCAAAGCATAAACATAAAAATCATAATTTTAAACAAAAGTCATCTCTAATGCTGGAGATACAACAACTGAAAAATAATATGTTCTCTAAAATGATGATTTACAGCTGATTTGTAACATTGATACCAAATAATAAAATTAGGTAAATTGTTCCTAAGAGGAAGAAGTTGGATTTTTTATTAATACTCCACCTTGTAAAGTACCTACCTTCTAAAGGGTGAAATTAAATTAGCTAGCAAAACTCCGAAGACGTGATGGGAATCAACAAAAAAAAATATTTGTTTTTTAGTGTACGCTGGTAATGTTTTTACCTGAAGTGTGAGTTGAGAAATCTGTTTTATTTTTGTTTTATCGTCTGTGAAGTTTACACAAAAAAACGGATATTTCAAATAAGTACATTGTGTTCGATGACCCCAAAAAAATGTATCGAATATAATTTTCATTTTATATTCATAGACGTTACTTGGAGCTGTTAATGAATCACGTTAACCGTGTTAACCCTGTTTGTCAATATGTAACTATACGACATTATAAAAACATTTCATATTTGTTGGTGGAGGTGTTTAATTGGTTTAAAAAAAATCTGACTACATTGTTGTATTGGGTTCCCACCTGTAAAAACGAATGTAACTGGTAAGTAAATAAATAAATGAATAAATTTTATTTTTTCCTTTATCATGTTTAGACAACGATACTCATCACGTCTTGGAGTTTGCTAGCTAATTTAATTTGACCCTTTAGAAGGTAGGTAATTTAAAAGGTGGAGTAATTGTAGTACCTTTGTGAGTACTACCAAAGACACTAGATTTCCACCTATCTCTTTAGGTACCTAGCTTAGTCTTACATATTTATTTACCAATTTTTTTTGGGAAAGTCAAATCTATAGAGTAACTTAGACTGTGAAGGGTCAAAGATATTTTTTTATTCGTAGATTCTTTTTGCAACATTCTCATTCTCACAGATTACATTTCTTTTCCCAATATTTCTCCAATTTTATCACGGAAAAGTACTGTCTTCAAAACCCATACACACGATAAGAAGCAAGAAGAAGCACTTCATAAAATTATACTGATAATGGAGTCTCCCGCGACCTTACAGGAGGTCAATAAGACCTCCTGAAATCTTTTTCAAGAAAAAAAGAGAACTTAGTAACATTCCGAATACGTACGAACACATTCATCCCCCATCTTAAGTAGGTTGACTGTGCTTTGAGGATTTTCGGTTGCAACAAGCTTACTTTTCATCCTTTAGCTTAGGCTATATATTATCTTAATCATCACCCTCTTTTATGAGGTTCACTAGGTGGCAGCACTGAGACGTTAGGTCCGGGCACCTGTCAAAAGTGTCAAATTGCCGGTATTTTCTCTATTCGTGACTGAATGATGAACGAATGAATGAACGAAATCATAAATTGTATGTTATATGGCTACAGACGATTTTTACCTTGATAATAATAAAATTAGAGAGATTGAAATATACAAAGTGTGAATGAAGCAAATGATGAATGTCATCATAATTTTTTATGTTCTTTATTGAAATGGAAGAAACCTCTTGTCAAAGTAGCGCCAACTAGTGGCGTGAAAACTTTTGTGTAGTACAAATATATACAGGGTAATATCGGGTTTTAAGGGCGCACCCAATCACAAATTGCTTAGCATGATCCTCTGTTATGCCGAAAATACAGCAGAATTAATTTTGAAATAAATATATGTTAAAGTTGAGCATTGATGCTAGGTCTTATGTGAGGTGAAAACCCGATTACATACAATTTTCTCTATAGAAAAAAATTCAAAATTTACCTCTGCACAGAATTATAAACCGCTGGTATTAAAAAAATACTTCAAATTAGATCATGAAACTTTGCACGATAACTGAACTAAAGCAGGCCTTATGTGTGTCATTTTTTTTAAATTACCATTATTTTCATAGTAAAAAGCAATTACCTAAACTTTTCGACGCTTTAGAGCCGCTAGCGCGCCACTCCGTCTCGTTCTCACTCAGGTCGCGAGTCGTATAGTGCGAGCGGGATAAAATCTGAGGTAGGGTGCGCCCTCAATGTACCAAATGGCATACAGATACCGACAGAAGTTAGTCACGATAGTGTGAATAACTTGCAATGCCTCGACCTATCAATAAAACTATAATAGAGATTTATGTTTAAATATTTTTTGTGTGATCTTTCCGCGCTATTTTATTTGACCAATGAGCGCACGCGGTCCTAGAGTGGGCTGCCAGATGGAACCAACCCATTTTTCGAAAGGTTGGTTGGTACTGTCAGCCAAAATGTCAGATGTTACACATCATAATTATGCGACTACTGTAAAGGTCGTTTTTTTTAATGGGTTTTGACTGTTTTTTTGCTGTTTTTTTATTATTAATTTGTGAATATTTACCAGTCATAATAATTCCCCTTTTTATTTTGCACATATCCCAATCCCTTCCACCAGAAACATGGTGGCCCTACTCGAAGGTTACCTCAGAAGCAAGTAAATAATTATTATTTAGTATTCGCATCACGTCGTCGCGGCTTTTGGGGGAGGCAGAGAGACTCGTGTGAAGTTGAATAACGAATAACAATGTGATATTTTCTTATTTTCACAGTTTTTTTTTTCGAAGTTTTTCATGTTTTTGCAATATGGGCAATTGAGGGGGTTTGTTTATGTTGTTTACAAGGATAATAATTTGTTGTATACTTTTTTCTTATCAGGTTTAAAAAAATATTAAGGGTAGTGAGAAAAACATTCTGGTGTTAGTCAAATAATGAATTTATATGAAAATTATCTATGGTACGCTTACATTTAAAGGTCTGTTCTCATGCTTTATGTAAAGCTTGCATTTCCTGTACCTCGCGATGCCGAAGTAGTCTTAGAGAAACCAGAGAATAGGCTTTCACAATTATTTTCATTAATCAATCTGCCTAGCCTTTTCCCAACTGTGTTGGGGTTGGCTTCCAGTCTAACCGGATGCAGCTGAATACCAGTATTTTACATGGAGCGACTGCCTATCTGACCTCCACAGCCCAGTAGCTGGATAATACGATACCCCTTGGTTAAACTGGTTGTCAGACTTTCGTGCTTCTGACGACTCGTAACGACTGTCAAAGATTCACAAATGACAGCCGGGACCAACGGCTTAACGTGCTTTCCGAGGCACGGAGGAGAATTATTTTCATTAATCATCATCTGCCGAGCCTTTTCCCAACTATGTTGGGGTCGGCTTCCAGTCTAACCGGATGCAGCTGAATACCAGTATTTTACAAGGAGCGACTGCCTATCTGACCGAATTATTTTCATTAATATCTTCGTTATATTTTCATGAAAATCCATTTTATATGTGAAGGTTTGAAATTATCTCACGGGAACATACTACTGGTATAAAAGGTATCCTTTGTCCTAACCCGGGTAATAGTCTGTCCATGTGCCGCTAAAAAATCCATTCAGTCGTTTAAGCGTGAAAGTGAGACAAACAAACAAAAAAAAACATTTATAATATGACTAGCATCCGCCCGCGGCTTCGCCTCCGTGGTATGACTGCCCCGTTGGTCTCGTGGTCGCAAGCGCGACTGCAGAGCGTGGGGTCCTGGGTTCGATTCCCGGGTCGTGCAAAGTGTTATTCGATTTTTCCATCAGGTATTTCGTAGTAACAGCCCGGAGTTTGGAAGTTGGCGGTGTGATACCCCCGTGCCTCGGAAAGCACGTTAAGCCGTTGGTCCTACGCCTGATCTCTCTCCGGTCGTGTCGGATTGCCTTCCCATCGGACTATGAGAGTGAGGGAAGAGAGAGTGCACTTGTGTCTGCGCAAACACTTGTGCACTATAATATCTCCCGCGCCGAAGGCTAGTCTCCGTTGAGATTGGCCGCCGTGGCCGAAAATACGGTCTGGAGGACTATATAAATACTATAGTATAAATACTAGGAATAAACACAATCTTGCTGTACATCGCACTCGTCTCCACAGAGTAGGCAACTCGTTCATGGGTCAATGTATACGCTTTTACAACAAACTTCCCATTGATATTAGAAACTTACCCATTAAACGATTTAAAAGCAGTATTAAAACCAAACTATGTAAAAAAGGGTACTATAAAATTTCGGATTATTTAGAAGACAGAAATGCATGGGATTGAGCTGCTCGCTCTGCTAAGCCTTGAAAAAACCCTAGAACATGACATTTTAATTTTAATTAGTATCTAAAATCATTAAATTATACCAGTTTTATATACCTACAAATTGACATTGTTGATTATTCTTTATACAACATGACATTATTACTTTGTAAAGTATTATTTTGTTTTGATTATTGTGAATGTGAGGACTATGTGGATCATTTTTTATTTTTTGCTCCTCTTTCCCTGTTTTAATGATGGTCTGGCAGTTTTGAGTACTTTCTGCGGCCTACCCAAATGTCCTTTTTTTGGTATTGTTCGTCGAGTCGTTGAGCTCCTTCAGCTCTGAGTTGAGCTCCTCGGTTACTGACAAATGCTTGCACTGACTGGACAGGTCCACTCAAATCTGTGTGGTTCTTTCCTCAAAAGACCATTTCAGACATTAATCTACATGGTCCTCATATGGCTTGACCAAGATTATATCTGGACCTTAAAAGAGACTGCGACCTCTGAGTTTGTTTCGGCCTTTCTTCTCAGAGTAGTCAGATAGGAAACGCCGACCTCATCTAGCTTATTTTATTTTTTTAATAATATGACGTGTAAAAGTGATTGCGATATCCTATTTACAGAATAAACAATTTCATTTCATTTCATTTCATTTCATTTCATATATATGTCAATTAAAAGTAGCCTATCTCCTTCCCCGGGATGCCATCTATCTGCTTGCTACAATTTATCGCAATCCATTCAGTGGTTCAGGCGTGAAAAGGTAACATACAGACAGACAGAGTTACTTTCGAATTTATAATGGACTAGCTTCAGCCCGCGGCTTTTCCTGCATGGTATATCGATAAAAAGTAGCTTATGTCCTTCCAAAGGATGCCATCTATCTCCTTGCCAAATTTTATCTAAATCCATTCAGTGGTTTAGCCGTGAAAAGGTGACATACAGACAGCCAGTGAGTTACTTTCGAATTTATAATGGATGAGGATTCTGATATGTTTTTTAATTTAACTTGGTTATAACAATACCGAGCATAAAAATAAAATAACACAACTTTATATCCAACCCTTTACAACAGCAAGCCTTCTCTTTATTAACAAAGTTATTCCCCTCTTTTTCATCTCTGTGAAAACAAGGCCGTGACGAAATTAAAACAAACATAAAGATCTGTGAAAGTTTGTATTACGTATTGCGTTGATGAGTGCGGCTCTTGCTATTATATGAAGGTCAAATGATGGCCATAGAAAGAGCTCTTTTTCTTTTCTATCCAAAATCAAATGTCATTTATTCAAACAAGGCTGAGAATCAGCACTTTTCTAACGTCAAGATTAAATAAAACAGTCCCCCAATACACTCTTCACCACTTCCTAGTGCTTTAGCTGGGAAGAAGAAGTGGCGCAACAAACTCCCCAGCAGCATAGCTGTCTGTTCAGTTAGAAAAAAATGATTCTATACAATATTATGCAAAATCATTTACATTACACAACACAAAACATAAATCGAATTATTAGCCATATATGTCCATAAACCGGGACCAACGGCTTAGCGTGCTTTCCGAGGCACGGAGGAGTCTCGGTATATATGTCGCAGCCTTATCGTATAACACACTGTATTACAAATAGGCGCGCCCGATTGAAAAACGTCGCTGTTTTGAAATGCGGCTACCTTTCGTTCAGCCGGATCGTGGTGGCGATACATTCTACAAAGCGGCGTTCAACGTTTAGATTTATTGTCAACAAGAAGGGTGTATGTGTAGGCAAAATTTTTGAAATCTCAAAATTTTATATCTCTAAGTCTTATAATTTTCTTATATATTTTTTTTTTAATTTCTTATATTAAAATGCTTACAAGCATGCAATAATTTGTTAGAATATTTACTGGTCATTTACTACTATGCTTGCAAATATAGGTTCTGAATGTTTTTATCAAGATAATAAAAACTTTTTCAAGATAATTATCTTGAAAAAGTTTTCAACGGTAAAAGTACGTCCAGGGGGCCTAAACCGGCCACATTAGCAATTCCTCTAAAAGCAGTTCATTTCCTGAATCCCAGCTGTCATTACCTACCAATTTCTCTAATTTGACATTTAAGCAATTCATAATTTGTGGACCATTTTACGAATCTCCGTAGAAAACTGTCAAACAGATGATTTATTTTTTAATATGAATTACACGCAGATCATATTATGAATTTTCAGTTTGTGACATTTTACGATGATTTATAATATTAATTTCATATTATGATTCTGCTAAAGTGACCGTTTTAAGCCCCCAGATAGGTACTTTGTTTCCCAATTTCCATGAATAAAGAATCTCCATTCAATCTCCAACACGTAATACCGCCCTCATTCCCTAACAATTCGCTGTACCTGTTGAATGGAGATCTTATTCTGTCATATTTCAACTATGTTACTTCTATCTGTTTTCGGATGAAACTGTCCGTCTGTCCAGCAAATTAAATTACCTAATCTCGTAATTATATTTCAACTTGTTTCAAGGGAGACTGACCTTTATGGAAACTGAAAAGGTTACAAAGAAGTTTTGATGTTGAAATGAGGAGAAAAAAACCTTTTGTTTAAAAAAAATTGGTTGAATCACGTTCAGATGAACTTTAGATGTTTGGTAAACTCAAACTCAAACTCAAAGCATTTATTTCAAATAAACGAATTATCGGTACTTTTGAATTGTCAAGGCTTCGTTTAGTCAGAAAGATGAAGCTAGTTGCCCATTCTAAAGAGTAGTAGGTTCCTATGGAGAAGAACGGGCAAGAAACTCCACGGAGACTCTTTTGAATCAAAATATTGTTACAATTATATTGGTTACATCACTCATGTTGAAAAAAAAAAGGCGTGCACGTTAAAAGCGTCCGTAATTAAAAGATAAAAACAAACAATTCAAAAATTAAAATAAATTAAAAATAAGCCGTGGCAGCTAGAAATGACCAGTCACTGACGGCGGCCGTTCACGAACATGACGTATGGTTCAGCACCATTTAGCTCAATCATTTTGAAGGGAACTTAATGATCCAACACACACGCCACCACCAGCGAGACATGATTGAGCATGACATACTCTCAGCTGCCAGGGCACATTCAAGTCAATGAAAGACGTACCTAGTAAATGATAGCTTTAATAGATCATCCCCTGGGTTAGAGCATAGGATACTTTTTATCCCGGTAGTACGTTCTCGTGGTTTAGTTTCCGACCTTCACGCTGGCGAAGCTGCTGCCAAAAGCCAGTCTGATACAGACTCGGAACAATTCTTTATAGATAAACTATTCATTCAGATTAGCCATTACATATTTTTTTAATTACAAAATAAATATTTAAATAATTACTCAGCAATTAATCTTTATTTAACACTGCTGGCCGGAAATCGGGGATAGTTCGTGAGAAAGGCTGTTAAATGCATACAAGAGCATTCTAGTACAGCCAAGGTCACATAAGCAACGTCTGTATGTCGTAGCAGTAAAGACGAATTTTGTAGTACAAGTGTTAGACATGCGGTTGACTGTACATAATTAAGGTTGCTCCACTTAAATTGAGCATTAACGTTAATATATTTTAAGTGTTCCATAAGTGATCGCTTTTCGGTGATACTTTATTGATAAGCGGTAGCGGGAGCGGGTAATTAGGTGATACGGTATAGGTAAAGAAAAGAAAGAGAGAAAACAAATGTGTTTTCTTTGGGACACAACATAAGTTGGTAGGTATAATTAATTTGTTATTAAAAATACCTCGGAACTAAAGATTTGGGAGCTAAAAAGTTGTTGTTCTAGTAAATTCTAGTAGGTAATTCATAAGCTAAGTTTTAAAATTTTTAAATGTACTCACATAGTTCTTAAGTCTTTCTACTAACAATATTATGGGCCAAGATGTCTGAAATAAAAGACTTTTTTTTTTATAGCACTTTGCTTTTTTTGAGACACGAAGGAAAATCTACCGATAAATGATACAGACCACAACCTAATTTTATCCCTGAATAATTGCTTTAACTCCCATGAGACAGGTTTATTTCAACTTAAGACGCCTATTTTTAGCTAATCTTTGTGGTATTGTAGAGCTATCTTAATTGTAATAAAAATTCACGCTATTTTCATTGTAATTAGCTCTTTTATAAGCAATTTTGCCCACGAATGTTGTCAAGGAAAACAAATTATATAGCTAATTGACTACCATCTTAAATAGTCCGTAAAATATACAACTGTTATTCTTTGTTCGGTCTTATGCAATTGTTATGCCATGAAAAATAAACGTATCGTGTCAATCTACTCAACAATCAAGTTCCCTGTCTGTACATGGTAATGATTCCAATGTGTATTTAAAACTAATTTTCCACTTTAACCACGCTTGACTGAAGACTTGAAGTAAACAGTAATTTGTGATTTTATTTGAATTGAATTGAAATGGATGTAATAAAAGGTATCCAAAAAAACTGTTATTATTACCACCATTGATATACTGGTACTTAATATAAGCACACACATACACATACATACACACACACGCATACACATACATATATTACATACATTTCTTACTCTTTCTCTCTTCTCTTCTCTATCTCCTCTTAATAAAATCCCTTTACTTTAAAAACAGCCAATGAGATGCTTGTATTCCCCACTCGCATTGAATAATGAAATAATTATCAACCACTAAGACCGAACCCTTAATTTGCTACGCTCGTGTGTGAACAGAATTTATCATTAGCTCAAACTTAAACTCACTGTAATACCCAATAATGTTGGTGTAAGTGATAATTTTGATGCTTCAGATAAAATAAGTGATTTGGAGTAATAAAGCGATGCCGATGTAAAGGCTTGATCGTAGAAAAGTGCGACGCGACTCTAGTAGAACAATTCCTAATTGTGGGAATTGTTCTACTAGTGTCGCGTCGCGCTTTTTTCGCGTTCTGCCTTTGGAGTGGAACTCTGATGACCGTCTGTTGAAGATGTAAGTAAAAGGTGACTTGTGAGCAATCGACAAAGATACAAAAAAAAAACATCGTTTTATCAGCATTTAAAACTGTTTGCTGGAAATTTTATTTTTGGAGCGAAAAGTTCTTTAGGCGCGTTGAGCACTTTTTGGGTGATCGAAAATCATGGAACTCGCGTCATTGTCACTGTCACGCTTGAAGAAATGTTTTTAGCGCCATCTACCGTCTACCGTTTGAATTACGTTGAGGTTACGCATTATTGCTTAGTTTTCAGTTCTATCGGTAGGACCCAAAGACTGCTCCGCATGTTTTTTTTTTTGTATAGGTTTAAATTTCAGTCAAAGTCAAAGTCAAAGTCAAATAATTTATTTCAAGTAGGCACATTAAAGGCACTTTTGAACGTCAAATACATAGAAATAGAACTGATTCTAGTTGCCCCTTCCAAGAGGTAGTTTTCGTATGGAGAAGAATGGGCAAGAAACTCCACCGTTACTCTTTAAAAAAAAATGGAACAATATTTGGTATACATCAATTATATAATTACATGTGAAGACGATGCACCGAGAATACAATTACAATAGGTAAAAAGAATTAAAAATGGAGCAATGACAAATAAATAAATTAAGAATAGCCCAATCAGCATAATTTATAGTTGCATTCCTAATCATCATCAGCGACATCAGCTTAGCACGTAGTGGTAGCATGGTAGTGAGTTGAATGTTACTGTTAGTTTATACTCCAGGTTAGGTTATGTTCTACAGAAAGGTCAGGCGTGTAGTACAACCAGTACGTGTATATGACCAGGGGGCCTAGACCGGCCATAGTAGCAATTCCTCTAAAAGCAGTTCATTTCCTTAATCCAAACTGTCATTATTCACACAATTGCTCGAATCCTTACATATTATAAAACAAAGTACTCCGCCGCGTCTGTCTGTCGTCCTGTTCGCGATAAACTCAAAAACTACTACACCGATTTTCATGCTGTTTTCACCAATGGATAGAGTGGTTCTCGAGGAAGGTTTTAGTATATAATAAACGACATCCACGCGGGCGAAGCCGTGGCTATCAGCTAGTTTGATATAAAAGCAATTCATAATTTGTGAACCATTTTACGAATCTCCATAGAAAACTGTCAAACAGATGAATTATTTCGTGCTATGAATTACACGCAGATTCTTTATTTCACTTTTCACACATATAAATTATATTTTTAAATATTAGAATAAAAAAATATATAAAACATTTAAAAATATAAAAAATAGTAGCCCACCGGTATCGGGAACAGGGTCCAAGCTACCGGCGGTCAGGGCTCCAGAGAGAGGAACCTCCTAACAATGCGAGCCATGTCCAGGAGTACAGCTTTCTGAATCAAGCCCTTAATCCAGCTGCCCAACGAGAGCCTCCTTAGGTGTTAGGTCGAGGCTCTTGGCAATTAAGCCATTGGCTGATACGACACGCAGATCATTATTATGAATTGTCACTTTGTGACATTTTATGATGATTCTTATTATTTTCATATTACGATTCTGCTAAAGTGACCGTTTTAAGCCCCCAGGATGTTTGAACGTAAACGAAGCAAAAGGAGTATGTAATGATCGTAGCAGGTGGTTTCTGCCTGCCCCCACGGGAGTCCTGATTTTATGTATGTGTATCTTACTAAGAATATCGAGTCTCGTTTCAGCACGAACTATTTAAAATAACTCAGCTGTGGTAGTTAAGTCTGTCAACAAGGGGGAAATGGGTGTTACTGCCCAGAGGCCCTAGACAAAGTGATATTCTATCAGCGATAACGATGATGGAAAAGGCAAAAAATGTATAGGACTGACATAAGCTATCGAAAAGCTTATGTCGATTCTTGTAGAAATACGAAACGCTTTCAAAGCGATTGTCACTTGTCTAGGCCCTCTGGATTCGCCTGCTCTTCCCTCTATCGCCATTCGTTGAGGCAGTTTTAATTACACCCCATGATACACAATATTTTCTCTTTTAATTAGCCGAAAACCTCACTACCATCGTCATATTCTGTCTCCCCTTGTACCATGTTACTTGGGGTCGGCGCAACACGTTCTCTTCTTCCATTCTCCCTTGTCAACCGTCACGCTATCAGTGTCTCTCTTTTTAACCCCCGACGGAAAAAGAGGGGTGTTATAAGTTTAACGTGTGTATCTGTGTGTCTGTCTGCGTCATCGTAGCTGCCAAACGGCTGAACCGATTTTGATTTTTTTGGTTTTGTTTGAAAGGTGACTTGATCGAGTGTTTTTAACTAGATGCATTGTTTTTGTCGGGGGTTTTTTAAATTTTAAATTTAATTCGCTTGTCTTTCACATCTATTCTTTGGCCTTCCTCTCTCTCTCCATCCATCAAAATTATCATCACTCTTTAAATCACATGCCTTTTCTCCCTCCTCATCACATGCCCATACAACACAACCTCACTACCACAAATCTTACTACTACAAAGACAAAATATCCACTAAAGTCTGCCATTTCAGCATAAAAGCCACGTTTAGACGTGACAAGAGGCTGGCATTTACCTTAAACAGAGGATAAGCTCGCCGTCTAGCTGGCAATATTGCCTAAAATTGGAACACTGCCAGTTGAGCGCTTGGCACTTTTTTTTTTCGCTTTGGGAATAAGTTCGTTGCTTATCGTCCGACTCTTTTTCGAATTCGGTAAGTAGGAAATGAAAGGAAAGTTTTGCTGGTATACTTTTATTGTTGGGATTTAAACCTAGTTTTGCTCTTGTATGGAGAAATTGACGCTGATTATTTGAGACACATTTTCATGCATTATTTCTGCTTAAAGTCAATGCTGTTCAACGTAATCAGAATAATTATTCACTAAATTGCCATCTGCTTAAAACCTTAATGCTAAAAATACGTACTGTTTTTCAAAATTAATGTTTTTTTTTATCTCCTGCACGGATCGATCCATTAGGTTAAGCTACGCTTGCCGAGGGTAGTCCGTGGCAGGGTGACCATCTTTACATACCGAGTCTCCTCTGTGCCTTGGAAAGCTCGAGCCGTTGATCCCGGCGGTCATTCGTGGATCTTTGACGGGGTACGGGTCGATAGAAGACCGAAAGTCTGACAACCAGTCTTACTAAGGCGTATCGTATTACCCAGATACTGGGTTGTGGAGGACAGATAGGCAGTCGCTCTATGTAAAATACTGGTATTCAGCTGCATCTGGTTAGACTGGAAGCTGGAAAAGGCTAGGCAGATTGATTGATTTTATTTTTTTATCTTACAATATTAAATGTTTTGACTTTGAGACATTATGATGTATTCTTTCTCTTTTTTTCTTAATGGTTGGATGTATCAAACATAATTCGTGTGAAAATCAAACAATCACAGTTACAAAAGAAATAGTCCAAAACACACAATTTCATTTTTCTATACTCTAACAACTAAAAGAAAAATTACAGCTGCTTCAGTAACTGCATTGAAAGAAAAAACAAAGGAGCTAACCGCACACCCTTCTTGATTGAACTCCTATAAAAACAATTGAAAACAATATGGAAGCTCTTTGCGCAAACCTCCGGAGAATACTCGAGGCATTTGATAGGAGGTAACGTTAGACCGTCTCTAGAGAACTTGTGACAACATTGAGGTAATAGAGAAAGTGAATAATGTAAAGGTTTATGTACTAGTTGCTAAGGAATGATTGCTTTAGTACCTACCTGTAAAGCTACTATTATTTTCTTGGGTGTGAAATCATCTTTTCTCTCGGAGTACTGGTAGTAAGTGCAATATTTCTGACCGCCAAAAACATGTAAGCTTTCAATTGCTAATAACTACAAGACTTTTATTGTTAGGATTTGTTAAAAATTTAAAATGGCGTCTCACATTATCGGCCGTAAATTTGCTTAGAAAAATTATCACAATCAATGAAAGCTTGCATGATTTTCGCTCCACACGACTTCATTTTGATCTGACCTGACAAAACTAACCGCTTCCGCTATCCAACGAGGATTTATCAAATGATTTAAGTCTATAGAGCCCACATGAAACCAATCCTGATCTGACTATATCAAGCATCATATCAGGTCGTGTGTAGAACCTTTTATCCGCAACAAATAGTTTTCAAATCAATGCACACTTTTGTATATACCTAATCCTTACATAATACTTCTGTAGATGACTGTAAAATATCTGTGTGATCAATAATCTGCCCAAAAATGAATCTGCCGTAACAAGAATCTGCCCAAACCAGAATCTGCCCTAAACCGAATAATCCATTGAACATAATTTTTTATAAATCTATACATATAATAAAATCGTAAACGGTCCGTGTCTGTACATTAAACATTTTTGCAAAAAAAGTACTGGAAGCCGCGAGAAATAAGTAAAAGAAAGTAAAAAAACATTTTTTGACATTTTTGTCTGTTTGTTTGTTCGTTTGTGAGAGCATCACGTAAAAGCGACTCATTGCATTCCAAATTGAATTACTGAACAATAAGAAGCTTTATTGTGAGTAACATTTAGTCTTTATTTCATAAAAATCGACCTGCAGAATCAAAAGATATAAAGTCGGAATTACACCCGGGCGACGCCGGGCACGAACAGCTAGTATTAAATAACACTGTTAATGCAATTTGTTATTAGGTAATAAACTACACGTTTTCACGAAACTCTGAGTTGCGAGCTCGAACTGCGCCTAACTAAATTTTTATGTTTCCAATTTTCACTGTCATCTTGTATGTAACTTCTGCGAGTGTTGCTTTTTTGTCAACGCAATATCGACTCTAGCATCGTCGCATGATGGTTCAAGATACAAAAGACACAGGTATTTGTCACGTCGACCCATTATAATTACGCTCAAGTGAGGCTAAGTCCACCTTCTCCTGCCTTTATCCCAGATTATATGAAATCATTGCAATACGTCTTTTTCTACCATCCATCTCAATTAACCATCTTACCAGTACTCATTTCCTTCTTAGCCACAATCATCTGTTACACAATATCTATGTATCTTTTTATTTTGACATACAGCGATATACATCGCTTGTTTCATGATCGTTTTGTCATAATAATGTGACAAAACTCATTATCAGATGATGAGTTTTGTCATAGTATTAGTAGTGCCTGTTGCCCACTATGTAGTGGGGGTCGGCTTCCAGTCTAACTGGATGCAGCTGAAGATAGGCCTACCTCTATAAACCATCAGTTAACTGGTTAACACGATTCCCTCTGGTTAGATAGGTTGTCAGACTTTCGGACTTATTATGTCAGAACTAATCCCTTCTATAAAATGACCTAAGTTGGAGCTAGAAAAAATCTGGAATCGAAAAAAATATAATTAAAATAACATTTCTACCGACCCAAATCTCACCCCGGTAGTGCAAAAGCCAAGTTCAACCATTAAAAAAGAAATATATCTACACCAATTATAATGTTAACTTAGACCAGTATTTAACTCTCATCCATTTCGGAACCCGACACGAAACTTAACGATTTGTATGTTAGTCCATAATTAATTATATGGCCCCGAGCCATCCAAAACGCTATTTTAATTATTGTACTTTTTTTTTTCGCTTTGGGAATAAGTTCGTTGCTTATCGTCCGACTCTTTTTCGAATTCGGTAAGTAGGAAATGAAAGGAAAGTTTTGCTGGTATACTTTTATTGTTGGGATTTAAACCTAGTTTTGCTCTTGTATGGAGAAATTGACGCTGATTATTTGAGACACATTTTCATGCATTATTTCTGCTTAAAGTCAATGCTGTTCAACGTAATCAGAATAATTATTCACTAAATTGCCATCTGCTTAAAACCTTAATGCTAAAAATACGTACTGTTTTTCAAAATTAATGTTTTTTTTTATCTCCTGCACGGATCGATCCATTAGGTTAAGCTACGCTTGCCGAGGGTAGTCCGTGGCAGGGTGACCATCTTTACATACCGAGTCTCCTCTGTGCCTTGGAAAGCTCGAGCCGTTGATCCCGGCGGTCATTCGTGGATCTTTGACGGGGTACGGGTCGATAGAAGACCGAAAGTCTGACAACCAGTCTTACTAAGGCGTATCGTATTACCCAGATACTGGGTTGTGGAGGACAGATAGGCAGTCGCTCTATGTAAAATACTGGTATTCAGCTGCATCTGGTTAGACTGGAAGCTGGAAAAGGCTAGGCAGATTGATTGATTTTATTTTTTTATCTTACAATATTAAATGTTTTGACTTTGAGACATTATGATGTATTCTTTCTCTTTTTTTCTTAATGGTTGGATGTATCAAACATAATTCGTGTGAAAATCAAACAATCACAGTTACAAAAGAAATAGTCCAAAACACACAATTTCATTTTTCTATACTCTAACAACTAAAAGAAAAATTACAGCTGCTTCAGTAACTGCATTGAAAGAAAAAACAAAGGAGCTAACCGCACACCCTTCTTGATTGAACTCCTATAAAAACAATTGAAAACAATATGGAAGCTCTTTGCGCAAACCTCCGGAGAATACTCGAGGCATTTGATAGGAGGTAACGTTAGACCGTCTCTAGAGAACTTGTGACAACATTGAGGTAATAGAGAAAGTGAATAATGTAAAGGTTTATGTACTAGTTGCTAAGGAATGATTGCTTTAGTACCTACCTGTAAAGCTACTATTATTTTCTTGGGTGTGAAATCATCTTTTCTCTCGGAGTACTGGTAGTAAGTGCAATATTTCTGACCGCCAAAAACATGTAAGCTTTCAATTGCTAATAACTACAAGACTTTTATTGTTAGGATTTGTTAAAAATTTAAAATGGCGTCTCACATTATCGGCCGTAAATTTGCTTAGAAAAATTATCACAATCAATGAAAGCTTGCATGATTTTCGCTCCACACGACTTCATTTTGATCTGACCTGACAAAACTAACCGCTTCCGCTATCCAACGAGGATTTATCAAATGATTTAAGTCTATAGAGCCCACATGAAACCAATCCTGATCTGACTATATCAAGCATCATATCAGGTCGTGTGTAGAACCTTTTATCCGCAACAAATAGTTTTCAAATCAATGCACACTTTTGTATATACCTAATCCTTACATAATACTTCTGTAGATGACTGTAAAATATCTGTGTGATCAATAATCTGCCCAAAAATGAATCTGCCGTAACAAGAATCTGCCCAAACCAGAATCTGCCCTAAACCGAATAATCCATTGAACATAATTTTTTATAAATCTATACATATAATAAAATCGTAAACGGTCCGTGTCTGTACATTAAACATTTTTGCAAAAAAAGTACTGGAAGCCGCGAGAAATAAGTAAAAGAAAGTAAAAAAACATTTTTTGACATTTTTGTCTGTTTGTTTGTTCGTTTGTGAGAGCATCACGTAAAAGCGACTCATTGCATTCCAAATTGAATTACTGAACAATAAGAAGCTTTATTGTGAGTAACATTTAGTCTTTATTTCATAAAAATCGACCTGCAGAATCAAAAGATATAAAGTCGGAATTACACCCGGGCGACGCCGGGCACGAACAGCTAGTATTAAATAACACTGTTAATGCAATTTGTTATTAGGTAATAAACTACACGTTTTCACGAAACTCTGAGTTGCGAGCTCGAACTGCGCCTAACTAAATTTTTATGTTTCCAATTTTCACTGTCATCTTGTATGTAACTTCTGCGAGTGTTGCTTTTTTGTCAACGCAATATCGACTCTAGCATCGTCGCATGATGGTTCAAGATACAAAAGACACAGGTATTTGTCACGTCGACCCATTATAATTACGCTCAAGTGAGGCTAAGTCCACCTTCTCCTGCCTTTATCCCAGATTATATGAAATCATTGCAATACGTCTTTTTCTACCATCCATCTCAATTAACCATCTTACCAGTACTCATTTCCTTCTTAGCCACAATCATCTGTTACACAATATCTATGTATCTTTTTATTTTGACATACAGCGATATACATCGCTTGTTTCATGATCGTTTTGTCATAATAATGTGACAAAACTCATTATCAGATGATGAGTTTTGTCATAGTATTAGTAGTGCCTGTTGCCCACTATGTAGTGGGGGTCGGCTTCCAGTCTAACTGGATGCAGCTGAAGATAGGCCTACCTCTATAAACCATCAGTTAACTGGTTAACACGATTCCCTCTGGTTAGATAGGTTGTCAGACTTTCGGACTTATTATGTCAGAACTAATCCCTTCTATAAAATGACCTAAGTTGGAGCTAGAAAAAATCTGGAATCGAAAAAAATATAATTAAAATAACATTTCTACCGACCCAAATCTCACCCCGGTAGTGCAAAAGCCAAGTTCAACCATTAAAAAAGAAATATATCTACACCAATTATAATGTTAACTTAGACCAGTATTTAACTCTCATCCATTTCGGAACCCGACACGAAACTTAACGATTTGTATGTTAGTCCATAATTAATTATATGGCCCCGAGCCATCCAAAACGCTATTTTAATTATTGTACTTTGGAACTTTGAGCATATTTTATACGTGAATATGAAGGAAGTTTTTTGGAGTTCTTGTGTTTGAGTTTTGTTGAAAATGTTTCAAAGCACGGATGTTGGATTTGTGGTTTGCTATATTTAACCTACGTTTAAAATGTGAGAGATTTTGTATTTGACACATTTTTTTATGTAATCTGATTTAGATTTCTCATGAGTACGGACCCGTGATTCGCTGTTATACTTCTCTCATGTAGGGACGATATACAGGGTAATTGGTTGTAGGTATGTCGGCAGGGGATGTAGGAGAGGTCATTTGCAATAAAATCATCCCTTTTAACTCTTTGCAAATGTCAAGAATTTTCGAGTTATTTAACATTTTATATTTTTATTTCATACATTTTAAAATATAAAAATGTCAAATTACTCGAAAATATTTGACATTGGCATACATCCTACATCCCCTTAACGGATTCTTATGTATAAAAATGATCATGCCGTAGTTAAAAGATTCATTTCATTTCATTATCAATCACCAAAGTTTAGTTTTAGTTTAGTAGCGGGTCTCGTTACCCAGTACCCAGGGTAGATCGGGTGTAATATTAAATATATTATCTCGAGGGGGGTGGATAAATAAAAATAGCCACACAGGTCAATCTATGGTTAAGCTACACTTGCCAAGGTCGGTCTGTGAATGGGTGACCATCCATAACATATCGAGCCCCTCCGTGCCTCGGAAAGCACGTTAAGCAGTTACTCCCGACTGCTATTCGTAGATCTTTCACAGTCGTTACGGGTAGTCAGAAGCCCGAAAGTCTGACAACCAGTCTTACCAAGGAGTATCGTGTTACCCAGTAACTGCGTTGTGGAGATCAGATAAGCAGTCGCTCCATGTAAAATATTGCTATTCAGCTGCATCTGGTTAGACTGGAAGCCTACTGAATGGTGAATGTTTTTATTCCCAAGTTAAAAAAAGGTTCCTTAACAAAGTTGTCTTATTTCGCATTAAATTATATTTTATAGCTATCTTTAAAGTTGATGAGTTTTATTTACATATTATAAATAAATCTTGAATGGGTTATAACGTGATACCAAAGAATAACTTAATGTCAAAGGTTGAATAAAATTATGAATAGTTATTAATCTTTTGATAGGCATTTGGCCAATTTATCTTTAAAACTTGATGACAATTTATGAATAGTTCATGAACTAGGGATGCAAAAAGTGTCGATTATATCGTTTCGATATTTTTTTAAATATCAATTACCTATCGATTTCGATAAATCGAAAAAAGCAATCGATATATTAATACATAGTTGGAAATTTAAAAAAATCTTTATGTAATTCAAGTTTTATATTCATATAAATACCAAACTAGGAAAAAAGTATAATTTTTAAAGACAAAGCCAGTTATTTATTTCCAAATGTATTGTTAGGGAAACGGTATTAATTTCACTTACATAATATTTATACTCAATATTTCAATTCTCACAATATCCCTCCAGCGATACATTGCACCAATTAGCCATCTGTATTAAAAAATCGTGCAGTTTTAACAAAGCCAATAAAGTTGGACTGAAAGTTAACCCGAATGTACACGCACATAATTAGGATAAAGATAGGGTACTGTAGAAAAACCAGTGGTTTATTTGCGAACATACATAATCCTTATGCGATTTAGAAACATTTTTTTTCAATATTCATATTGCGTTATTTACGTTGTCAAGCAGATGATTTTTTGTGACACATGAAGCAGTGAATTAGCAATTTCCTTAGGATTATGATTGAAATTGTGTTACGCAATTGGGATGCAGGTTAATCTCATCAACTTTTAGACAGAGTCTTTGCAGAAATAAATTCTTTGATATTTAAAATATTGATACATTTTAATATTTATTTTAAATAAATTGAAAACATGCAAAGCTTTAATCAGCATAAACTATTAGGATTATCCAATTGCTGTTAAGGATTAAAATATTCAAATACGTTTGCGGATTAAAAATGTATCAAAAACATAATTCCTGCAGAGCTGACTGAGTTTATAGATGATTTGTCATAAATTGTTTTATTAATAAAACTAAATTGGTTGAAAAATATAGAATCAAAACTTATGAAATAGTAAACGTATTTTTAAGTAAACTTTTATCTATATTTATATAACCGGAAAATTTACATCCAAAACAAAGAAAACTTTGGTCCCTATTGCCAAGGGGTATCCGAATCACCCCATCTATGTTCCGCGATTTAACATAGTCTTCGAGTTTTTTTCTGAATTTTTGAGAATTCTCGACACGACCATCTTATAAAACAATTCATCTAGATTTTTTTTTCAAATCTTCAGTATTTAAGTTTTAATTTTTGGGACTATATTCCGGTCGCGAGAATGCGTTCTTGACACCTGCCAGTTGAGTACAGAAGAATACATATAAGTTGTATGAATGTATACTTCAATGTTCCGAATCGTGTCCAATTGAGAGATATCAGAAACGAATTCTCTCGGTGGCCGGAGTTACACCAAACTTTCACTCTCCTTAACACTAGATACATGTAAACGAGCTTTCAAACTCATAAAGTAAACATAAAGCAATCATAAAGTACTATAACGTCATACAAATCGTAAAGCCACAGGTAAACTTATTGTACTGTTACTAAACGGGTCACTTCTCAAGAATTATGTCCGAACCCAGAACTTTATCAATGATTTCGATCTACAGTTAGATTGTTTCTCCTTTATGCTTTTTAAAGCGGATTAGATGACCAT
Organism: Lithophane semibrunnea; assembly: GCA_947363905.1. Taxonomy (NCBI): domain Eukaryota; kingdom Metazoa; phylum Arthropoda; class Insecta; order Lepidoptera; family Noctuidae; genus Lithophane; species Lithophane semibrunnea. The sequence continues at coordinate 6,755,475 of OX376212.1, read as the reverse complement.
TTTCTCAAGTTCTTCGTTAAGGGGAAGTGGTACGTTTATTTTTCTGAATAAAATGTTCATAGGGCAACATTACACTAATATCATAAAAAGTATTAGGTACAACCCGATGTAAATGATTACAAAGAATAAGAGGAAAGGTAGGTACGAATATAACTTCTAAAATCTTTTGTTGGAGTCTTATTAATTCCGCTCCTCCGCTCAGCTCCGCTCCGCGGTTTCACCCGCATAGGTCTGTGGGAATATTGAGATGAAAGGTGTCCTATGTCCTTTTCCAGGCCATGGTCTACCCATGTACCAAATTTAATCTAAATCCGTTCAGCCGTTTTAGCTTGAAAGCGTAACAAACAAGCAAACTCACATTTCGGCTTTATTATTTAGTTAGGATTTCCAAGTATTTTTCATAGAGGTTCCCTGTCTAACTTTGAGCTCGAGAGCCTCTATCGCTTAGAAAATACGCATTCGAATTATTGAGAATAACACTGTGATGGCATCTATAATGCCACATGCGCACACTGACGTCACGCAAAGTCCTGCATCGCGCAAGCAGAGTTTACCGCGCGAGTATATTTACAACGTCCCAACATCAATCGTCGGGTAGTGTAGCCCTCCAGACACAACACCCTTTTCTATAAAGGATGAGTGAACTTTACACCCTGTGCCTCATACCTTACGACTATGCCAAAATTACCCATAGGTTCACAAGCTCAGACTAAACTAGACAGAGCGCTGTCAACAGTGACGTGAAGCCGGTTTCGTAAACATGTGTGCTCATATTTTGGTGTAGTTTGATTGTAAATGGTTGTCAATGTGTGCGTTTAAGCGTGTACGCACAGAGCGTTGGTGTAGTTTTGGCATGCTTCACTGTATTGTTCGCAGCGCTCTGTCTTGGTTTTTTATTTGGTCTGAGTTCACAAGTAACAAATAACTATGACAACTGTATAATCTTCCAAACAGATCGATCTTCGCGGTAGCTATATCGCCCCGAGTCATATACAATTATCATAAATACACATATTATGTACCTATCAGACATCTTAGTATATCAGTCGTAATAGGCAGGTAGGTACAACACTCAGAGGCAGCTTGCCTAGAGGGAATTATGCTTCCGGCATAAAAGTAGCATGATTACTATTCATCCATCTTCTATAGTTATGTTTTTCCGTGACTGACTGACAGATAAAGCACTGCCGCACAGTCTAAACTATACTATGTACCTACTGTTTGACACCCGTGACCCAAGGGCTGGCTTTTACCTTGGTCAGAGGCTAAGCATTGCCATACAACGTCGCAATGTCGCCAGTCTCTTGGGTACATTACCAGCCGACAGCGATGTGGAGGAATTTTTCGACGCCATATTTTAGTTATTTGTATAGTTAGTTTTAATGAATATTAGTAAGGATTTCATTAGTTAAGTAATAGATAGTTGTATAATATATTGTTTATAGTTCCTTTAATAAATAAACCTACGTTATGTACTTTTTTTATTTTATTTTTTATTATTGCTTTCCTGTTATGTACTAACTACTTCATTAATAGGCCATTATTTTGACATCACAAATAGTCACTTCAATATTTTTATTTATTTGTATGTATAGATATCAAGTTATCATCATCAACACTTTCTAGCCATATCATCTTGAACACAATTCATACATCGTTTCTTTGATCTTCTCCTACTCCGCCATCCACATTCATACCCAAAACTTTCTTCCAGATTTGGCGGCGTGATCTTCGGTTCAAAAGCATATTATTTTTCCTTCATGATTGTAAAAATTATGAAAGAAATCAATGAATGAATGCATAATAATAATTATTATGAAAGTGTATACGGTACTTATACATAAATCTGCCTAGCCTTTTCCCGACTATGCTCTATGTTAGGGTCGGCTATTACCTACTTAGCCACGAGCTCCTCAGTATAAAAGGTAGGTACGTATAAAAAAAAAAAGATTTTATTATTTTTATCAAGGATAACCTAAGACGATGGTGTTTTTAATTTGTAGGCAAAATAAATATGAACTAAATGTACCTAATTTCACTCGACACTCATATAACCACCCAATGCTTGTCCACGATGTGAATAAATGGGTATGGTGAATTAGCCCTTTGTAAGAAGTTCTAACATTACTAAACATGAATAAGAACAACGCCTCAAAAAACTATATTGAAAAACCTAAGAATCAATTTTCATTGATTTGATTCAAAAGTATTTGAAGAAAACTGATGTCCTTTTAAACCGACTTCTTCAAAAAGGAGGAGGTTCTCAATTCGTCTGTATGTTTTCTTTATTTTTTTGTATGTATGTTACTCGATTACTCCGCCAATTATGAATCGATTTTTATGATTCTTTTTTTGTTTGGTAGGTCATGCTTCAGAGGTGGTCCCATATAAATTTTATTAATTTTGCTTGCGTAGTTTTTGAGTTACGTTCAATAATTACGTATTTTTCCCACTTTGCGTATTTAGACGATATCTTAATCTTCATTTACATAGCAGATAACGGTATACGAATTTGTGTGGGGTAGGTGCCACAACTAAAAAATGAAAAATAAAAAGTTTTTACAAAAAAAAAACAACCGACTCGGTGGCATAAAACGAAAATTGAAAAGTAACTTCCGAAAGTAAAGTTATTTTTCACTTTTTTAGTGTTTTTTTGTGAAGTCGGTTGTTTTTTTTTTTTTGTAAAAAGTTTTTATTACTTATTCATGTCCAAAATTACCCAACTACAAGTACTTTTCCTATCCTTCTAAGATATTACAATTCCCCTTAAGTGTGTAGTGATCGACATATAAGTTGTTTCGGGCGCCACACCAGATCGATCAAGTGTCTAATACGCGTTAACGGACTGTGTGTTAAGATACCATCTATTTACATTAACTGACTATTTCATGGATACGGTGATGTGGTTATCGTAGACTGGAGTTTTTCACTTCTCTTAGTCGTGAATCTTTGAGTGAGTGACAATGGAATGATGTAAAGTGGAGTGAGTAAGTAAGTGAGTGTGTGTGTGTAAGTAGTGTTGTTTTTATTGGTGTTAATGTTTTTACTTCGCGTCTTATTTACCGTAAATAAATGTAACTATTTTCTTTTTTTCTTTTTCATCAGTCTGTTCTATTATTTTCGGCATGGTAACAAACAACTGTATTTTTTTGGTAAATGCTGCTTAATTACTGAACAATTGATCCAAAACCATTTTTATTTCAACATCAACTGAGAAGAATGGTCCTATTTGTATTAATTCACCAAATACCGTGATATCTACCCAGTATCTAGCTTTAACTACTAGCTAATGATGTCTATACCAGTTGATGTCAATGCGCAGTTTGCATTCTATCACATTTTAAATATTTTTTTTAATTGCCGTAGCGGTATAGATTCGTTCTCCATTTTAGTGAATTATAGTTGTAATAAGCTGCAATAGAGTTTTATTGAAAACTAGGTCCTCTTAATTCCGAATGTATTTTCAACTGTGCTCACCGCATCCATTCTTCGCTACTCAATGTAAACCGCGGTCGGGTAGCCGCCAACTCGCCAGACTAGTTTGACAAATTATTTTTATTTTCTGTGTGCCCCTCATTTGCGGTCACTGCGGGACATACGACACTTTACTTCGTAACTTTGAACATTTTGACATCGATCTTGGATTCTTAGTTTTTTTTTTGTATTCCTTTATTTCTTTTTAAATACATAATCCTTACATTTTTAAATATTTTCATAGAAAACATTTAAAAAAACATTACATTTTTTGTACTATTATTATTATTTAATAATTCTTTAATAATTTCAGACAATAATATCTATTTTGTTAGTAAAATAGTGCTTAAAACTTTGTTAGTTCACTTCAACACAATGTTTAAAGAACGGACAGTCATACCTATCCGCTATCACACTCAGGATGTTGTTGCTACACACACGCACTTTGTGCTGCAGTGACGCCGCTTTCTTGCGTAAGATTAAATTGCCTCGAAACTATCAGTGCGTGCCTCCATGAACAAGGCGGACGCGCTGCAAAACGGAGGGAGCCTCAGCAGCATCCTGAATGCATTATTATATTGGACCCGCAGAGCATTGACAGCCCATTGCGTATTGGTTAGGTTAACTGGTGTGAAACGATGCCGTACCGAGCAGTGAGGAAATGAAAGCAGTGCGGTATCGTTTCAGTATTATACCAAAACGGTACCGAAACTATACAGTGAGGAAAGGGCCTAATAAAACAACAAAACGAAACAAAAAACGGTCGATTTCTTAACAACATACAGTTCTAAAGATACAAACTATCGATAAATATTGTACAAACAGCGATGCTATCGATCGTCACGACTGGGCCATTAGTCACCACTGTGTACACGCGTGATGGACGCAATAAGGAACTGTCGATTGGTAGAAAAAAGTTGAAGATGTTGACGATAATTTTTTATTTTAATGAGTGACAATGGGAAATTGGGATTAGCGAAAGGGAGATTCGACTAGGAACTGTCGATTCGATATCTTACAGACTATATACTTAAATCAAAACAAGATTTGCAACCGTCACAGACATTATACGATGGCTTAATTTGTATTGCACTGTATCATTAATATTCCAAAGTTATTATATTTATTAAAACAGCTTCCTTTTCTTGAAGACAATATTATTCAAAAGTATTTTAAAATTAGGGGCTTAAAACAGTCACTTTGGCAGAATCCAAATAGAAAATTATTCAAATCATCGTGAAATGTCGCAAACTGACAATTCATAATAATTATGATCTGCGTGCGATTCATAATACGAAATAATTCATCTGTTTGACAGTTTTCTATGGAGATTCGTAAAACGGTACACACAATATGAATTGCGTTTGTGTCAAATTAGAGGAATTGCTAATGACAGCTGGAAATTCAGAAAATGAATTGGTTTTAGAGGAATTGCTAATGTGGTCGTTTTAAGCCCACAGACTGTGAGGAAAGCTTCTACCGTTTGGTTCTTGATCCGTTAAGGGTTTCCAAATACTGATTCTTGGGGCTGATTCCAGCTTAACTAAATAGGCCAGCTCAAGGTCAAAGTGTTATCACCAACAGACGATCGACTGTACCTGTCCCCATATGCAAGGGTTATTATAAAAAAACCGGCCAAGTGCGAGTCGGAGTCGCGCACGAAGGGTTCCGCACCATTATCTATAAAAATGGCAAAAAAATCACGTTTGTTGTATGGGAGCCCCCTTAAATATTACATTTATTCTGTTTTTTAGTATTTGTTGTTATAGCGGCAACAAAAATACATAATTTGTGAAAATTTCAACTGTCTAACTATCACGGTCCATGAGATACAGCCTGCTGACAGACAAATAGACAGCGGAGTCTTAGTAATAGAGTCCCGTTTTACCCTTTGGGTACGGAACCCTAAAAATCAAGAACCCCCAACTTCAAAACAAACCCAAACAACCTGCGAGAAAATAACCCTAACAGCACTACTTTTATGCATAAAATAACTGGAGATGCACTCGCTAATGAGCAATATAAACTAAGTGTCTTTTTCAAGTAAGCGATAAGACGGGAACACACCGGAATTAAGAAGTCTCGCCGCCTTTACTAACAAGTATGTAAGGATCGTTGCAGGGTAAAGTTTCTGCCTCAATTTATGGAAAAGTGGGCTAAGGGTTTATAATAACGGATGTAAAACGAAGCCGAAAGTCAATTGTGATTCCCGTCATCAATAATGTAATCATTTTTTGTTCTGGACCTTGGGAACTTTCTATTTAACTTGTGAACGTGTAGACTTGTAACTTTTGCGTTTTATGATATGCCAGTGACATTATTTCAACTTTGGGTTAAAGCTTATTTGATAAGAGGGTAAAGCTTACAAGGAGGAGCTCGTGGCTAAGTAATAACAGCCGCTCGGGTCGATCCATCAGGTTAAGCTACGCTTGCCGGGGCTGGTTCGTGGATGGGTGACCATTTTCACATATCGAGACTCCTCCGTGCCTCGGAAAGCACGTTAAGCCGTTGGTCCCGGCTGTCATTTGTGGATCTTTGACAGTCGTTACGAGTCGTCAGAAGCACGAAAGTCTGACAACCAGTCTAACCAAGGGGTATCGTATTACCCAGTTACTGGGTTGTGGAGGTCACATATGCGGTCGCTCCATGTAAAATACTGGTATTCAGCTGCATCCGGTTAGACTGGAAGCCGACCCCAACATAGTTGGGAAAAGGCTAAGCAGATGATGGTAAAGCTTACAAGGTTGACTGTATTCTCCAATAGACGAACCAATTTAGAAAAATTGGTTTCGTCTGCGAGATGTAGAAGAAAAATGACTGTAATTTGTTTGCTTTTCAAACAAATTATTATATTGCATTTTATAGAGACATCTCGGACTGTTACCAAAAAATGTTTATTGTTGAAATGTGGGAGATATCGGTATAAACTGTCTGTGAATTTAAATACTTACTGATTTTTTCTTACATTCAGTGATCCTGCCGAAGACGAATAAACATCGATCAATCGTCGAGTAGCTATTTTTTACAAGTAAAAGCAGATTTTTATTTATTTTATTATTTATGTTCACACAGTAAAATACATAGAGATACGACATCATTACAATATGAGTACAAAGGTACTGCTTATTTCTTAAGAAATTTCTTCCAGCAGACCTGCGAAAGGAGAAATGAGAAAGAAATGTAGACAATAGTGTGTGTCATATTTATTGAGAGAAAACTAAATGATCGTATTCTATCTTATTTAATAAAATGCTCACTTATTTTTCGTGATTTTCCGATCGAACTTTTTCACAAGAAGCTCAAATCATAGTTAAGTAAATACCTCTTGAAGCCTCAAGTTCCTTGAAGGAAAACGGAAAATTATAAACTACAACCTACTTTACAGCAAATAGAACTGCATCTTCATTATTATAAATCTAAACTTGAATCCAAACAATAAACTAGGTAGGTGAGCTAATTAAATACTATGTTGTTTACGACATAATTTGTTTCTACGCCGTAGGTACTACCGGGGGAGGCAAATAAAGTCTCTCCCACACTGGCGTTTACAGTTTTGTCAGTTTTGCTGTTTCAGTTCGGTCGGTTAGATCGTTAATGAAATGAAATGAAATGAAATGAAATGAAATGAAATTGTTTATTCTGTAAATAGGATATCGCAATCACTTTTACACGTCATATTATTAAAAAAATAAAATAAGCTAGATGAGGTCGGCGTTTCCTATCTGACTACTCTGAGAAGAAAGGCCGAAACAAACTCAGAGGTCGCAGTCTCTTTTAAGGTCCAGACATAATCTTGGTCAAGCCATATGAGGACCATGTAGATTAATGTCTGAAATGGTCTTTTGAGGAAAGAACCACACAGATTTGAGTGGACCTGTCCAGTCAGTGCAAGCATTTGTCAGTAACCGAGGAGCTCAACTCAGAGCTGAAGGAGCTCAACGACTCGACGAACAATACCAAAAAAAGGACATTTGGGTAGGCCGCAGAAAGTACTCAAAACTGCCAGACCATCATTAAAACAGGGAAAGAGGAGCAAAAAATAAAAAATGATCCACATAGTCCTCACATTCACAATAATTGTGTTGTTGTGTAACATAACCCAATGTTTTTATGACTTAAAATAAACTATACATAAATAACAACTAATACCTAATTTAAGCATTGTGTTTATTAAGATATGAAACCATTTACATTTATGATCTAACTCTAAACAATTTTCTAACTAATATTAAATAAAACTAACTGTACAAATAAACAACTAATATTTAAAATATGGCGTCGAAAAATTCCTCCGCATCGCTATCGGCTGGTAGTGTTAGGGACTGGCGGCATTGCCACGTTGAATAGCAATGCTTAACCTCTGACCAAGGTAAAAGCCAGCCCTTGGGTCACGGGAAGTGTCAAACAGCCGTTTCGAGATTTCATTAAATAAACTATGAGCACTCGGACCCCACGGCCCTAGGGTTTCAACCCCAAACGGCTCGAAAATATAATTGCCTATAAGGCTATTATACTTTCGTCGCTTGAGGTTTTCCGCAGCCGCAGCGGCGGCGCTAGCACAGCACGCCGAGCCAGGAAGATGAGATGGCGCAAGAGTATCGACAGACGTTGCGTCCCACACTAAAGGCCTACCCATCTTCCATGGAAATAAGGACATGCCGTCCGGTCTTTTGCCATCGTCGCGTGGCAAGCCATTGGGTTCTAATACAGCTGGAACGCCGGCGGTGACAAGAGCTCGTCGCATGATGTCATTAATGTTAGCGTGACGTGCTAAGCGACCTGCACTTCAGCTGCAAGACAGGCCGTGGTGTCCGAGGCTGTTGACAACTTCGCCACAGTGACAATACCTAATTAAATAATAAAAATATAATGTCCTAACATAAGGTGGATCCGCAGTTGTTGTTCTGACGTTTTTTTGCACTTTGCGGGTCAGTCATCATCATCATCATTTCAGCCGAAAGACGTCCACTGCTACACATAGGCCTCCCCCAAGCACCGCCACTTCGACCGGTTCTGTGCTTCTCGCATCCAGCGCATTCCCGCGGCCTGCACCAGGTCATCGGTCCACCTTGTGGGGAGCCTTCCAACGCTATACGCTGTACGCTGCAGGTCAGTATCAGGTTGTATCTTATTCAAAATATGATTCGCGACCTTAACAAATATGTATTTATAGAATTATAATCAATAGAATCATTAATACACCTCTCTAAGTTCAATCACTCATCTTAGTCAAAGCGTCTATTAGATTGAGATTATTGCTACTTGGGCACAGATTACTACAGATGGTTTACTTCGAACAACCATTAACAAAAAGCGACTCTTGCTACGATACAATAAAGTGAAATTCAGGTCGGACAGCGCTAATTACCTACATTTATATTCACCTAGAAGTTGTCTCTCTTTCTATCGCGTAACTCCTTTTATCTTCTGGATACGTTAAGCTCACTGGATTGTACGTTAAGCTCACCCGACAAGACGAGGCCGCCGCGTACTTGTAGCTTCACTAAAATGCGGAGTGCGCCTTCTGTACTATTCTGTGTACTTGATATACCTGATTTAGCGTCACCAACCCGAGCGTGATGACGGTTCAGTTTCTAAAGAAGTTTTTACTTTAAAAATCTGCAGTCGTTACGTTACGGTGTGACGTTTAGCAACTTTTGTTAGCAAACCGACGAATCCGAGTGTTAACTTCAACTTTCTAGTTTTAGTTTTACTGGTAACAGTTTATTGGTTTTACTCACGATCAGAATGTTACGGAAATTTCATGTCCGTGCAATTTATTTTATTCACTGAAACAATTATTTGTGACGTGTTTGTTCGGTGTAAAAAGGTATTAAACTATTTTAATAATATTTTTCATTTCGGTTTTTATTATGAATTTTGTTTTTCTAGGAACGACTGACGAAAACTGACAAACATTTGAGCTGGCAACAATTTGTTTGTTATATATTTATTTATTTATGGTAACCTGATATTCAGGTTGCGATGGTATGTTCACGTGAAAAGGAGACCGCCAGAATACGTAGGGAACTTGACGCTTCAGCTTACCCTTCCCAGTCCAAGACCCAGAGGCACACCCAAAACAAGATGGAAGGCTGTAGTGCTAAAGGACATGGAGGAGTATCAGGTCTCCGAAGACGATGTTGAGGATAGAGCGAAGTGGAAGAGAAAGACCAGTGCCCTGTTTATCAAAACTTACAAGCCTTGTATTACCAAATGTCATTATTGATTTAGTTCACAAGTACTTATATTTTGACACTTTTATTCGTGATTTTGTTTAGCAAAACAATATTTGTAAGTAACAACTTGTAGAAAATCATAACAAATCCTGAGAGTGTCCGGCTGCTCTCAAGTTTACAAGTATCGTGCTTAGTAATGCAATAAATGTCGATTTTCTTTTTTTAAATGTGGTCTAAAGAGAGAGATGACCTGATACCCGTGTCCCAGCAGTGGGAACATCAAAGCTGATTATGAATATGGAGATGAGCTGTGAATTTAACGAAAATTAACATTCTAGGTAACTTGAGAACGTGTAGACTTGTACCTTTTGATAAACAGGGCCCAGGAAGGCTGACCCCACCACTATGTGGGATACATAGCTAGAAAGAGACAGAATCTGACATTCAGTATAAACAAAAGCAGGACAGAGCTAGGCAAAGGATAAAGCTAGGCAACTTCCTCGTTGGTCTAGTCGCAAGCGCTACTGCTGAGCAAGATGTCCTGGGTTTGATTCCCAGGTCGGGTAAGGTGTTATTGTGTTTTTCCGTCTGGAATTTCTCAGTAGCAGCCCGCCGTCTGGATTTGAGCCCGGTTGATGGCAATAGGCGCTCTATTCCATGGGACTTAAGACATAACTGGCGAAATGTGGGTGTACTATAGGTACATCTGCTTGACACTCAAAGCATTACATGTGATGTTATGTTATGTCATAGCTGGAAAATCAGGCCAATCACGGCAGTATACCAGGCAAATGTATCCTAGGCCTGTATCCCCATATGGAGAGACAAATATGCACCAATATTTCGCCAGTTATTTTTCACATTTTGTTTTAGGGGGCGACCCTTTTGCTATCATCTGGGCACAGTTCCAGAGTCCTGCAAAAAATCCTAATGAAAAAACCGACAACTACTACATAATATATTCTATTATAAAATACAATAGACGCAGATATATTTACTAACCTATTCCGCTTGAATATTCTTCAAGAGTCATAAAAACCCTGTAAGAAATCAACACGTGTTTCACCTCTCAACGAGGCATCTTCAGGATGACGATTGACCAACTGCAAACCAGAACGCGACGTGTTATCAAACCGAGCGCTGGACGCAAAGACTTTGCATCTAGGTTACTAAATATATCTGCGTCTATTGTATTTTACATATAATGGATTTCCGCAAAGTAACGCCTGAATCATTTAACTATATTTTATTATTAATTTACTGTTTTGGATTGCGAGAACTCCGCTTCTTTTTGTTTAATGACCTTCTAACCCTAACAAATCACAAACATACCTCAACCCTTAACAAATCAACCCTTATTGACATTGAAGTTACTGTTTCTGAACTAGTTTCGTAACATTTCTTCAACTTCTAACCCTTTAACTGCTGTAGTCACGAGAAGCACATTAACGTGGGTATAATTGTAAAACAACGGGTCTCGACACGACACATGTCAATTGAGTTATGTGTTGATTTGGAGGCGACACGTGCCGCGCCGGGGGCAATGTCAAGGTAGCTTCTACTCATTGGAATAACTTTATAGACATCGACCACCGACCTCATCTAGTTTTAAAATACATATTTTTTTACGTAAAAGTGTTTGAGACTGAAAGTGTGTGTGTTGGTGCCCTGAGACAGTGAGGCGGGGTCGCGGCAGACCACGTAGGAGATGGCGGAACGAGCTGGATAGGTTCCATCAAAACTGGAAGGAGGACGCGCGGGCTCATGAAAGCTGGAAGGGGTGGAGGGAGGCCTTTGCTCAGGCCTGTCCCAATTTGCCCTGGGACAGCGCTGGAAAGGAAGAAAAAAAAAGTGTTTGTAAACCAAATAATTACAGTACCTACAGGAAAATACCAAGGTAGCATGAAGTTTAGATTAATTTCGTAGATAGGTATGGTCACACCAGTTTAAACTAAGGAAACCGCACTTACTATCTCAAAACGTAAGCTTGTATCACTTCTAACGTGGTGATATTATAAAAGGACAAGTTCAGCATCGCTAAATATGACAATGTCTAAACGAAATTATGAGTTCTTTAGAAATTATAGACCGAGACATTTTGCCTGGTATAAAAAAGTCATTTTCAAAAACCAAACTGCCTAGCCTTTTCCCAAGTATGTTGGAGTCGGCTTCCAGTTTAAGTGGTTTCATCTGAATATATTTTACATGGAGTAACTGCCTCCACAACCCAGTTACTGTGTAACACTATACCCCTGAGGTAAGACTGGTTGACAACCAGTCTTTTGAACTTCTCTACTACCAGTAACGACTGTCAAAGATTTACGAATGATAGTCTAAAGTAACAAAACAAGTAATTTCCATAAAATCGTAAATTCGTTTTTAAGAGCACTTTTAATCAGCGTATAACCACTAGGTAGGTACTATTCTTAAATATTTGTTTAACTCGACTTAGACAAAGGTAAAATGAAGACTTCTCACGATAAAAATTATCAACACTACAGAGGAACATTAGTACAAATTGATTGTGTGAGGTATGGAATGAAAGAGAAGGAGTGAATGGTAGCGTAACGGTTGACAGTGGAGAATGGAAGAAGAAAGCGTGTTGCGCTTGCGCCGACCCCTAAGTAATATGGGCCAAGGACAGGAAGATGATGAGACACTGATGATGATTTTTACAAAATGTTGGCACAAAATTGCGACATGTGTAAAATATATTATCAGAATTAGATGACAATGTTTTTTATGCCCTGTAATCAGATACTAATTTGCCACGTTATTTGATATTATAATAATATAATTTATAACGCGTTGCGACATAACACATGTGAATTGAGTTATACATGTATTAAACCAACACGTGTCTAGCTTGGGGCTAAGTGTAAGGCATCTGTATAGTGTGAGCTATAAGATTTATTATAGACTAGCTGTTCGTGCCCGGCGTTGCCCGGGTGTAATTCCGACTTTTCCGGTGGATTAACAAAAAACATTTTTCATACAAATACAAATATACGATATATAGTATTGCAGATACAAATAGAACAAAAAAGTGATTGATGTACTTAAAATAATCTAAACGTGAATTCATGCAAGCCTAGTACTTTTTGTCAGTTATAATTATTTGATATCCTATTAGTTAATACTATCGTGAATTCATGCAAGCCTAGTACTTTCTGTTAGGTTACAGCTCGGAAACTGCACAATTTCTTGTGAACAGAATACCGTCAAGCGCCGCACGTAATACCCCGATAAAAAAAAAATCATAAGTGTTAAATCCATATATCTTTTGACTCTGCAGGTCGATTTTGATGAAATAAAGACTAAATGTTACTCACAATAAAGCTTCTTATTGTTCAGTAATTCAATTTGGAATCCAATGAGTGGCTTTTACGTGATGCGCTCACAAACGAACAAACAAACAGACAACAATTTCAAAAAATATTTTTTTACTTTCTATTACTTATTTCTCGCGGCTTCCAGTACTTTTTTTGCAAAAATCTTTAATGTACAGACACGGACCGTTTACGATTTTATTATATGTATAGATTTTTAGCTTAGAGGTAGCTAGCTAATTTAAATAAGTGACCGTTCGTATTTTTGGCCAGATTTCTAAATTCTTTGAAAACATTTGTGAAATCTTACCTACTTACATTAGATAAAATATATACATTGGGCAACTTATCAAAGAAACTAAAAGGACAAAGGCGTCGAAGTATTCGTCCGCATTGCTGTCATCCGGAAACGTGCCCAGAAGACTGGCAGCATTGCCACGTTGAATGGCAATGCTAATTCTTTGACCAAAGAACAAGCCAGCCGTCTGGTTACGTAAAGTAGCAAGTCAGGCATATAATTCTAATAAATTTTTTAATGTACTTAATTTAAGTTAGAATACTATTAAAGTGTTTACTATGAAAAAGACCATAATTATACAAAATATAGCATAAACTCAGTCTGACTATTTGATTTGATTATTTATTGCTTCCATGCTTCCTTCCAAAGACTGCAATACTGCTCTTCTACAGAAGAAAGAGAAGGAGAAAAGAGATTAGAGAGACTACTTAGCAATCTCCATATTATTATACTATCTCCTACTCTCTCTCGTTAGGATGACAAGCATAAATATATTTTCAAACTCTGTGACGCATTGTCAGGCAATGATTTGATGGAGGTTATAAACATTGAATGTTCTCGGATGCTTCCATCTTTATCGCTTCGCTTCCACTACACACGAAGCTTAAGTCAACCATTTTAATAAAAAATGTGTAGTCAAAATAATAACAGAGGTACTATGAAGGCTTTCACCGTTTGTAGTAATTACTGTAGTGTTAATATTACTTTTATCTTTGTTTTACAGACCGTGGTATTTAAATATAATTATAATATTGTGATGTTTTTGAAGGGAGAGGTTTTTCCCTTGGGGGTGTTAGAGCTTTGTGTTTCTGATAATGATAATACATTGTATTGAATACAAGTTGGTGTGTGTGCTCCTTTAAACAAAAAATAAAGAAAAAAATACTTTTTAGTAGCACTCCGCGATTTTACCCGCATAAGTCTCGATCCCTTGAGAATATCGGGATAAAAAGTATCCTGTCCTAACCCAGGTAACCCGTAATAGTAGCATGCATATTTACATATTATGTCAGACATCAATCTGCCTAGCCTTTTCCCAACTATGTTTGGGTCGGCTTCCACTCTAAACGGATGCAGCTGTATACCAGTATTTTACATGGAGCGACTGGTTCTGACCTCCACAACCCAGTAACTGGGTAATTATACGATACCCCTTGGCAAGACTGGTTGTCAGACTTTCGGGCTTCTGACGAGCCGTAACGTTCCACTAACTGTTTAAGATCCACGAATGACAGTGACTGCATATCTGACCTCCACAACCCAGTAACTGGGTAATGCGATACCCCTTGGTAAGACTGGTTGTCAGACTTTCGGGCTTTTGGCGACCCGTAACGTTTCACTAACTGTTAAATATCCACGAATGACAGCCGGAACAATGGCTTAACATGCTTTCAGAGGCATGGAGGAGTCTCAGTATGTTATGATGGTCACCCATCCACGGAGCAACCCCGGCAAGCGTAGCATAACCGGATGGATTGACCCGCGCGGCTGTTATTACTTAGCCACGAGCTCCTCTTACATATGTCAGATAATTATGTGTTAGCTAAATAACAACTGTCGACATGGTGAATGCAAAGCTGGTTGTTATGTAGCCCATAAGTACCTACATGGGTTCTCTCCCATCCAATATTGTATCCCATTGGTCCAAATTACAATCCCATTGGTCCATCACAAAAATCCAATTAATTCCATTTCATTCCGCACCTAATGGACTGATAAAAAAGCAATAAAGGCCGCTCATTAACTTTATAACTAATTAACTATCAGTAAGTTTTGGAGTTAAGTCCTAAATGATAACAGCGCGTCCTCAATTACACCGATGGGACTAACGTGATGCGCGCACGCGATGCATTCCGTGTCGCTAACTGTAGTGCGTTTAGGGGTGCCACGGTTTGAATGTTGAAAAGGGTTACTCTTTGTAAAAGAGAGACCAAAGTGCCACTAAAGGTTATTTTCAGGCTATCATTAGCATGGAGTATACACAAAGTCGTAACTGGCAAAATATTAACAGTAATTTATTAATTATAATTAATTTACAAAAATAACAGCTAATGACCTTTAGGTATATACATAAAGGGGAAACGTTAAAGAAGATGTATTTATAGTAAGAAAGACAAACTTCAGCTTTCCTATGATTAACCATTAATGCATAATTATTAAATATTATGATTTCAGTCACTATTAATGCATAATACCAATATTCAATTTTACAACAACTATACTCCATTTGAAATAAGATTAGACATTTAAATGAACCTTTTTTACAGTGCGTTCAACCGATTTTGACTTATAGACCGTAAGCATAAGAAGGCATTAAAAGCAAAAAAGTGGTTACAATACCAACTATTTACAACAGCTGCTATTTTTTATGCTACCAACGCAATAGAGGTCAAAATCGTTTGAACGGACTGTAAAAAAGGTTTATTCAAATTCCTAATCTTATTTCAAATGGAATAAAGAGCAAAAACGTTAGTATCCAAACCTCTTTACTTATCAATTAGAATCATCATCTGCCTAGCCTTTTCCCAACTATGTCGGGGTCGGCTTCCAGTCTAACCGGATGCAGCTGAATACCAGTATTTTTTTATCACTTATCAATTAGAATAAAAACATTTAATACTAAAATAGGTATGACAAAAGAAAAAAAAACTCGTCAGGTAGATTATTAAAAAATAAATGACACGTACATAATTTTTTTTTTTTTACATAAAAAAGTTAAGTAAAAAAAGTAAAGTTTACGGCGATGCATTGAGTTAGAATGTCGCATGACGTCACTTTTATGTAGTCACTTGTATGTTACAAAAAATACGTGTCTAATATTTTTTTTATAATCTGACTAACGGACTAAATAGTTTTTTTTTTTACCCAGGCATCATCCCTATTATGTATGGCTTATATACCTATAATGTATGTAAAACTGACCAAGTGACCACAACTGACATAAACAGCCAATATTAAAAATAATCCCTCTCCTGCCATCCCTAACCGCATTTTGTACATAATGGCATTTACCCGACCCGTACACTTTTGGTCTCTCCCACGAAAACAAGCAGAGCATGGAAGCTTCTACTAGGTTTTTTAAGCTGTTCGTACTTTGAATAGGTTGGTTTGGATGTGGTATTATTGAAACTCAAAGTTTTTCACTCAGTATTTTTTTTTTACTATGGAATTTATTGATACTATATTAATAAAATGTATTTTTTTTTGTTTTTATTCGTTCCTAGTACTCATAACCGGCGTGCGCCTGTGAACAGTGGGGTCATTGCGTAACACCTACAGTAGCAATGGCTTTCATTTTAAAAATTCGACAACATTCATTGGGTTATGTAGTAGGTACGTTGTTCAACAGACAAATTTTTCGAACATAATATGAATTAACTAGCTTCCGCCCGCGTGGTATGTCGATAAAAAGTAGCCTATGTCCTTCCCCAGAATGCCATCTATCTCCTTGCCAAATTTTGTCGAAATCCGTTCAGTTTTTTAGGAGTGAAAAGGTAACATATAGACAGACAGACAGAGTTACTTTCTAATTTATAATATTAGTATGGATAGTATGGATGGATTAGCAATATCCTTCAAAATCATTCAGATTGTGATAGACAGTGTGTTTTGCAATTAGGGTGCAGATATGTATGAACGTAAGCGAAGCAAAAGGAGTATTTAAGGATCGTAGAAGGTGGCGTTCCGTAGTTTCTGTTTTAGAGGAGGCGTGAGTTTGTGTTTTATTATAATTTTATGGTCGGCTTCCAGTCTAACCGGATGCAGCTGAATACCAGTATTTTACATGGAGCGACTGCCTATCTGAGCTCCTCAACCCAGTTACTGGGTAACCAGATACTCCTTGATAAGACTGGTTGTCAGACTTTCGGGCTTCTGACGACCCGTAACAACTGACGATATTCCACAGTATTGTGTTCAAAAGTCTAATTATTATAACTTACTACAATTGTATTTAAATAATTTGGAATATAAATTAACTAGGAATAAGCTTTGTTTCTGTTTGGGAAATAAACAAGCTGTTTATTAAAAAAAAAACAATTCCAATTGTATACAGGGTGTTAGTGTAAACACCGTTATCCTTGAAACCAGTGGTTTGGTTTCTTTTATAGAACGTAAAATCATCTTTTTTTTTAAAGAAAATCTTCATTTTTCCACAAGAATATTTCACCCTATACGCAAGGGCAACGAACTTGCATCTCAACACGGCAAGGGTTGGCGGGGGCAGGCGGGGCGCGCGGGGCCGGCCGTCAGCTGTTTCGCAGCTCTCTCGAGCGCGTACATGAGTATCGGGACAGTGACGGATATTTACTTTTTAAAATCTCTTAATGAAAATAAGGTTTTTTTTTGTTGTTACTGGGTCATTTATTTTTATATTTAAGTCAACTACCCATGGTTTGAGTGACAACGGTGTTTACCCTTGCATACTGTATTCTACTCTTCATTTTTATTAGCGAATATATTAGTAGATTCGTAATTCAAAATAAATAAACAATAGTGTTCTCATTTATTTTGTTGTAAGAATCCCATTATTCCTAATAACATTTTTGAGCCCTCTGAATCTGGGGCAACCAATTATTTGCGGTCAGTGAAACATGTACTTTTATCCCATACGTCTCTGTCAGCTGTCGTCTTAGTGTCGACTTCCTTCCCTGTCATAACGTTTTGTCACACAAACCCTCAAACTATTATTTGGCCTGCCTATCATAACCATCGACGTTAGACTCTTAGTAAATTCTTTTAATTATATAATAACAAAAAAAAATCGTTAACAAATAAGTAGGTATTTTATTAATAATAAATTTTAAATTGAAAAAAGAACAAAATAAATTAAAGTCTCCTGAAATATTAATAATAGACAAAGCTGTCCACAGATTCCTTAATAAAAGACATAGAGCGAATGGAAATACATGCGAGGCGAAACAAGGTCACGTAAAAAATTACGCAAAGATTTAAAACACAAAACGAAAATATAAGAACAAAATAATCGTGAAATGAAAAATTTAGCTGTCTTCTCCATTTCATCATCACTCTTTGGTGTTGCCACAAGAAACAATGTCGAGTTTGAACTGAAGACACAACATGATCTACTTACTGTTGACCTTGCATTGTTCTCGGTAATTTATGAGTATTAACAGATGTTATTAACCAGAAGGTTTTATAAATATTGACCCGTGTTCCGGCTGAGGAGATTAATTTTGCACACGTGATTATAAAAGTTGGGGTGGGTTGAAGCTGATACACCTATACCTACAAATAATTAAGTACACTGATCTTCAAAACTTAGTACCATACTTTTAAAATTGCAATTTCTCCTAAACTGTAGAAGCTAGAGTTTTGAAATAAAAAACGTTTTATATCAAATTTCATCAGCTTTCTTGGAAATTATAGTTTATTATACATAAGTAACGTTTTTAACTTAAACCAAAAAATAGCAATTTTTAACTTACTGGTAAAAAACTGTAAGAACATTTATAACTACAGTTTTACGCCTTATTTATTTTTTGACAATAGCTTTTGAATCAAAATTCATTGATCAAGAAATAAATGTGAAAACAAAAACAGAAACGAGAAATGAACGAGAATCAAAAAGAATCAAAAGTTGCAAAAATTTGGAAATTTTTGCAACTTTTGATTTTATGTTTCTTTTGCCTTTCCTTAAAAGACGGTTATCGGCTATAAAGTTTTTATATAAAAATTAAATTATTTTTCCAGCCCTTTTTATTTCTAAAATATTATAATTATCTTGTGTAATTTAAAAGTTATTGCAATTTGACGGCCAGTGTAGTTTGCTGTACCAGCCTGATTTGTATGGTTCTTTTGAAGTCAGTAAAAAATAACATGGAACCATACAAAACCATACAATAACATGGAACCATACAAAACCATACAATAACATGGAACCATACAAAACCATACAATAACATGGAACAATACAAAAAAAAAAAAAAATTTTTTTTTGCATGTATGGACGCTATACTATTGCGGGTTAACGGAAACGCCCCTTGTTAGTTAACATACTGTATACTAGCAGCAGTCATTCTTGGTAGAAAATTTAATTGACCATTGTAAAAACTCTTGTTATATTATTGCCCACAAAGAAATGGGCGTCGTTTAATGTACATGAATGCTTAACCCACTAAAGTGAAGAATGGATAATTTCGGCTTTCACAAATACATAAATCTTTTCTTTTCATTGTTAAAGTTATAAGTGTGAGTTTTATTATTGTTGGGAAAGAGAAAAGGAATATTTAGTATTATGAAGCGGCAATAGTTTCAAAGTTATGGCGTAGGACTGTCAAACGAAACGTAGTGAGTTCGAAGTTTCATACTGCACTTTTAGCATGAAACCTTTCTGTTCAGATTTATCGGAGTGGTTATTTCTATAAAAAAACATTTTAGGAGACATTTATTTATTTGGTACACCAAAAGCAGTACATACATACATAAAATGTTCCCACTGCTGGGACACAGGCATCTCGGAGAGGGAGTGGAATGTACGAGTATTACCACGCGAGCCCAGTGCGAGTAGATGTCACACATGTATTAAAATTAATGTATGATTCGAGGACATACCGGTTTCCTCACGAATTTTTTCCTTCAACGTACTAAAGTAGGACATACAAAAATATAAAATAAAACAATAACATAATAAAAGTATTTGTATGTGTGGCTATTAGGTACCTATACATAGCATTCACCACAAAACAACATCGTAGTGAACTAGACAAACTTATGAAAACATAAAATACAATTAGTACCTAAACAATGCGTTTTAGAGGCTATAGTCACAATGTGGGTTACCAGTCTAGCCTCCATCATCATTTTCTAGCCCAGATCCCAATTTATTGGGGTCGGCGGCACAACATGACTATTTCTTCCATACTTCTTTAGGTATTAGTCTTCATCTCATGTCTAGCCACCAATTTTCTTGTAATTATGAGGACCGTGATTCTTCTAGAAGGGTAAAATACCAAGTAGGTCAAATAATTCTCGAAAAACCAGCTTGAACACGTTAGCAAATGATGAACAGGGAGCCTAAAACAGCCACATTAGCAATTCCTCTAAAAGCAATTCATTTCCTAAATTCCCAGCTGTAATTAGCAATTCCTTTATTTTGCCACAAAAGCAATTCATAATTTTTGTCATTCAAATCTCCGTAGAAAACTGTCAAACAGATGAATTATTTCGTAATATGAATTGCACGCAGATCACATTAGTTTGTGACATTTTACGATGATTCATAATATTTTCCTATATTATGATTCTGCCAAAGTGGCCGTTTTAAGCCCCCAGCACTTATCAATAGAAATAACCTTCAATCTTCATCCTCCTCTTTCAGAAGCTTCTTCTTCGAGAATCTTAAAAAACATACTGCTACAAAGATCAAGCACCATAAAACATAGCATCAACAACAATATCTCACAAGACCACCTTTAGCTCCTGCACAAAAATGTCTCAAACTTCGAAATACCGATACCGTAATATTAAAATCCTCTACTATCGAATATGAAAAATTCTGTACAAAGATACCAAGAATCCAATTCCTTGTTGGCTCCAATTCTTTATGTGTTGCAATTCTGCCTGCTGGTGCGCGCAAAGTTAAATTAAAAAATGTCGATGCCAACCTATGTGTATGGATGGCTTGTTTTCTCTCCAATGTTTCTGTTTTCCTGGTACGGTTGAAGAAGGTATTGTAATAGGTATGGCTTTTTAAACATCTTGGTAATCTTTTCTATAAGAAACAGACTAAGACTTTGCTTAGAAGAAATTTTGAAACCGGCCTGTAAAGTAAACATTTCATCTCTCAAGCGCCGGGGCGTGACATTGAAGCGCGCTCCACGTCACTTGTTATCGAGTGATTTTTGGTTTGGACTGATTTATTTGACGAGATATAGCGACAAACATGTTTGACAGACGGTCCGCATCTGTTAAATGAGTAGGTATAACTCGAACTTGAGGAGCTTGTGGCTAAGTAATAACTGCCACACGGGTTGATCTATCAGTTTAAGCTACGCTACGCCGATGGGGCTGAAAGGTTCTGGAGTGTCAACCACGTACCAGAAGACGTAGCCCTGGAAGTTCTCCCCGCAAGGTGGACCGAATGGCCTTGTGAAGGCTTCAGGAATCCGCTGGATGCGGGAAACACAGAACCGGTCGAAGCGGCGGCGGTCGGGAGAGGCCTATGACTTTCGGCTGAAATGATGAATGATCATCATCATTGTCTGAAATGATCGTACAAACAGATCCTACTAATATTATAAATGTGGAAGACAATCTTCCACATTTGTAATATTAGTAGGATCTAGTAGGTGTTTGTGTGTTTGGATGTTTGTTACTAAATCACGAAAAAACGGCTGAATGGATTTGGATGATATTTGGCAAACAGATAGTTTAAAACCTGGATAAACTAACTTTTATCCCGATTGAATAGAATAGAATAGAATAGAACATTTATTTGGGTAAAATATGGTATACAAGGGTAGGATATTCTCACGGGATCGAGACTTAAGCGGGTGAAACCGCGGGGCGCAGCTAGTATTTTATTAAACAAAGGTAAACAGTCATAATATCATAATCCCCAATCACTGTATTTACTCTTAGCAGGAAACCACACGACACTTATTGAATTTTTATTCCTTTTACCCTCATGTTTCTAAATCGTCACTACGAAAATTGTCGCCAACATTTTTCCTTCCCAAGACACCAAGCAACCAAGTTCCTCCAGGGTCCCCTTACAACATAACTCAGCAACTCTCCAACTACTTTCAATGGAAGAAACATATAGCTGCAAGAACGAACATGGCTGAAAAGAGACGCATTGACCAGAGTCACGTAGCAAGTTGGTGGGGCCCCGCTCATTACGCGATATAATTAATTGGAGTTCAGTAGAAAAGTTCCCAGTCCGGGGTAGGTTTGAGAAATTCAGGGACGACGATGTAAAGAGAAATGAAGTGGCAAGTTTGAATGTTCTTCCAAACAGTCTGAAATACGATTGTACATTGTACTGTGTGTTTATGCTTAATCAGACTAATTTTGAGACCGTTTGACTTGATATCAACCTTAAAATAATGTTTTAGTAGATAAAAAAACCTACTGCAACGAACAATAAAAAAATTACATTTGAAACTATTACTATTGTTAGATACTATTGACATGACTACGAAACATTCACAACAAAACATGTTGCAATCGGTAGTTCCTGTCAAAAACTGTACGGAACATTGACAGAAAATAGAGATTTCAACATGTTTTTTTCGCCAGGGCAAACGCACAATAGAACGCTACGTGCAACGTTGTTGCGAATGTTTACATTTTATGCGTTTAAATGGACGTATTTTAACAATAGTATTTCGAGCATCTTTCAATGAGTAGATGAGTCATTTTTTTCAATATAAAACCGTTATTAGAGGTTTGTCGAAACCAGGAAAAATAAAGCTGTTTGGTTTACTTTTTAAAAATATTATTTAAAAAGACGAGTGGAATTTAAAGATACTACTGTGTAGACTTTAAAACCACATCTATAGAATCAACATCTTTGTACAAAGCTGTATTAGACTGTGACTGGAATCGATAAGGGAAACTCTGGCTGGAAGTTTTTGTCCAATTCGAGAAAGGTTAAATGATAAAATACTTCTGAAGTAAGAAATTTTGTTGTAATTAATGTTCCTCTGTGATTATTGGAGGTAAGATAAATTGTTATAACGTTATCGATAAAGTTGTGATTGGTATTATTTATGTTAAAACGAAAGATTTTTACACTGAACGTGAGGTCTTTAGTTCGAGCCACAGGTTGGGTTAAAGTGTTATGGGTGTTTTATTACGAATTCCAGATAATGTGAGTACTTTCGCCCCATATTACATGAAGGTAAATGCGTGATTACTATCAATAATAATTGCGTGCTAACCTAACCTAACGCACGGGTAACCTAATCCAGTTTGACAATACCAGGGGACCTAAAACGGCCACACTAGCAATTCCTCTTAAAGCAATTCGTTTCCTGAATTCCCAGCTGTCATTTAGCAATTCCTCTAATTTGACACAAAAGTAATTCATAATTTGTGGACCATTTTAAGAATCTCCATAGAAAACTGTCAAATAAATGAATTATTTCGTAATATGAATTGCACGCAGATCGTAATATTATGAATTGTCAGTTTGTGACATTTTACGATCATTCACAATATTTTCCTTCTGCCAAAGTGGCCGATTTAAGCCCCCGGGTCAAATTAAATTACCTAGCGATACTCCGCACACGTGATGGGTATTGATATCTAAGTACATAATAAGGCGAAAAAAATTGTTTTGATAATAAAACTGATTAGTTATGATTATCATCACCTGCCTAGCCTTTTCCCAAATATGTTGGGGTCGGCGGCTTCCAGTTTAACCAGATGCAGCTGAATACCAGTATTTTACATGGAGCGACTGCCTATCTGACCTCCACAACCCAGTAACTGGGTAATACGATACCCTTTGGTAAGACTGGTTGTCAGAGTTTCGAGCTTCTGACGACCCGTAACGACTGTCAAAGATCCACAAATGACAGCCAGGACTAACGGCTTAACGTGCTTTCCAAGGCACGGAGGAGTCTCGGTATGTAAAGATGGTCACCCATCCACGGACCAACCTCGGCAAGCGTAGCTTAACCTGATGGATCGACCCGTGCGGCTGTTATTACTTAGCCACGAGCTCCTCAAGTTATGATTATGTTATCTTAAATTAGTCATGATTTTCTAAAGTCGAACGTTTGGCTTCTAAACTAGGCAAGAAATCTATGTCTTAGAAGCTAATGTTTCCCGAAATTATAGTGACATCATCATCATCATATAGTGTCAGTTATAAGCAGTCCACTGCTGGACATAGGCCTTTCCAATTGCACGCCATTCAGTTCAATTCTCGGCAACTCTCATCCAGTTGCTACAAGCCACCCTGCGAAGATCGTCGGTCCACCTAGCCTGAGGGCGTCCTAGCTTACGTTTGCCGATTCGCAGTCTCCACTCAAGAACTCGTCTACCCCAACTGTCATCGGCCGGCCTATTGCCACTTCTGCTTGCTTATTTTGTGATCTATGTCGACAACGGCAGTCCATAAATTCAAGGTCGCTTAGTGAGCTATGGAACGCTTTGAGTATCTCTGAGGGATGGAATCCGGAATGAAATAATCCGGCAGAGAACCAAACTTGTCAGTGACATAAGTACAATAAAATCCATTGCTCCATAATGTTTGCTAAATTCATCTGCACGGTAACAGTGACAACGTAATGGATGCTGTTCCGTTAAAATAAAAGAAACTGAGACTAGCCATGTGTTCTAAAGTTTACTCAAAGAATCACAAAAGTATTTTAAGAGCTTTTAAATGGTTTGTATTTCTCGTATTACAAATAATAACTAAAACTAATGTTTATAAGTTTTGTGTGTCAGTTACGTAAGTTTGGTAGCGAGATCTACGCGCCGACCCGAATACGTACTCCTACGCAAATCTTACAAGGCTCTGTCAGATTACTGTTTGTTTGATAAAGTCTGCTTAACATGGATACGACGTTTGCAGAATGATTGGCTTTTAATTGCATGAGAAGAGTTATTATTTGGTGGTTAAAGGGTCACACGTCAATCAATCAACTCAGCCTATCGCAGTCCACTGCTGGACATATGCCTTTCCCAGGCTGCACTATAAAACCTTGTTCTCCGCCTTCCGCATCCAGTCTATCCCAGCCAGTCCATCTAACTGGGGGGCGCATACTCCAATCCAGCCTAATTGCGTAACGCGCGATCAATATCAATCTGTTTTATTTTGACAGTTCAACAACATTCATTGCGATATTTATGTTGTTGAGCAGACAATTCATGAAGCAATGGATTAGCAATATCCTTCAAAATGATACAGATTACGATTGATAGTGTGTTACGCAATTAGGACTTGTCAGGACTTGTCTGTTCGACCAGCCATCGGTCCTTCGACAAACATGGCGAGCCCCCTTTTTTTGTTTGTTTTTTATGGTGGGAAATCATCAAATGACTTCTCCCGCTCTGGGCGGAGCGGGAGGTCGTGTCAGACTTTTACTGACTAAAAACCACCCGTGTTCCTTCAGTTACCTGTTGCCAAGGGCCCCGGTATCCCTTTCGGACTTTCCCGCAACCCTGGCAGAATGACGAGCCCTCTACCACTTCAGCTTACTTACCCTGCTAGCTTTGCGTCACACATGCACAGTGGTTGAAAAATGCATTAAATTGCAATTAACAGCTTATTATAATTGGTAACGCATGCAAAGAGTATTTGCACCTGATAGATAGCAACCTTAATAATTTAGCTCAACCTATAGTATTGCACTGCTGGGACCTCAGGCCTTCGCTCTATGAGAGGGAATGGGCCGTAATCCACCACACGGGCTCAGTGCGAGTTGGTAGATGTCACATATCTTTGAATTTTTGGTTCTAGGACATGCCGGTTTCCTCACAATATTCTCTTTTACCGTTTTGAGACGAGTAGTGATACAATTCGGAAGTTGCATCCGTTTCCACTGAGCCACCACTGCCAAATTCGCTGTAGAATCATTACAAATAAAGGCATATCCACACTAAACCATCGCGAAATCTTATCGACGACATTGCCGTCGGCGCCACACTCGTCGCCGCTTGCGCAACAAACTTAGTTTCCAAATTTGAAATATTGAATGCGTTTACTAGCAATATAAACCCTTATATGGAGTTTATAGAGCTATTGTTTCGGCTCGGGTTTCGTAAATAAAGTGAATGTCACATGAGATTAATTTAATTATTAATTTATTGTTATGTCGAGTTCTTTGTGGGTATGGGCAGATGATTAGATGTTATTAATTTTATGACATTGTTTTAATTGGTAGTTTTGAATTTGAATTGTAATTAGGCACTATTTGAATTAGTAACGGTAGAATGAGATGAGTTTAAAAAGTGGCATTAAATTTTTCTTTTTTAAGACGCTGTTTTTCTCGGTCTAGGATTTCTGGGCTGAAGACCAGAGGGCTTAAAACAGTCACTTTGGCAGAATCAAACAGACAATTCATAAAATGATGCTCCGTGCGATTATTATATCTGCCTAGCCTTTTCCCAACTATGTTGGGGTCGGCTTCCAGTCTAACCGGATGCAGCTGAATACCAGTATTTTACATGGAGCGACTGCCTATCTGACCTCCACAACCCAGTAACTGGGTAATACGATACCCCTTGGTTAGACTGGTTGTCAGACTTTCGTGCTTCTGACGACTCGTAACGACTGTCAAAGATCCACAAATGATAGCCGTGCGATTCATATGACGAAATAATTCATCTGTTTGATACATTCAGAGGAATTGCTAATGATAGCTGGAAATTCAGGAAATGAAATGCTTCTACAGGAATAGCTAAAGTGGCCGTTTTAGGCCCACAGGTCGATCACACTTCTCTGAAACGGTGAAGGAGAACATCGTCGTGAGAAAACCTATACCAAAAATTCGAAGACATTTAATTAAACGTCCAACTCGCGTGGTGGATTATTGCCCTCACATAGGAGGTTTGCTGAGTAGGTACCAGCAGTGGGGGTGAATTTACGTTAAATGTAACCATTGTGCATTTAAATGTTACAACATTCCCACATACACTTAAAACAAATAACCAACATTAATCAACGCCCTACGGAACCTTTTAGCACAAATTATTGTGTTACACTAAACTTAAAACCAAAAGTGTGACTCAAACTCAATTTGCGTTAAAAACGCGCTGTAAGTTTATAAATGGGAACCACCCACACAACGTTCCTTATTTAGTACGGAACCCTAAAACTGTAAAACAATATAAACCTATTATAGTCTGGGAGTAGATTAATAAACACAGAAAGTGATTGTAGTTTGTCTCCTTAAGGCTACGCTATTGTAATGGGTATAATGAATTGATTTTAAGATGCTTAAGGTTTTGCAATAGTTCAAAATTTGGTGCATCGTTCTGTCTCTGTCATTATCAAACGAATGACAGAAACAGTACGACGTTTTGAATACGCGTAGCTTTAAACGGATTCAGTAAATGTGTGATGCGAGCGGGCCTCACACTTAAATCGAAGAAAATTGTGACGATACCAGTTGTTTTTGTAAGAATACCTAGCTCAGCACGTGATTAAGTACTTAATAACAGCCGCACGGGCCGATCCATTAGGTTAAGCTACGCTTGGGTTGTTCCGTGGATGGGTGACCATCTTTACATACCGAGACTCCTCCGCTAATCTGAAAGCACGTTAATCCGTTGGCCCCGCTGTCATTCGTGGATCTTTGACAGTAGTCGGGTCGTTAGAAGCTCGAAAGTCTGACAACCAGTCCTACCAAGGGGTGTATCGTATTAACCAGCTACTGGGTTGTGGTGATCAGAAAGGCAGTCGCTCTATGTATAATACTGGTATTCAACTGCATCCGGTTAGACTGGAAGCCAACTTAACTATTGGGAAAAAGCTAGGCAGATTGATTGATCTAGTTCAGGAGTATGACCAACAGCAGTTAGTCTGGCATGACATGATATGTATGAACGTAATTTCGAAACTGCCGATTCGATGTCCATTGTCCATAGTCTGGTCAACAAAATTTCTTATCTCGAAGAAATTATCTCAGTCTACCTTACGAATCCCATAGCTTTATAAATGGCGAGCCTATAGCAATTCCATAAACATTAATGTCCTTTGTAACGGCACTTGTAAAAGTATGTAATTACTTGTGATGAAAAATTATTAGATGCCTTTGTGCACCCCTGTTTGGATTTTTCTTATTTTGTTTTTGGGTGAAACACCAGGGGGTTGGACAGGGGTTGATTTTGTTTAAAAATTCAAAACTCCGTCAAATTATGTGAATTTATAGGTAAGTCAAATAATACATTTCGGAGATGATTTATGGAATTATCAGAGTATAAATACCTATTTTTTTATGTAAATAAAAGCCTGCATTTTTTTCACAAATCAAAATTTTATTCAACTTAATGATATTTCAGACACAATCTAACAGATTATTCAGACATTCTTTCTAAAAACTACTGACACACAATCAAAATCAAAGTAATTTACTCAAATTAAGCTGAGAATTAGAACTTTTTGAACGTAAATATTACTTGACAGTCCCCCAAAACGCCCGGCCCTTCACCACTTCCTAGTGCTTTAGCACTACAGTGATAGTCTAGTGGTGTGACCGTCGGACTGCGAAGTCATAGGTCTCGAGTTCGAACCCAAGCCACGCAGCTCTGACTTTTCGGATTCATGTGCGAATTGTATAATTATCAATTGCTTCAAAAACGGTGAATGAAAACATCTTGAGGAAACCGGCACGTCTGAGAGATATTTCTCGACGGCATGTGAAGCCAAGTCAGAGGCCCATGGGCGGCATAAACACTGTGACACCAGGTTACTTAATAAACACACGAAAAATAAAGAAGAAGTGTTTTAGCTAATAATGCTCTATTGGCAGACCCAAAAGCTGTGGAGGTCAGGATAGGCAGTCGTTCCATGTAAAATACTAGTATTCAGCTGCATGCGGTTAGACTGGAAGCTGACCCCAACATTGATGGGAAAAAGGCTAGGCAGATGATGATGATGATAGTAGACCGTAGACCCAAGGGAAAATATCTGAAGCTAAACGGATGCGACGATTTTAGGGTCTTTGGATAACGGAACCCTAAAAGACATAAACACATCCCTATCACTGGAATAAAGTAATAAACACAAGAAGTATAAACCCTCAAGTAATTCGTTTAACTTTTCAACTTTTTGATGTTTACCCATCTTCTGAAGTTGCGTAATTTATTCTCTGAAGCCAATGTACTATGTGGGTACTTCATTGTTTCATTTGTCTAATTGGATGTATGGGTGAGATTGTGTTAAAACGGTAATTTTTATGTGTATGTAAACTTGGCAGATAGCCCAACTTCAAAATTTTGCAGAACAGTTTTTTATTTACCGGAAACTAGTAACTCCCCATTTCTTCGTTCAGCTTTTGCAACTAGACAAAGCATCGAGAAAACTTTATGATTATTAATTAATTTAAATATATAATATTACACACATTAGCCTTCCGGAATAAATTCTCTAAGCCAGTGTTTTTCAACCTGGGCCTTACTCAGGGAGTCGTGGACAAAAGAAAAAGGCAAGTGTTTCTAGGTCCTACACTTCACACTAAAAATAAAATTTCAGTCAGAAGGATGACCCTAGGGCCTAGGGGGTCGTTAGAATTTGTTAACTTCTAAAGGGGTCGCGTATTCAAAAAGATTGAAAACCTCATCAAAATCTGTTCCATACAGATAAACACGAAGGGCGACTTTAATTGATATTATGTATAGATATGATATTATGTATAGATTTAATTGATATTATGTATAGATTGATATTATGTGTAGTTATGGATATTGTTATAATGGTCAAAACGATAACCATCTGATGGAAATTGACCTATGGACTTAAGATCTAGGAGTTAGTCGATAGGCTAGTCATCTCAGGAAAAAAATAGGTCAACTTATGACTTGCTCGTTTTACATCTTACCTAAGATGTAAAACGAGCATTAAAGCATCACAACTGTAATAGTTATTAATGTAAACATCGAGCCATTTTCTTTTTTTTACTATCGAAAAACTATCTAAAGCTCTATAAAAAATAGTGCCTATTGTTATATTAATAAAGTTTAACAATACTATATTTTATTGGGCTTTGTATGGTATAAAATATAAAAAATATGAATAGAGCAGAAGTTTATTACTACTGGTTTTTATTACATTTTATTTCAATCGCTTTGAAAAGAGTTCTTTTTTTTGTGTTTTTACCACTGCTGGCGTCATCAACTCAAACATTATATTCATTCTTGGTTTCTAAGGACTTCCAGAACTCAGAATTTTTTAAGTTGTAGTTTATGTAGGTACGTACGTCTAGCGGCACCCTTGGCCCTAGGTTATAAAGACCAACTAATTAATTTAGTGCTCATTTTTTGCCTTCTAAATAAGTTTGGTGGTTTGGTTTTTATTTTGTGCTTCAAAGGCTAAAGTCAAATTCAAATCATGTTTTTCAAATAAGCACATAAAAGGCACGAATGAGAAAATGTACAAGAAAATAGAATTGATTTTAGTAAATCTAAGCAAAGCATGCTTTCAGTTCTTTTTTACAAGCTTTTTAACAACATCTGCATAAACACAATCTCTGTCACGATAATTTTGTCACTCCGCAGTCATTCAATAAATTATTCAACTTTATGTTTTTGACGATGCGGAATTTTAACAAAGTTGTTAATTCAATTAAAATATTCATTCGCCCATAACATTGTTGTGTGGGGATATAACGACATTGTTGGTAATTGTGACAAACAACTCGTTGGTAACGAGTCGTAAGTATGTAATGTGCTAATTAGGTAAAACTTTATGCTGAAACGAAGTAGATGTAGTTATGTGACGTCCTACTGTGATTATAATGTGTAACCTGTGGTTACCTGTAAGGCTGCTTTTCGACCAGAGTGCGATATATTGATGCGTTTGATATCAACCAATCATATTCATTGGTCCACATAGCATAGCACTGGTGGAAACGGGTTCAACTAAGCTATGTTTTATATGGAAGTATTCGTGCTATGGATGGGAGCTATTGGCCATGTGCCTTCCCTATTGTCGTTGGATCACAAAGCTCGAGCTGCACATCCTCCTTGCACAGCTAACTCGCGATGCGACGGCGTATCTTCATAGCACATCTGACCCGCTCCACTACCCAGCTAGTATTAGTGGAAACGGTCACATAGTTTCGTAGTTTAGCTTTCACATCCTCGCAGCATATCTCGGTGGAAAAGCAGCCTAATGGAGTGTACATAATACAGATTAAGGTATACTATACTAGTTTTAAGAACATAATTATATGGTATCTCCATGGTAATCCATAAATAAATACAATAATTGACCTTTATTTTGATCTAACTTCAAAAAGTGATGGTTGTCTATTTGGCAGAAGGTATTTAATTTTGTGTGTGCAGAATGCAGAAGGTATTTAATTATCATCTAGCCTTTTCCCAACTATGTTGGGGTCGGTTTCCAGTCTAAACGGATGCAGCTGAATACCGGTATTTTACATGGAGCGACAGCCTATCTGACCTCTACAACCCAGTTACTGGGTAATACGATACGCCTTGGTAAGACTGGTTGTCAGACTTTCGGGCTACTGACGACCCGTAACGACTGTCAAAGATCCACAAATGACAACCGGGACCAACGGCTTAACGTGCTTTCCGAAGCACGGAGGAGTCTCGGTATGTAAAGATAGTCACCCATCCACGGACCAACCCCGGCAAGCGTAACTTAACCTGTTGGATCGACCCGTGCGACTGTTATTACGTAGCCACGAGCTCCTCTAATTTTGTGATTTCGAGCTAATTTTGTGTGTGCATATAACACCAATTTCCCGGAATGACTCGACCAAGAAAGGAATAGCGAGATCGAGTCCCTATGTAATATCTTCATGATCTATTATAGACTTTAGTGGATACAGAATAAGACTCATCAGTGATTGATGATAACTGCAAATCTCTCACGATAGTTGCACCCATCATCATCATTATTCCAGCCCAAACATCCATTCTGGCCGTAGAATATTTAACCAATCAAAATTATCACAATTAAGTCAAATCCATGAAGCAAAAGGTGTTTACCTGAACACAATAGCAAAACTTATTTAAACCTTAACACAACGGTAATCTTTTTAAAAGAAAACCCATCTTCTTTTGATTAAAAAAGACACCTTTATTAATCAAGGAGTTAACAAGGGTGGGAATGCACGAACGAAGGTACCGTGGCACTTCAAAGAGACACATTAGCATATTAAAATGGTGAGACACGTCTGGTTCGTTGCATGGACGCTTTTGTAGGACTAAAGAGATGAAAGGAGTTAGCATGATTGTTTAATGTGACGTGGTAATGTATATAGACGATTGTTGCGAAGTTAAGGGACTTTTGAATGGCAATTTATAAGCATTTGAAACCGGAATCATAAATGGTGAGAAAACGATAAGAAACCAATAGAATGACAATTGAGAAAGGGGTTTTCCAAGGATTTGTGCCCGGTTGATGGCAATAGGCTCGCCCTATACTACATGAGACT
Source organism: Lithophane semibrunnea (assembly GCA_947363905.1). Classification (NCBI taxonomy): domain Eukaryota; kingdom Metazoa; phylum Arthropoda; class Insecta; order Lepidoptera; family Noctuidae; genus Lithophane; species Lithophane semibrunnea. The sequence goes on along the minus strand of OX376212.1, from coordinate 6,723,092 downwards.
TAAAGATAACTGGTGAAATGTGGGTGTACTACAGGTAGGTACACCTCTGCCCAACCCGTCGGGGAAACAAGGCGAGATGATAATGTATGTGTACTACATATAATGTAAGGGTGGCAATTTTTTGCTATCAAAATACCTTGCTGTGTTCGGTTCGGTGCCGGAAATATTACACCTACATGAAAATTTAAAAACTATGATTCTAACGGCGGCGGCGCATCGATCGATAATGTAAACTGAATGTTAATTAATCGTTAAAAATGTTCCTGGTTTGTAAGAAGTGGTCACCATTTTCTCTTTTTCTTTCACTCAACTTTTAACAGTTGTTGGAATGTTTGTCATCGACAAAAGGCAAACTAATCATTAATAGTGATTGGAGTATTTTTGTGGCGGCGTGCATCTAAATCGCCAAATGCGAACGACGTATGACAATGACAATGACGTCATGCAAAATCTTGCATCGCGCAAGTAAAGTTTACCGCGCAACTAACATATTATATACAACGTCCCGACGTCAACCGTTGGGCAATTGCCGGGCATTTGCTCACAAGACACGACACCCGTCTGGTTGGAGGATTATCCCTTCCTTATGAGGATAAGTGAACTTTACACCCTGTTACTCATATTATTATCTATCATTATTTTGTTCATTGAGGAAAGGAAGCTATCAAATCTCTTAGTTATTTGGATTGGGTGATCTGTAGGTACTATTGTAGCCGAATTGACATTAGAATATAATTATGTGAATGGGAAAATATGCAATACCTTAAACTGCACAAAAAAACATGCGGGGCAGTCTTTGGGGACTGCCGAAAGAAGTGAAAACTAAGTAAAATACATTAATTTCTTCAAGCATGACGATGACGCGAGTTCCATGATTTTTGTTCACCCAAAAACATTCATTCATTTCTTCAAGCATGACGATGACGCGAGTTCCATGACTTTTGTTCACCCAAAAAGTGCTCAACGCGCCTAAAGAAGCTTTCACGTAACAGTCATTTATTTCTTCAAGCGTGACGATGACGCGAGTTCCATGATTATTGTTCACCCAAAAACATTCATTCATTTCTTCAAGCGTGACGATGACGAGAGTTCCATGATTTTTGTTCACCCAAAAAGTGCTCAACGCGCCTAAAGAAGTTTTCACTTAAAATTCATTCATTTCTTCAAGCGTGACGATGACGCGAGTTCCATGATTCACCCCGGTTCCATGGTTCACCCAAAAAGTGCTCAACGTGCCTAAAGAAGTTTTCACTTGAAAAACTAGACACTGCTGTTCAAAATACCTATTGTTTAAAGATATTGGTTCTACACAATGTTGCTCTTAAAAATATTCAAGAACACACTCCACAAGCAATTCTGTACAAAAGAATTACATGCTTTCCAAGCAAGACATGTTTATAATTCGCGACTGGAGTTTCTTGTTAGCTTAGAAACTGTGCTGTTTCAATGTTCCTACACTCTTTGCTTTGAATTCCAATTTTCTTGCAAAACAAGCATGTGTTTCATTTGTTGAGTCAATACTATGTGCTGTTTGTTATTGGAGAATTTGTTTGTTTGTTTGTTTGTTGAGTTGTTGCCACAGGTAGTTGGATTTTTCTTGTTTCTGGACAAGCGTAATTTAAGTATAAGATTGCTTGTTTTTCGGTGTCTTTTTGGCTACCCAGATGCGACTGTTTTTAACCGACTTCTTCAAAAAAAGGAGGTTCTCAATTCGTCTGTTTGTTTTTGTGTGTTTATTACGCTTTTTTTGTTTGGTAGGTCATGCTTTAGAGATGGTCCCATATAAATTTTATTAACTTTGCTTTCGTAGTTTTTGAGTTAGCTTCAATATTAAGTACTTACGTATTTTTTCCACTTAGTCTATGTAGACGACATCTTATGTGACTCCGTCACTGTTATTTACATAGCAGGTAATGGTATTCTAATTTCTGTGGGGTAGATACCACAACTAAAAAGTGAAAAATAAAAACTTTTCGGAAATCGGTGGCAAAAAACGAAAATTGAAAAGCAAAGACACTGACTTCCGAAATTAAAGTTATTTTTCACTATCTTAGTGTTTTTTTTTTTGAAGTTCTCAGTTGTTTTTTTTTTGTAAAAAGCTTTTTTCATCGAAATATAGCGAAATTCGTCTTTATTAGACGGTTTGGTTGGTTTAGTTGTCAGACTTGTCTGACTCTCCGACTCTCATAGTCCGTCACAGGTTTTGCTTCGATTCGTATAACAACCAGGATCAAAGGCAATTGTTCCTTCTAGGGATATAGAGTTTTCGATGTGTAAATAAACATCATTCATTAATTTACAAATCGCGAATCTCTAATTCTTTGGAAGTCATCCAAGTCATACAGGGTGAAATTTAAGTAATGGGCATCCTCTTATGGTGTCCTCATCATTATGAACAATTTTCACAATGGCACCAACCCTGAAATCACGAAAAAAAGTCAGCTGTTCTCTACATTTTGACGAGATATTATTAGGCAAACATAAATATAAGGAACAGCGGTACAGCTGATTTTTTTTCGCGAATTCGGTGTTGGTCCCATAGTGAAAATTGTTCATAATGATAAGTATAATGCCCCTTAAGACGATGACAAAAGACAACAGAGCTTCAATGTTTTGGTATTTTTAGCCACGCCCACTATTTCTCTGATAACCTAGCGCGATTCATAAATAGCGGTGATACAGGGAACTACCAAGTAAGAAATACCAGCGCTTGTTCAAACAGAATCAGGCGAAAAAATCAATGTTAATTATTTTGAGGATTTCTGTTCGTGCACTATATTCACCGTAATTTGTCATTATAACAGTTGGATGTCATTGTTTAGATAGGCAAAGAAGAATTTGAAAGGACTTTTATTCTAGAAAAAAATCAAAGGAAACTGCAGGTTATTTTTTGAGTCAGAAAGATGAAAATCCTTTGACAGTCGAGCTTCGCGTGACCACATCGCGTTTCCAACTGCCTATTGTGTTGACATTCCTTTTGAAATATCTTAGTTTTTTCCAACGTCAGTTTTTACACCGCTGCGTTTCTTTGCTCCAACTTTTTCAACAGGCGTTCGAACTTTTCAATGGACACTGAAATAATTAGTTTTGTTGAAAAATGCGACAAAGCTGTCTCGGTGACGCGTCATGGCATGATTTTTATGGGTCTGCTAACACTGTTATCTGTCTGACTAATTGATATTGAATATCGCGGTATTTTTATAAAGTAAGACGGATTAGAGGGATTTTTGTTTGGACTGTCTTCATTTGTTTAGATAGTGGTGTTTTGACTGTAAATTGTTTTGAGAAATATTTTCAGTTATCTACTAGGAAGATATTTGGAAAGATGGATGACCAAATAATACAGTAAATACCTAACTAATCAGAGAACCTACTCAATCATTATGAATAATATTATTATTGGTACTGATTAGCACTTATTGTTTTTATAACAAAAAACATTGTTGTGGACAACAGAGCTGTAAAGCCTGTGTGATGTCACACACATGCATTGTTTTTTAGGGGGAGCATACATAATATAGCAGTAAGATTTGATGGACATTAATTTATACTATTACAGAGCTTATTTAAAAAGTGCCTGCACAAGTTTACCTCATGCTTCGATAGGTCACAACATTGTTTTACATCTTTTATACTACCATATTTTTCACCAGTTTTTCTTTTTGGCAAATAATAAAAGCTCGTGGTAATAACAACCACAATGGTCGAAGTCGTCATCAGGTGAAGCTACGCTTGCCGGGGTTGGTCCGTGGATGGGTGACCATCTTGACATACCAAGACTCCTCCGTGCCTCGGAAAGCACGATAAGCTGTTGGTCCCGGCTGTCATTCGTTCATCTTTATCAGTCATGACGACGTTCGAAAATGTACAACCAGTCTTACCAAGGGGTATCGTATTACCCACTTATTGGATTGTGGAGGTCAGATAGGCTCGCTCCATGTAAAATACTGGTATTCAACTGCATCCGGTTAGACTGGAAGCCGAACCCAACATACTTGGGAAAAGGCTAGGCAGATTGATTGGATTTCAACAAAAATAGAATTTAGGGTAAAAAAAATAGTAATAAAAGCACTTGCATAATAATAATCTAATGCTGGACATAAAGCCACCGTACTTTTTCCTTAAAAAGATAAAAGTTCGTGATGTCACCAAATTAATCATGGCGATCCCACTTTTCAATCAAACAACTGTCACCATACAACCACGCCCACGGCGCGTTTGTCAACAATTCGATAGTGGATCGATTGCTGCCTAATTAGACATGCGAAGGTAATTGTAGACAGGCTATTTGATACCCATACGACTTAATAGATAGGGACAAAAGTTCAGCTCCATACAACGAGCGAAAACGCACGCACACATAGACACGTTTCACGTACAGCAAGTGCACGTGCACTCGCGACTGGCATTTTGTTTGATAATGCCGCCGCCGTACGTGTCTATGTGTGCGATCGCCTGTTTTCGCTTTTTGTTTGGAGTCAGCCTTCTGTGACAATCCTGTGACTATTTGAGACCTTAAATTGTAATAATCATGTGTGTAATTAGCGGTCCGGTTTAATTTGCTGGCTAATTATTGATAACGTGAGGTCTTGGGTGAGCTAGGAGTGTCAGCAGAATTCACTAGCTTATGCGTTGTCTATACAATAAAAATATTATGTATAATGTTTTTAACCTGCTCGTGGGTCTAGTGGTCGCAAACGGTCGGACAAAGTGTTATTGGGTTTATTTATCTGGAATTTCCTGAATCTGTGCCCGGTTGATGGCAATAGGTTCGCCCCCTATTTTAAAGGACCTCAACATAACTGGGGGGGGTGCACCTCTGCCTAATCCTTCGAAATGAAATGAAATTATTTATTCTGTAAATAGGATATTGGAATCACTTTTACACGTCATATTAAAAAGTTGTAAAAATAAGCTAGATGAGGTCGGCGTTTCCTATCTGACTACTCTGAGAAGAAAGGCCGAAACAAACTCAGAGGTCACCGTCTCCTTTAAAGTCCAGACATAATCTTGGTCAGGCCATATGAGGACCATGTAGATAAGAGTCTGAAATGGTCTTTTGAGGAAAGAACCACACAGATTTGAGTGGACCTGTCCAGTCAGTGCAAGCATGCGTCAGTAATAGTGGAGCTCAACTCAGAACTAAAGGAGCTCAACGACTCGACGAACAATACCAAAGAAAGGACGTTTGGAATACAGGCGTGATATAATGTTATGTATTTTTTTATTTATTATACTCAAGCCGTCGGCTCGTCGGTGTCCGTCCGCAAAATTGCGGATCGTGGGATTTCGATATAAATGGATAGTCACGCATCCGTGGCAAGTCTAGTTTAAACTTAGATGGACCCATGCGGCTGTTATCATTACCCACGAGGTATTCAATTCAGTCTTAATAAGACAGACGTCGCCAACTCAACAAGTAAGGAAGCTATTTGTACCAGGAAGCCAGCAGATGTCAACTTATGAGAATCAACCGTCTCTCACTATTGTTGATGACAATTGCCGAGTTTTTCCGTTACATCTTGTGCATGATTTCCTTGATTTGTATGTGAATTTTTTTATTTGTCTTGAAGGTAATAAGTCGTTTGATAAATTAAAACTGACAGTGATGCGGCAGCTGGAGTAATAACGTGATTAATCTGAAGAAGACTATTTCACCATCGAGGTCGTAAATTGTTCATAGACTGTCATGTGACTACAAGAATTCGAAGACTCGTTGAGTTTTCTATACATATCCTATAATAATTTTTTTTTACTATTTGTATAGGTACAGTCACGGACTTTAATTGATGAGCCACCTGGCACTGTTCGTATTTTAGCCGTGTAATGCAAATCGGGTTTATTCGGTTCCCGACACGCAAAGTCATGTCTTCGTATTAGAAGAAGAAAATTATATTTCTTAACTTTACCGGTTGGCTAACCTGAGAGCCAGAACTAGAAACTTGACAGCAGAGTGACTCAAAGTCAACCAATTGCAGGTCTAGCAACAGTAACCTAGCAACGATAAACAATTGTTGCTAGGTTACTGTTGCGATAGTAACGTTAGCGTACGGAGAAATTCTCTGACATCGATATTTCAACTGTCACTGTCTTCAGTTAAGTTTTCAGAATTATTGAGTTAATGCGCTATGATTCAAAGGAGGTCAGTATCAAATAGATTGGATAAACTTTATGCAACATTGTATTCGTTTTTATCATTAAGAACTTATTAGTCAACCTCTATGGATAAGACTATTTCCGATTAAAAGTAATTTATTTGTCATCTTGATATTTCAACTGTCACTGTCTTCGGTTATGTTTTCATAATTATCGAGTTAATGAGCTATGATTCAAAGGAGGTCGGTATCAAAGAGATTGGATAAGCTTAATGCAACATTGTATTTATTTTTATCATTGAGAACTTATTAGTCAACTAGTCAACCTCTATGGATATTTCCGATTAAAAGTAATTTATTTGTCATCTTGTTTACGAGCTTGCGATTTGAGTTCGTGTTTAATCGTGTAATCTCATGAATGCATGAAAGTAAACAAGTTGACAAATAAATTGCTTTTAATCGGAAATATCCATAGAGGTTGACTAATAAAGTCAACCTCTATGGATATTTCCGATTAAAAGTAATTTATTTGTCATCTTGTTTACGAGCTTGCGCTTTGAGTTCGTGTTTAATCGTGTAATCTCGCGAATGTATGAAACTGCAAAATTGAAAAGTTTGAAGGTGGCTCATCAATTAAAGTCCGTGACTGTACATGTATATTTTGTAATCACGTTCTCGAAAATGGCTCTAACGATTTCGATGAAAGTTGCACTAGAAGTGTTTACGGGGGCGAAAAAACGACCTAAGCAGGTCTCATATCTGAAAAAAATCATTTTCTCCGTATGTCACCCGAGCAGAGCTCAGTCGCCCAAGTACTATTATGTAAAGAACGATCTTCCATCCAAAGACAAGCACGTTTCGAGAATGACCATATTTCGTAGCATACTAAGGCATCCCTACATACATACATTCCCAATCTCTTTTGGTCTTAACCGTGCCTGCCAAATCTAGCGAAGAGCGTCCTCCATACCTATATTTATGTCATTCTGTAAACATGGACCATAGGTACTCTAAACGGATCACATCCAGTCCCCACCACTTAACCAACCCTCAAAAACTGACCCCCAAACAGTCATAAAAACATAACCCTAAACCGCCACGCGTCACCATTACGAAAACATCAGTAATTTCGGTACGGGTGGCACTTCGCAAAAAAATTTAAAATAAAAATACAAAAAATTAATTAAACGCAACCGGGACCTTTTGTGCGTTGAATTCGCGTATTTATTAGAGCGAGTATCGTGGCTGTACTGTAATTGCCGTATAGGGTTGGCGGGCCGTTTCGACCCCGTAAAGTAAGTTGCCTCGGGCTGAAAGACAGTCACAGTAATTACAGTCGATACGGGTCGTCAGAAGCCCGAAAGCCTGACAACCTGGCTTGCCAAAGTATTACCCAGTTACTGGGTTGTGGAGAACAGATAGGTCGTCCCTCCTTATGAAATACTGATATTAAGCTGCATCCGGTTAGACTGAAAGCTGACCCCAACATTGTTGGAAACAGGCTAGGCAGATGATGTGTACGACTATACCTTCGGATGCAGATATAGCACGCCTTTGACAAGAAGTATGAAATGTATATTGAAATTCATAATAACGATACCAATAGGTAACTCGGGCGCATCTTGGGCAGTCATCTCACCTCATGTAGTAGTTTTTAGTAGTAGTATGTAGTATTTCACTGTAGTTTGTGACCATGAAGAAACCTACGCCTGGTATGTTTTTTGGAGTAATTCCGTAGTACATAAGGAAAAAGCTTCATAAATAAAGAAGCACCTGTCAGTCATAAGAGGATGAATTACAAGGTTACACGTGTAAAGAATTAGATCGTTTAATTTCCGTCATTCTTAATTTATTTCATGGAATCACTTTAAGTTTGTGCGATATTCATTAAAATAATTATATTTTTTTGACGTTGTTTATGTACTTTTTAGATCACCAAATATAATTATTTGAGGCTTTACAATTTTGTTTCTGAGCAGTCTATTGCTCAACACAACCCGCGACCTAACCAAAAATAACGTTCGCGCGAATATGCGATCGTCGCGATCATATGTCACTCATTTGTTCGGAAAATTGGATGACGCCCTCTGTCGATAAGACCACGCGTTTGGTTTCGCCGAACAAAGTGAACGCGATGATCGCATTAGTTAGAACGCGATCATACGTATGTCGAATAGTAAGTTACTAAGCTCGATTCTCAGCTATCAAGCCTATCGTTACATACCGACTTTGAAAATAACACATTAATTAAATTACCCAAAATCTGAAATCCCAAAAAAAAATCCTCAAAAACTTTTATAAAACACACGTTAAACTTCCAGCACTGAAAAAATAAATTATCACCTCTTAATTACATTGAAACCCTAAAGTCATTACTAAATGTCATTCCGGATATCGCCAGCCCTGTTCCCGGGGTCATTCTGACGCGAGTGTTAAAGGGTTAATTTAACGGTCACTGCTTTGCGACAGACTCGAACCGTGTATTTCGGCGTATGTAGTGTTGTAGCGAGCCTGGATTCAAATTAAAATCCCGGGAATTTGCATGGCAGTGAACATAGCTGAGTTTAGTTGAGTCTGTCATTTTATGATAGGGAAATTAAGTTTTTAATTTATGCAGAAGAAATTAGATAACATCACGCCTGTATTCACGAAAGGCTAAGTAGAGGTGTAATTTTGCAACGATATTTCGCCAGTCATGTTTAAGTCCTATACAGGGTGTTAGGGTAAACACCGTTATCCTTGCAGCCAGTGGTTAGGTTTCATTTATAGAACGTAAAATCAAAGGAAAGTTACAACTTTTTTTTTTAATTTTTTTAGATCTAAATTTTACCACATGAGACGCAAGTTCTTTGCCCTATGCGCTACGGCAACGAACTTGTGTCTCAACATGGGCGGGGGGTACGGGATGCGACCTGAGCGGCAGCGAGCGCGATCCCTCCCTTAGTCAGTCAGCTGTTTCGCTAGCAAGAAAATTTCAGATAGAAACTTTTTAAAATCTTTTAATGAAAATAACGTTTTTTTTTTGTTGTGTTCCGTCATTTATTTTTATATTTAAGTCAACTACCCATGGTTTGAATGACAAGAGTGTTTACCCTTACATCCTGTATTATTAGGTATTTATTAGTAATAATTTGCATGCAAAATTACTAATACAATAAAACTTTGCCCGACCCGAGAATTGAACTCCCTTTTTTTAAGTTGGGATATCGTCGAATGACTTCTCCCGCTCTGGGCGGAGCAGGAGGGTGTTTCATACTTTTACTGACTAAACCCCACCCGTGTTCCTTGAGACCCCTTGAACCCTTGAGACCTTGAGACCCTTGAGACCCTTTCGGACTTTCCCGCAACCCTGGCAGTTAATTGCACCCCCTGGATTTCACATTTAGCAGTCGTGCTTACGACCACTAGACCAGCAGGCGTAGCATGGCGCCTTCTATCTCTACAAAAAATAGACTTAGCTTTTTCTATACAAAGTGACAGTTCGTTTCTTCATTTTTGACATCCACCGTAGAAATCTTTCTACAATCTGTCATTTTGTCTTTCATTTCTAACGATCTTTGTCTAGGTCTTTTTGTATTTAGACTATTTCGAAGAAAGTTTTCTATCCTTACTGTCAAGGTATTCTAAGATAGCACGTTTTGAGGTACGCACATAAATTATGCATACGGAATTGTTTACACAACCGTATTGGATTTTGTGTAGAATGCAAGTTTGTTTTTAAAACAATTTATTATTAAACAATAGCGCCTGCCCGAGATGCGTCAGCAATTTACGCTTAAGCTTAAATGTAACGTCATGTTAAGCCGTATAAACATAGATGTAAGCGTGCGTTTGCACTGGCGAAACATATGCGACAAAAAATATTGAAATCTCTATCTTCTGTCAATGTTCCATACAATTTTTGACAAGAACTAGAGATTTAAACATGTTTTGTTGTAAAACAACTTAACAGGACGCCTGTAATCCCGAGAAAATGTAGAAGAGTTATACCCTATTGTGCACCCATATTTCGCCAGTTATTTATTTATTTAATACTTTAAAAGCACACAAATATACAGAGACGGACATAATGCCATAGGCATTTTCTACCAGTCAACCTTTGGGTGATGCAGAGACAAACAGTTATCATCATCTGCCTAGCCTTTTCCCAACTATGTTGGGGTCGGCTTCCAGTCTAACCGGATGCAGCTGACTACCAGTATTTTACATGGAGCGACTGCCTATCTGACCTCCACAACCCAGTAACTGGGTAATACGATACCCCTTGGTAAGACTGGTTGTCAGACTTTCGAGCTTCTGACGACCTGTAACGACTGTCAAAGATCAACGAATGACAGCCGGGACCAACGGCTTAACGTGCTTTCCGAGGCACGGAGGAGTCTCGATATGTAAAGATGGTCACCCATCCACAGACCAACCCCGGCAAGCGTAGCTTAACCTGACGGATCGACCTGTGCGCCTGTTATTACTTAGCCACGAGCTCCTCAGAGACAAACAGTTATGTTTATTTAAAATACAATACATACTTAACATCACGCGTGTAATCTCCGAAGAGGTAGGCAGAGGTGTACATACGGCTACACATCAAGCTATACATTTCCAGTTTATACTGATCTCGCATTGTAAAGGATTTCCATACAATGCGAGGTCAGCTTATACTGGAAATGTATAGCTTGATGTGTAGCCGTGTGTACTTATGGTACCGTGTACACCCAAATATGTTTATCCCCATGTAATAGGGGGCAAGCCATCAAACAGGCATAATTTCAGACTCCGGGCTGCACCTGAGAAATTCCTGGTGGAAAAGCCCAATAACACTTTATCCGACCCGGGAATCGAACTCAAAATCGCAGGCAGATGTAACATTTGCCTTGAAAACCTTCGACAAGCTTCACAATCCAGCTCAATAAAAACTAGCTCAACGTCAAACGGGATTTTCGCCCAGGAGCACAAAAATCCCCGGGAATCCCGGGAAGAAATTTAACATCCCTATTTGACTACGTGTCGTTTCATACGTCAGGTGCGTAAATTTCATGTGAATCATACCTTTACTTTTGAATGGCACACAGTTGGATTTAACATTTCAATGGTATTGTCTGGCTTTTCAGTAATTTTGGAGTATTATAAAATGTTTAATCTTTTTTCGTCGCACAGTGGGTGCCTGAAGACGGGTGTAGCCAGGGAGGAAGGCCTAGAAAGTGCTATCGTGACGATCAGGATTCTTTCATGATAGCAAAAAGATAATATAAGTAAGCAGAAGGAGAGATGTATTTGTTGTTTCAGAACTCCACAACCCAATTACTGGGTAACACGATACCCCTTGGTAAGACTGGCTGTCGGATTTTCGGGCTTCTGATGACCCGTAACGACTGTCAAAGATCTACGAATGACAGCCGGGACCAACGGCTTTCGAGTCACGGAGGAGTCTAACTTCGTTAATGTGTAACAATCTAAACGGTATATATTCACGCGTATGCGTGCTTTGAGAGAATCGCCCCCGTGGGGGCCGTTAAAAGTGTATAAGAGATTTCATCAAATTGATGAAACTGAACCCAACGTGTCGACTTCATTTGGAGTTATCCTTGAACTTGAAACTATGTAATAGGCTTGGATATTGAAATAACGGTCCCATGAAATAATTCAACGATGAAAAATTATACCTATGATAGAAAAGCTTTAAGGCTCTTACATACTGGGGCGATTCGTCGCGCGACGCGACGCCGCCGCATTGTTCGCCGTGAAGTTTTCTCAGAAATTGTATTGTTAAAATTCGCGTCGCGCGGCGAATTGCGCCAGTATGTAAGGGCCTTTATAAAAAACCGGCCAAGTGCCAGTCTGAGTCGCGCACGAAGGGTTCCGTACAATTATCTATAAAAACGTCAATAATCCAAATCACGTTTGGTGTACCTATAGGAGCCCCTTAAATATTTTTTTTTCAGTTTTTTTTGTATTTGTTGTTATAGCGGCAATAGAAATACATCATTTATTCTGCGAAAATTTCAACTGTCTAACTATCCCGGTTCATGAGATACAGCCTGGTGATAGACGGACAGACAGACAGACAGCGGAGTCTTAGTAACTTTACCCTTTAGTAGCTTTACCCTTTGGGTACGGAACCCTAAAATCGCCGAAAAAAACAAGTTTTGTGATCCCCTTGACGATTCTACTACGAGTATAGTTGGATATACATAACTGTCGAACCTAGTTAGCATAACTCATCCCGCATAAATAAATCACGGTAACGCACGTAATGTCATTTGGAACTGAGCATCATTACCGCCTGTCGCAGTTCTGATCCCTTCCTGAGAACGTGACTATTTGTTTTATTATGTCTAAAAGTTGGGCTATGACAACTGCGGGAGCTGGAGAAACGGGAGCGATTTAGTGATATTCTTGCTAAACGTTGGACACCCGAAAGACATCCACTGCTTGACGAGGACATAGACATCTGCGGTCATCAGAAAACTTGAGACAAGAGATTTTTTTTTTTTTTTTTGATGTTGGGACATCATCAAATGACTTCTCCCGCTCTGGGCGGAGCGAGGGCGTGTCAGACTTTTACTGACTAAAACCCACCCGTGTTCCTTCAGTTGCGTGTTGCCAAGGGTCCCAGAGAGACGAGAGATGACGATGCATTCTATCAGCTTTTATGAACAAAAATACTGTTCAAGCAGTACGATTATGCCTGCCCGTGTCAGTAAGGCGTGCTCAATCTTTGTCCAAAAATACTTGTTCTCTTCCTTTTATAGTTCTTTGCTCTTATTTCATATGCTAAATATATTTATAATTATAATTCTATTTTATTCTAGAACTCCCCCAAAAATCGTCACAATAGTCTATCGCGATAGTACCCACACTGGGTCCGCCTGGTCGATTACGGCCCACTCTTTCTCACAGAGAGGAGGCCTGTATCCCAGCAGCAGTAGGAACAACAACTTTTTACAAGAGACATTAAACCCGCTTCTTTGAAAATACTTTTTTTATTGATGATAATGATTTTTAACTGGAAATCATTCCTTGAGGTGATAGTATCGCATGATAAGGTTACCGGTACCTACCAAAAGAATTATTGCTCGATATTGTCCAAGTTACTCAAGTTGTACCTAGAAAGTATTACTGGTTGATAATACTAATGGCGAAATGTATGTGTATTATAGATTCACTTCTGCCTAACCCCTTCGTAGGTATGTTATGTAATCTGCGGGAAAGTCCGAAAGGGATACCGGGGCCCTTGGCAACAGGCAACTGAAGGAACACGGGTGGGTTTTAGTCAGTAAAAGGCTGACACGCCCTTCCGCTCCGCCCAGAGCGGGAAAAGTCATTGGACGATTCCCACAGTGAAAAAAAAAAAAAAAGGCCAGATTTTCTTCAAGACTAATCTGAAAGTTGTTAGAAGACAAAATAATATCGAAAGTTGACCTAGTCGTAGAACCGGTGTACCTAATTAATAATGCCGCACGTTAACTTTTTATGTAGATGAAGTACAAAAAACCGTGTTTGGCTTCCCAAAATCGCTAATTTAACAGCCCCACACAAACGCAAATCTGTGCTAATGTAATAAAAGGGGCATATTTGTATGTCGTACTGAACGAATGAACGAATTGAAGGTCCCTTGTTATGAACGAATGATTTGCATACATATCTGAGCGGAAAGAACGGCTGACTGAACGGATACATAAGCAGACTGTATATTTGTATTGCAATTTTCTGCTTGAATTGTGTTTTACGAAAATAAAGTTAAAGAATTTGTTGTGTGGGTTGTTGGTTCCGAAGAATAAGGCTGTCTGTCGTATGGAAGGAATGAAAATTACGTCACGTGGAAATGCTGGGAGACACCCTAGGAGGACATATTATGTCCTCCTAGGGTATTTGGAGCACATCTGCCTTGTAGAAATAATGTAATGTCCACCGGCCAGCCTTTGGCTAACGTAGCCACCACGAATATTTTCGCATTTTGATAAATGGCAATTTTTTTACCATATTTAAAGTTCACTCGTGCTGGGGGCTACAAACGTAAATTTTCTATTAAACAACTTTATTGACTCTATTTATTGTAAGTAAAGTCCTTTTTTAACTTTTTGTAGTTGCCAACATATTAGAACGATTTTTTATTGAAAATTGAGAACCGAAGTTGAAGACGCCATTTTCTGTTTTTAACCGACTTCTTCAAAAAGGTTCTATGTTCGTCTGTTTTTTTTTTTGTATGTTCATCGTTATTTTCGCCAATTGTGAACTGATTTAATTGTGCAAAGTAATCAACGTTGCTCCAAGAAAAAATGCTGTAATTATTCGAATTTATCAGCATTTACTAAAGTAAGGTACTAAATTAATCTAAAAAAACAGTTTTACGATAATTCAATAGGTTATATTTTTAGTGATACCATAACGTGAAATATGTTAAATATCTTTATTTTGTCGCCTTTTCATTCATCCTCTCAAAATGACCAAACCATCTAAGCATACCTAGTTATTGTAACTTATCACTTCTGTAGATTTATTGAAACTGTAACAAGTTTTCTCAAAATTAAATAACTGGGACTACAAAAGATCGTCATTTGATCCGATGTTGAGATGAATAATTAATTAATCGAAATATTCAATTCAGTTTCAAAGGAATTTATTGAATTATACAAAACTCCAATTATTATAATAACGAAAATCTTACCGAACAAAGGAATATCGGTTTGGTAGTGCTTATTGAAAGTGAATGACGTGACACGATTGTTCAATTATTTACAATTCAGCGAGAGGATACCTGAAATGTCTTACAATCCGTGTATCAGTGATTGATAAGTATTTGACGAGCTATCATTATCACATTCCTTTTTTTTTCCAATTTTGTTAGGCTCAGGATTTAAGTCTTTATAAATTAACTAGCTGCTGCTCGCGCCTTCGCCCGCACCATATTTTTTTTTCTAAAATAAAATTAGCTCCTGTCATCAGCTAAGTCCCATCAAAATCCGTCCAGCCGTTTCGGAGATTAGCCGGAACAAACAGACAGCTAACTTTTGGAATTTTGACAATTATGTATTGAATACAATAGACGCTGATATATTTAGTAACCTATTCCGCTTGACTAAACGCTTTACTTTTAGTCAAGCGGAATAGGTTACTAAATATATCAGCGTCTATTGTATTTTATAATGGATTTCCGCAAAGTCACGCCTGAATCAATTAACTATCTAATTATGTATTGGTCAGATAACCGAGACTAGCATTTACCACAGACGGTTTTTTATTCGACAAAACGGCCAATCAACAAAACATAACCCAGATACGTACCCACAAGTCCTACCGCCATGTTTATTTAGTCAATCAATGCACAAATATTTGAAACGCATCCGGACACACAAAACAGTTCAGTTGACAGACGACATCTGCTTGATCTGATCAGAATAACAAAACAAACCTAGTTTGCATTTACGGATGCAAAATTTGTTATACTTGATGCAGTCACGTAAAAATCTGACAGCCAAAAGTTACTAGATAGATACAAATGGGTTGTGGAGGTCAGGTGGGTCCTGACAAGCAGTCTTACCATCGAGTATCGTGTTACCCGGTAACTGGGTTGTGAAGGTCAGATCGGCAGTCACTCCATGTAAACCACTTCACGTATACTCTGCATGTGTATTCAGCTGTATCCTGTTAGACTGGAAGCCGACCTCAATAGAAAAGGCTAGGCAGATGATGAGTCACAATATGCATACAATCAATCTGCTTGGCCTTTTCCCAACTATGTTGGGGTCGGCTTCCAGTCTAACCGGATGCAGCTGAATATCAGTATTTTACATGGACGACTGCCTATCTGACCCCCAAAACCCAGTAACTGAGCAAAACGATACCCTTGGTAAGACTGGTTCGCAGACTTGAGCTTCTGAGGTCCACGAGTTACAGCCGGGACCAACAGCTTATCGTGCTATCCGAGGCACGAAGAAGTCTTGGTATGTAAAGATGGTCACCCATCCACGGACCAGCTCTGGTTAGCGTAGCTTAATCTGATGAATCTAACCGTGCGGCTGTTATTACTCAGCCACGAGTTCCTCTCAATATGCATACAAATTGCGAAATTCAAAAGCGATTTCGTCCTACAATAGCGATCAAAAATATTGCATCCATTTTTAGTCGTAGTATTTCACAGTTGCGGAATTTTAGTAGAAATAACCTTTTTAAGTTTTTTGAAGTGTGTACATAATTTTGGAGGAGGAGCTCATCAGGTTAAGCTACGCTTGCCGGGGTTGGTCCGTGGATGGGTGACCATTTTCACATATCGAGACTCCTCCGTGCCTCTGAAAGCACGTTAAGCCGTTGGTCCCGGCTGTCATTTGTGGATCTTTGACAGTCGTTACGAGTTGTCATAAGCACGGAAGTCTGACAACCAGTCTAACCAAGGGGTATCGTATTACCCAGTTACTGGGTTGTGGAGATCAGATAGGCAGTCGCTCCAAGTAAAATACTGGTATTCAGCTGCATTCGGTTAGACTGGAAGCCAACCCCAACATAGTTGGGAAAAGGCTAGGCAGAGAAGTGTGTACATAATTTTGTTCGGTACTTTATGTATGGACGTATTTGCTTGATTTTATTCCGAAAGTAGGTCACTCTCCGAATAGGGATGATGACATTTTTTTTTGTCGTCATTTACTAGAAAATGTAGAACACGTATTTTTTTCATTTTTTACGAACTATAAAGATTTCAGGAGTAAATTAAGTTAAAATGTGAAATGACGTCACGAATAAATAGATTTTATAGTTACTTTTGACGTAGTGACCCGAGTTTAATGCGTTCATATTTTTTAATTAATAATGTAAAAGCAAAAAATACCTGTCTAATATGTTTTTGATATCTGACTGACGGACTAAATATTTTATTTTTATTAATTTATGTACCTACCTGTCTGAATAAGTCATTTTTTTTTATTTCACTTCCAATATTGATTTAACTGAAAGACTTATAATATCTTTAATAATAATTATGTACAAAGGAAATACTAAATATTATATATTTTTTTTACCCATGCATCATCCTTATTGTTCTGCAATATTACCTTTGACGAATAATATAAATTAAAATTTAAGTGATGGTATTAATTCATGCAGGAATCGACTGGGAATAATTAATACGGATTTATTGTATTTTTTAAAGTTCTTTGTTGTGGAATATGCAATGGTAGTTATTAAATGAAGCTCTTACGAATAAGGGGAAAGAATTAGTAAGTGACCTATTTAATAAGAGCTTGAAAAACGTCTTTATCTATGAAATTGCCGTTTTGTATGAAAAAATTTAAACGAATTTTTTTCATGTATTTTTTATTTGTATTAATCGAAGTAATCACCCATGCAATCAATGCATCTTTGCCAACGCAGTGGCAGTTTATTGATGCCCTTCTTAAAGAAATCAGCTGGACGGGAGGCAACAAATTCTTCAAAGGCATTTTGTACTGCCTCTCGGGTATTGAATTTTTTTCCCGCCAAGAAGTTATCCAAATTCTGGAAAAAGTAGTAGTCTGTAGGCGCAAGGTCTGGTGAGTAGGGCGGATGACGGAGAGCTTCCATCCCCAGTTCTTGCAACTTGGAGACCGTCTGCTGTGCAGTATGAGGTCGCGCGTTGTCGTGCAGGAACAGCGGAGACGAGCGATTGACCAATGCTGGTTGGAGATGTGCCAGCTTCTCCATCATTGTGTTCAGTTCTTCACAGTACACATCTGCAGTAATGCTAACCTCGTTTGGTAAGAAGCTGTTATGAATCACACCGGCGCTAGACCACCAAACAGTGACCATCACTTTTCTAGGGGTAAGTTTTCGTTTAGAGCATTGTTTAGGTACTGAACCAGGATCCAACCAACTTGCTGAGCGCTTGCGGTTATCAAACAGAATCCATTTTTCATCGCAGGTAACAATGCGGTTCAAAATTCCTTCATTTGTGTGTCTGTTGAGCAGTGCAAGGCACGCCTCGACGCGTACTTCGCGCTGGCGATCATTGAGTTCGTGGGGCACCCATTTGTCAAGCTTTTTTACCTTGCCAATTTGACGCAAATGGACCAATATTGTTTTGACGCTAACGTCGAAAGCTGCTGCTAATTCAGCCGTAGATTGTGTATCATCAGCTTCCCCAATCGCCTTTAATTCGTCATTGTCGACCAAAGTCTTCGGACGACCGCGAGGTTTATTTTTCAGGTCGAAATTTCCAGAACGGAAGCTAGCAAACCAATAACAGGTGGTGCGTTGGTTTGTAGTGTTAGCTCCGTAAACGTCGTTGATGTTGCGTGCCGCTTGTGCTGCGTTGCTGCCACGACGGTACTCATATTCCATAATTACTCGAATTTTTAACGTATCCATGATGACGAAAAAGATTGAAATGCGATGAAAATGTAACACTAATCATTAAACAAATGACTTCTTTTGAAAAAAGAATTCCATGTTTTTAAAATAAAATTAATTTGAAATTAGAATTCTTAGCCAAACAAAAATTATTTTGATTTGAAATGGCCAGTACTGCAGAACGGCAATTTCATAGGTAAAGACCTATTATATTTATAAAAAATTAATCCCTATTTCCCTTGGTCACGCCATCACGCGTGAACGGCTGAACAGATTTGGATGAAATTTGGCACAGGGGTAGACCATGACCTGGAATAGGACAGGATTTTTATCCCGATATTCCCACGGGATCGAGACTTACGCGGGTGAAACCACGGGGCGCAGCTAGTAATAATATAAATATTTTTTTTATATCATTCATAATTCAAATATTTTTAATAATAAAAATATTTTTCTAATATTATATTTATATTTTTTATGTATATATTAAATAATATAACAATATTGCTACTAATTTGAATTTAATTGAATTATAACTTTTATTTATAACCTGTTATGGATCTAATTAGACCGAAATTGTACTGACACTTAGATCAAATAAACTGATTTGATTTGATATTATTCTCAAAAAAGAAATAATAGACGACTTTATTTAGGTCTTAATCACCCTGTGGCCATCGTAATAATGTAAAACATAGCAAAAATCACGCCTGTAATCTCCGAAGTGTTAGGCAGAGGTGTACCTATAGCACGTTGTGCCAGTTATGTTTAAGTCTCATGTAATAGGGGCCATCAACCGGGCACAAATCCACGCTCCGGGCTGCTACTTAAAAATTTCTGATGGTAAAACCCAATAACACTTTGCCCAAGCTGGCAATCGAACCCAGGTCCTCATGCTCGCCAGGGTTGCGGGTTAGTTGCCAGGGTTGCGGGTTAGTCCGAAAGGGATACCGGGACCTTGACAACAGGCAACTGAAGGAACACGGGTGGGTTTTAGTCAGTAAAAGTCTGACACGCCCTTCCGCTCCGCCCAGAGCGGGAGAAGTCATTGGATGATTTCCCTCCAAGATCAACCCCGGCAAGCGTAGCTTAACCTGATGGATCGACCCGTGCGGCTGTTATTACTTAGCCACGAGCTCCTCTGAAATGAAACCCGTTACACTCTCCCCAAAAATCAATAGAACCCTAATCAATCCACAAAAAATCTGACCAGTCATTACAAAAATTCTCACGTATTCGCTTTCACCCATCAAAAATCACTTACAAGAGCTTACAGGCCAATAAAAACAAACGGCCGTGCCTCTGAAACTGGCTCTTACTAGTTTGAACTGGAGAAATATCCGCCATTTTGCCGTATAACACCTCCCGAAACCGCCTGAGACCGGTGTGAACTGGTTTTTGCCAGATGTCGCATGACAAATAGCAATGTGGTTCTAGATGATTTCGGAACTCATCGGGCGTTTGTTTCTTATTGAGCGATAAGCGAATAGTGGTTTTATATGGATTACTGTGTTATTTTATACAAAAGACCTACCTTTTTATTCGAGTAACTCACAATACTGGCATTTGAGCTCTTAAGATAAACCGTTTCTTCTGCTTATTTACTGCAAGATTTCGGTCATTTACGATGTGCTCAAAATGACAGGGCGGTCAGCTGTCACCCAAAAAAAAAGTCCCAAACACAGCATTACTGATTATGCAATGGGGACAAGGCTAACGATGATGAAATGAAAGCCAAAGTACAAATAACATAAAAATATTCAATACTAGCTGCGCCCCGCGGTTTCACCCGCGTAAGTCTCGATCCCGTGGGAATATCGGGATAAAAATTGTCTTATGTGTTAATCCTGGTTATAAACTATCTGTTTGCCAAATTACATCCAAATCCATTAAGCCGTTTTTTCGTGATTGAGTAACAAACATCCAAACACACAAACACACAAACTTTCACATTTATAATATTAGTAGGACTAGCTGCGCACCGCGGTTTCTGTGGGAATATCGGGATAAAAAGTGTCCTATGTCCAGGTCATGGTCTATCCCTGTGCGGAGCGCTGGTCTCTGCCAGCAGCTGGCTGGCAGAGACCAGCGCTCGGTATGGCAACACATCCAAATCCGTTCAGTCGTTTTACCGTGAAAGAGTAACAAACCAACTAACTTTCGCATTTATTTAGGATTAAAAAACCAACAAACAGTCCAAATACAACAACAATAAGTACAATAGTCGAAATGGTACATAGTGTTTCCTTCAAACCCCATTAATTTAAAAACTAGAACAAGCAATTTTCTACAAAATCATAATTAACATATTTACTCCATGTCATTGTTAGTTAACTAGTATTTAACAACTTGACAACTTCGGCATAAAGTAGCTACTACCAAGCGTTAATGCCAAACTTATAGCGCTATGCAAACTATAACAACTTCTTCCGCTTTAAATCTCTTTAGAACATGCAGGCAACCTCTTTGACTAGTTAGTGGGTGACTGGAGAAAGTAAAGTGCTATTAGGATCCTAAATTCATTAGGTTTTAATAGTAGTGCCTCCTTGTGAAAGGAAAATAGACTGGGTACTATTTTCTGGTATGTTTTAGTATTAGGTACACCAAGATGTTACAACTGTTTTTCTAAAAGTTGGCAATGCATTGACAAACGCCATGCAGATGTTTTTGGTGACAACAAATAGTTGTGCTAACATTTTTCTTAGAATTAGAATAATCGTATCTAATGTTAAGGTACCATTCCGTAGCTGAACGCAGGCGGCCACTGCAGGCGACATGTCGCCGCGACACGACTGGTTTTTATGAATTTCTATGAAATACCTTCCGTAACTAAAGACACGTCGGTTTCATAGAAATACATAGAAAACAGGCGTGGCAGCGACACGTTGCCTGCAGTTGCCACCTGCGGTCGGCTACGGAATCGTACCTCAACCTCAAGTTAACTGTCGGTCCAGCCTCAAGCAAATGTTTTCAAAGTTTTCCCGAATACGGGCATCATGAACTTGAAAAAAAATTATTCTGCTTTATTTCCATGCACCATCACAACCACACAACACTATAACTAATTACGGAAGAAAATGAAAACAATCTGTCTAAGAAATGTTGTCGCAGCTCAAACGGGCTTGCGGACGGTGAGCAATGGGTAGTTCGCCATCCTTTAAGGACAAGGCCCGGGTCGACGGCGCAGCACGTTGTGTTTCACGCGTGCCTCAACTGGAGGTTTCTGCTAGGGCCGATGCCTGCCGGGAAAGTCCGAAAGGGATACCGCGGCCTTTGGCAACTGACAGGCAACTGATGGAACACGGGTGGGTTTTAGTCAATAAGAGTCTGACACGCCCTCCCGCTCCGCCCAGAGCGGGAGAAGTTATTTGACAATTTCCCACTCAAAAAAAAAGGTCAAACTAAACGCTAATCGCTTGGAATTAGACCAACACCTAATAAATCTTCTGACTTTCATAGTACCCCAAAATTAAGTACGATGATATAATTGCTATTTCGTGGAAACTCTCAAAGCTTGTGCACACACAGTATGTCATAATTAGGCCAGGTATTAAAGGTCAGTGCCTAATTTAGGTTAGGTTTTCTAATCCAATTTGGTTAGCATCAGGTTCAAATCTTTGACGTGTTAAGTGGGAACGTAATGGCTGGCCATTCAAAATAACTTTGGGTTAAGGTAGAACGAAATTAGCTGTAGCACAAATAAAGTTTTTTGTTCAAAAATCACAGTTTCACCATTTTTGTTCATGGTTACTCTAGTCGGTCATTCTTCCATACAAAAGTAGTCAACGTAATAGTTTTTCCAACATCTATACGCCCAAAGGTCTGTTCATGACATTTTACGCGCTCGTTTTCTTTATAAATAAACGTTTATGTCACTAAAAAAATTAATACATTTCTATATAAATAAATAAAGACTAGATAAATAAATACTAAATAAATAAAACTCAATAAATAAATAACTCTAAATAGCATGCATATTAGCCACGTGCACCAACGAGTTCGAGCCGTCGATTATTGAATCTTGATCTGAAATGAATAAAATTATATTTATGTCATATTATAATTAATTGCTGTGTTCTTGAGTAAAGACCGTAAGGTAGGGCGCCGCCGCCGTCAGCCTAGGTTTAGGTTGTGCATTAATCTTTGTAAGGTGGTCGGTAGCATTTGTACGAGAGAAGCTCATGAAGAGTGGAGGAGTGGGTTTATGGATGGAGCGAAAGTTCATTGGTGTGCAATTTGAGAGTCCTAATTCCTTTCTAATCGCATTCATTTTCGATTGTTCAGGGAGCACTGCTAGCCAAGTACGTTATTATCATTTAAAAAGAAAACAATGGTTTGAAGTCATCAGACCTTTCGTTAGACATATTAACCGCCTGATAATTTTACAGTCTCCGTGTCAAAGCTGAATTGCTAAATGGTTGCCAAAAGATACAATCACAAAAATATTTTCTGAGAGGACACGTTTCCACACCATCTCCTTTCAAAACCTCGAAAAAAATTCAGCCGCAAAAAAACAAACTCTAAATTCTGTCAGCTAATTACACAAATAGGCCAAAATTCTCTTCCGTTCCAACGAATAAAATTCAACAGCGCACTTTCTTTCAAAATGAAGGCTTTCTTACTCAAAAATCCGACGTTAATGCCCTGTTATGGAGCTCAGAAACAAAAGCATAAAAATTAATCGATTTCGCAGAAAATGGGGGAGGTTTCTATTCAAATCTGAAATGTAACAGTTTTTCGCTTCGTTTTATTAAAAGCTGCTTAAGTCGGGCTGGAGAAAACATCAATTTTATTCTTTGTATTATTATACTTGGTTTGGTTGATTTAATTGGTATATTTTCGGGGATTTGGAAGGGTATTATTGGTTTGTTTTTGGTAAGAAAAAGGGGAGGGGAAGGCACGTGTTGATCGTGCTTACAATTTAGAAGAGATTGGAAAGGCAATACAAACGAATAATTGGGGAAGGCTTCTTAGTGTACTTTTTATAAACCAAGGTTTAGAAAACGACTTTTGGGATGTCGTTCGATTTTTGTGATTACAATGCAACGATGTAAATGTCCCAATGTCTGCTTTACGCCTTAGTTATTATAAAAGGAGGAATGATGTTATTATGATAATTGTCTTACTGAATCTAAAAAAAATCCGTTGGATGAGTCAATGTGGCGATACTTGGGGCATGCTCAACATGCTCATTGTCTAGTAACGGACATCTTTGTCTGACATACTGATGATTTAAGACACTGCATGCGGAATAGGATATCACAGTGAAACCTGAGGGACATGCTAGCCCAGGATTGACGCTACAAATTCGTTGATTTGCTTGCTTAAAACTAAACCAAATAACTGCAGTAACCTCGGTAAACACAAAGTGAATCAGCTTACTAAAAAAAAAAAACATTCCTTGTTAAATTACATCCATCGTAGCGACACATTTCTCGAACTCGACACGTTTTTGCTCTAGTATTAATGCTAGCATTCGTTCAAGTGGTGTGCGCAGGGCGGGGTGTACATCATTCTTAGTGAAATATGGCCGACTTAAGTGGATTAATTTATTTGTACTCATTCTTGCTAATTGTTACTAGAGTGTAATTTTTATTTCAAGCTGTTATTTATCGAGTTTGCTGTTCAGGTGGTTGTGGTTGGCTGCAAATGTGGGAATATAATTATATATTTTTTGATAGCATTATATTTACTTATGGTGTTATGCTACAAAACTGCTAATGGGACAACTTTTAATTAATTATGTGTGGCCATATTTATTATTAACATGGGCTATCTTGCAAGAACCTAAAAAGGGTTACTGGGACCTTAGCAACAGGCAACTGAAGGAACACGGGTGGGTTTTAGTCAGTAAAAGTTTGACACGCCCTTCCGCTATTACAAAACTATTTTTACTGTGTGGCGGTAAAAGACAGTAGTTTTCGGCAATCCAAGAGTATTTTTACCCAACTACGGCGAAACAAACAGGAGGATTATGATTTTGACCGGTATGTTTGTAAGTATGTATGTATGTTCATCTGATCCGTCATATCTTCTAAACTCATCACAATTTGACAAATAAGGTATCGTTGGAAGCGTCTTAATCGTCTGCTGGTTATAGGCTATGTGACGTCACATGAAATTGAATATGGCGCCCACTAGAGGAAATAAAGTCATTAAAAAAAATTATGAGGTCTTCTTCTTCACCTCTTCTTTGTAGCCATGGAAAGGCCCCTCCGAAACCTCGAAACCCCTTAACCCATGAACGTTCACATTCGCATCTCATTCGCAATCTGTCAAAAAAACCATCAATTTACCGAAATTTTTGACAACTTTGACAGATTGCGACTTGAATGTGAACGTTTTTTTAAGTACGAGAATTGGCCTTGAATTGGCCTGAACTGAACATTTTCAACTAATTAGTTGGCATTTACCAAATTAATGTTGCCAAATCTTAGGATTTACTAGACAGTCTTAGGATTCTTCGTTTATTTGCTTTTATTGTAAGTTAAGTCAATTGACAGACAGACGACTAGGACTGATTGGATGGGGTGTAAATTATAAAGTCAATCGAGGTGGATATTTTGTCACTGTCAGTTTGGAAATTTACGAGGCGATATTTTTGGCGTAACCGCTTTTCAATAAGTTAACCATTCTTATTTTTTCGTGAGGTTAGTGACTGACCTGTTGTCAGGGTTTTTACGCCACCCATGGGCCTCTGACTTGGCTTCACATGCCGTCGACAAATATCATTCAGAACTTCAAGATGTTAGTCATTTTTACCTAATGAAAAAAATGAATTTTGAAAACTAAAGGGAAATGGTTTTTTCAGCCGTAATAATATTATGTCATAAACTTCCATTGTTAATTAGAAGGCTCTTATTAACAATGTACGTTAATTTTATGATGTACATGTCATAATAAAGATTATTCTATTCTATATCTATGTAAAAAAAAAATTATAAAAAAATTAAAAATTATTGATTATAAAAAGAAATCTCGATGTTTAGTCAAGTCGTAAAAACCGTGCGTAGCAAGGGCGGGTCGCTAGTATCATTATGATAAATAATATTACCAGCCGACACAGTAAAATAAAAACGCATTGCAGAAAATTCTCTACCACCTCAGGATATTACATATTATTATTATAACAATTCCCATAGAATAGCTATCCAACGGCCCCGATCAAAACAACCACCCTTATAATATCCACCATAACGTTATTAAGACAGTGGGGTCACGGATGCCAAAATATGTGACCCTTACCCCCTACCCGTTTTACCCTAAAATTATACGAACTGTTATTGTTATACCCGTTAAATTTAATTGTTTAAAGGATCAGTTAGAGGAAACAGTATCCTTCTGATTCGAAAATGGAATACTAGAGATACACTGTTATCATATCGCGTTGTAAATTGTAACGGGTTTTGATAATTTTAGGCGGAATGGTGGTCTGTTTTGATGTTATGGCCGATTCCTAATGTTTTACTGATGGTTGTTCATATCTTTGATAATATTGAAGTTTTCATAGCTTAGCTTAAGAGAGGAGCTCGTGGCTAAGTAATAACAGCCGATCGGTTCGATCCATCAGGTTAAGCTACGCTTGCCGGGGTTGGTCCGTGGATAGGTGACCATTTTCACATATCGAGACTCCTCCGTGCCTCTGAAAGCACGTTAAGCCGTTGGTCCCGGCTGTCATTTGTGGATCTTTGACAGTCGTTACGAGTCGTCAGAAGCACGAAAGTCTGACAACCAGTCTAACCAAGGGGTATCGTATTACCCAGTTACTGGGTTGTGGAGGTCAGATAGGCAGTCACTCCATGTAAAATACTGGTATTCAGCTGCATCCGGATAGACTGGAAGCCGACCCCAACATAGTTGGGAAAAGGCTCGGCAGATTTATTTTTCATAGCTTAGCTTAAACCTCCAACTGTCACTAACAAGACACAATAAAATTTTAATAGATAACGGCCTTCTAAAGGGCAATCAACATCCGAGCGGTAGAGATTCGTCCTTTAAACTGTATAAAAGTCACTCTTTTCAAGAATTGGCTTACGGAGTATGCAGTATGCCAGTTTAAACACCGTTGTCACTCAAACCATGGGTAGTTGGCTTAAATAAAAAATAAATGACCGAGTAACAACAAAACAAAAACCTTATTTTCATTAAAAGATTTTAAAAAGTAAATATCCGTCACTGTCCCGATACTCATGGATATGCGCTCGAGAGAGCTGCAAAACACCTAACGGCCGGTCATGTAACGCCCCGCGCGCCTCGCCCGCCCCCGCCAACCGCCGCCCGCCGTGTTGAGACGCAAGATCGTTGCCCTTGCGTATAGGGTGAAATATTCTTGTGGAAAAATGTAGATTTTCTTTAAAAAAAAAAATAGTTTTTTTTCATTGATTTTACGTTCTATAAATGACACCAAACCACTGGTTTCAAGGAAGGTGTTTACACTAACACCCTGTAGTAATTTTTCAAACATAATAATATGAGATATATGTATTTCCTTCAAAATCCTTCACTTGGTGCTGGACTTAGGTATAGCGAAAGCCCTAAAAGCGGCTTTCAGACTTCAGAACCCAGAAAGTCTGACAACCTTTACCAAGGGCTTTTTTTAATTTTATTTTTATGAGATATAGTTCTGCTCTTGATCGCAATCTAGACAGCTTTGTCAAAATGTGGTCGACAATGGAGGGAGTAAACCTATTAGGTGCCGATTGGTTGTAAGTGCCCGGAAAAACAGACGCTGGCAGTGAATTCCACAACTTTGCTGTGCGCATTATAAAAGAATTCTCAAAGCGCTTGGTCCTGATAGTAGGGATTTCATATTACACAGATACTGGGTTGTGGAGATCAGATAGGTAGTCGCTCCTACATCTGGTTAGAGTGGAAGCCGACCCGAACATAGCTCTATTCATCAGCGATGTGAAGGAGTAGTTTTTAATAACTTTACACTACTTCTTTTGATTAAACGATGGCTACAGTAGGTACATCATTCGCCAAGAGAGAGAGATTACTACATTTACTCCAAAACACGTTACACGAACAGCTGAATGAACTCATCCCCCAATGAGGCGTCCGATAAATTGTTTTCAGTGTTGTTTCCCAGAAACGCACAGCCGCTCTCCCTTTGTAATGGGTATTATTGGGTATTAGCATCAAAACCCGTTAGCAGTTTAGTGCTTTAACACCCATTTGGGCACTAAGGCCCCTCAATAAT
Organism: Lithophane semibrunnea; assembly: GCA_947363905.1. Taxonomy (NCBI): domain Eukaryota; kingdom Metazoa; phylum Arthropoda; class Insecta; order Lepidoptera; family Noctuidae; genus Lithophane; species Lithophane semibrunnea. The sequence continues at coordinate 6,695,480 of OX376212.1, read as the reverse complement.
CGGTGCTAAAGCTAACGATGAAATTTGAAAAAGGCCTGCACGCGTAGCATGACAACCATAGAAAAAAGTTTTCTACGAATTATGTCGACGGAAGAATAAATCAAAATCAAAATCTATTTATTCAAACTAGGCTGAGAATCAGCACTTTTCGAACGTCAAAATTACATAAGACAGTCCCCCACAACACCCATGCTAAGCGTGCTGTTAGACTAATTAGGAGAATATCCAGTATATTCTCCAGTGCATTTCAAATGACATTGATCATGTTATAATTCTTGTATCGTAGTTATCAGTTCGAACTATAAATAAGAAAGAAAGAAAGAAAACACGTTTTTCAACATTATGCAAAGAAAGAACAAAAATAACAAGTTGGGGGAAAATATGCACATCAACGTAAAACGGCCATGGATCAGCATAATGCTGCGACCGTATGTGAGACAGATCTCGAGCGCTGTTTTAGCAACAGCCGGCAATCTGTGCTAATATGAGATGGTATATGAGAATCACCCATGCTGGGGTATTTAGATCAGGATAACACACTAAGAAGAAGATTACACTGTCATAGGACTACTGATCATGAATCTATGATCAAATATACACTACACTATCATATTATATCATTTACGTATCTACGAAGCTCACAAATCCATACTAATATTATAAATTCGAAAGTAACTCTGTCTGTCTGTCTCTCCGTATGTTACCTTTTCACGCCTAAACCACTGAACGGATTTCGATACAATTTGGCAAGGAGATAGATGGCATCCCGGGGAAAGACATAGGCTACTTTTTATCGACATACCACGTGGGCGAAGCCGCGGGTGGAAGCTAGTCATCCATAAAATGTCTATTTTACAATTGCATTATGTCTTTGATCATAGATCTATGATCAATAGATATAATAGTGCAATACCCCTCTTTAAATGAAGAGATCCGTAGGAGGACCAAGGTAGCCGACATAGCCCGAAGTGTGGTAGTGGGTAAGGCACATTGCTCGCAGAACAGATGGCCAATGGGGCTGAAAGGTTCTGGAGTGGTGACCGCGTACCGAAAGACGTAGAGTTGGAAGGCCCCCCCCACAAGGTGGACCGATGACCTGGTGAAGGCCACGGGAATCCGCTGGATGCAAGAAGCACAGAACCGGTCGAAGTGGCGGTGCTTGGGGAGGCCTATGTCCAGCAGTGGACGTCTTTCGGCTGAAATGATGATGATGATGAATGCCCCCTTCAACACCCTTCGTCAATTTGCTGTGCTTTAGCAATTTCATAAAAATGAATGTCAGTTGTGATTTGAATATAATTTCTCTGACTTTACATTATAAATACATAATAATCATGTCACAACTCGCTCTTCCTGTACACCCCTATACAACTATAAGTCGCATTTCTTAGAACAGGCTGTCCTTTGATTCCTTTGACTGTTAATACTTCTATTAATAGAAAGGAAATCCCTGACCATTAGATATTCCAGGAATAATCTTACTAATGTCACAGAATAAATAAATAGCAGTATTATATCTCGGCAGTAAACTTGAAATACCTACGGCCGCTCGGTAGATAAACCCTCCGCGTCCGTGCGTAACTGCCGTGCACTCGACACTGAGATTTCTAAGAGCGCGTTGTTTCGGCTGTTTTCTAATAAGATAGAATACTGTACTTATTTATACTGTGCTAGTGTAGTGTTTCTGACGTTATCAAGACTTCATAGGGAAAGACATAACCAGTTTCCAGCAGCGAAAATTATTTAATAGAGGCCGGTGTAACATTTTAGCCGTCAGTGATATTTCCATTAGTGTTAAGTTGGTCACTAACATGATGTTAAGCAACGGTCTACAATGATGCATGATGTCCAGAACTAATTAACGCGTAACTCGATGATGACCAGTGACCACCATGAACAGGCATAAGCGTTCCACAGCAGTGGGAACGACAAAGGCTGAGTATGGCCTCCTCTTTGTGAGCAGGAGTGGGATGCGGGTTTATGGATGTCACATTTCTTATTTATTTATTTATTTGGTACACCAACCAGCAATACATACAAAAACAATTAAAACAGAAACAGTAAGATAACTGTCTAGGTTCGAACTGACGACGTATGACAGTATGACACTTTTGTTGGGGGGGGGGTGTTCCCTGAGCCACCGCTGCTCCATTGCCAGGAATACGATATTGTATCCCCATATTGAAGTAAAACTGCCCAAATTATTCAACTTGCAAATCACCATAATGCCTGAAAAGGCTCAGCGGCAATAAAACAATGACGGAAATCTACATTGATACCAAGCGGCCTACCCGTGTAGAATCATCTGTCATACACTCCACAATAGCACCCTCATTCATTCCAAATTACACCATATAGATCAAGGATTAAAGTTGAAAACGCAACGTCTGGAGATTTTTCCCTGGAAATCATTGCGAACGATTTCGGTCGACGATTTAACCGCATGTGGCAGGTATTTCAGAAGTTAAGTTTTAATAATCAGATAATTACAGTACCTATCCATAAAGTTACAAACAGAGTGTGTATGTGTAGGTTATTCTATACTAGTTACTTTATTATTATTTTATAACTAGTCTAATTATTTCACTAACATGAGATCAAAAAGTTACAATTAAAGCAATAGAAATAATATTTGTACATAATTATGAGTACAATATTCCAAAATATCGAATGGGAAAGCACTATGCACTAGCATTGGACTATCAATACTTTCATAAATTGCCCTCAGAATGCTGTTGCCACTGTAAATAGGCTTGGATGATATAAATACACAAAATAGAAAAGAATGTGTAAAAACTGCTTATTTGATACCGTAGCACATTTTTCGAAATCTAGTGAAACTGGTAAATTTCACTTAACTTACTTTTATTAAAAATAAGTTTCATAATCTTGAACTTTTATGACATTGATTTAAGCACTATAAAATTGTTCATAATACAGTTTTTATAACATAAAGATAGCTCCAATATTTTGAAAGTTATTGTGGTTATTGTTACCGACAAAAATGACGTTTCCTGTAGACAGTACGTCGGCAGCAAAGTAGAAAGAGTCAACTTCACTTTTTACGAAATTCACTCTTTTACATAATTCGACTCAGAATTCTTTGTTTTTTCATAGGATTTATCGGTTGTCAGTGTGATTTTGACAGTAAGGATAGAAAACTTTCTTCCGAAATAGTCTACCTACAAAAAGACCTAGACAAGGATCGTTAGAAATTAATGACAAAATGACAGATTGTAAAAGGATTTCTACGGTGGATGTCAAAAATGAAGAAACGAACTGTCACTTTGTATAGAAAAAGGTATGTCTATTCTTCGAAGAGATAGAAAGCGCCATGCTACACCTGCTGTTCATGAGTATGGAAATAATGCGTAACTTGTCTCTTCACCTTCTGACTACCTTTTACACTAGCTTAACTGAACGACCGATTTAAATTTCAAATTGCCAGTTATCCAGATAGAGGTTAGCGATGAATGGAGTAGCATTAAGTTCTCTGCCTACTTTCTGTTCGCCTAGTAACAAATCTTATTAAGTACAGGACGTTTTAATTGTAACCACGTTTAAGAATATCGTCAAAAAAGACGGGCAAATTATTGTTAATAATAAAATTGTTGGAGAATGAAGTTTTGTTGAATAATTCTTGGAAAAACTCAGGCAATTAGACCTATGAAATAAAATGAAACAAACAGATCAGAGAGAACAGGTTGTTCTGTGAACTGGGGGCCTAAACCGGCCACATTAGCAATTCCTGTAAAAGCAATTCGTTTCCTGAATTTCCAGCTGTCATTACCAATTCCTCTAATTTGGCACAAAATCAATTCATAATTTGTGGACCATTTTACGAATCTCCATAGAAAACTGTCAGACAGATGAATTATTTCGTAATATGAATCGCATGCAGTGAATTGTCATTTTGTGAAATTTTACGATTTTTCATAGTATTTTCGTATTGAGATTCTGCCAAAGTGGCTGTTTTAAGCCCCCTGGTTGTCAATATACTAACTTACTCTTATTTTGCAAGCAATATAACATACCTGGAACACCAACTAGGCTATCTTTATTTGATTAGGCTTGGTATAGAATGATACAAAAGCGTTCATAATTATGAACGCTTGTCAAACATGAATAATTAATTATACGGTGAGCATCAATCACTAAAGCGACATCACCTTCAAAAAAATAAAAAAAACGTCACTTCAAACTATGATTAAATGAAAACGTAAGAAAAGTGATGCTGAAGCGCTAAAAAAGTGCTCAAATCGACACGAAACCTAGACTAAACGACGCAGAAAAAATCTAGTTCAGTGATTTAAATAACTCAATATCGATCAAAATGGCGCTTTAGCCATTTTACCTCTCCACAGTCGATATGAACAAATATTAAGTTTTGTAACGGGGTAAAGTGTGAGGAGATAAACTAAACGCGTAAACAAACAGTAACAATGTTTATTGATTAAAATAACTGACTCTAATTATAAATAATAAAGATCCTAAGCGAATTCCCTAACAGCGACGTATATTATAAGTCGATTGTGCGGTTTCGCTAACGAAGTCAACACAATCAACAAACAATACACGCTGCTTAGCCAGTATCCGATAAGATGCGGGGGCGGGGAGGTGACCGACCTAAGTCGATGCAGAGTAGTGCACCCGAACCGTACCGAACGCTGACTGCTTGAACTGTTATTTTTTTTTTTTTTTTTTTAACTAGGGCATCTCATAGTTGATTTTAGATGAAAATCGTAACTATTTAACCGGACTTTCCTGTGGCTGCCTTAAGCTACTACACTCAGGGCCTCCAGCCAGGGGCATATGACTATTCTCAATTAAAACTAAGTGAACGCTCGCTAAGGGCACCCCCTGTGGGGTACGAACCTCGGCTTAGGGCGTCACTGACGGGAGGACAGCAAGATGGGACAGGCTGGATCAATATAGGATCATTATTATTATTATATGGGGAATTTAAAGCTACGTGCTCAGCTACGGCGCGGGCTGGCACATCATCGGACAAGGACTGCTTGAACTGGCTGATGCTCGGGCTTTTAAAGGCGCCGAGGGACTCGGCGGCGTGTGCGGCGGGGCGGAGAGGCGCTGTTGTTGTGGTGTTACAGTCTCCCCCTCTGGTCCCGAAGACGGCCCGGCGAGGAGACCAGTGTCTGCTTCTGGAGCTGCCTTTTGCTTTCGTGGTCTGCCGCGTCTGCGCAAAGGTCTCTCAGGATTAGGTGGATTGACGGCTGAGCCCTCGTAGGGGCTCAGCGCTGAGGAGTGATAAATACCCAACGGAGTGTTGCGGTCTTCCGGGTGTGCAACCTCATAGGAGCAGGGCCCATGCTGCCGCAGGATGACGTAGGGCCCGTCGCGACGTGGAGCTAGCTTCGCTGTTTGATAGCGAGCTGCGTTGCTCTGGACATTAGCGGCCACCATGACGAGATCGCCCGGTTGACGGACAGGAGCAGGACGTCGACGCTTATCCACCACGTTCTTTCTTGATTCTTCCTTGTGTTCTTGTACCTCTCTTGCCCTTTTGAAAGTTTCTGCTAAAAGAATGAGTTTAGGGGTTATTTCGGGAATAAAATTCTCTGTTAAAGCTATCTGCCGAAGATCATGTTTAACGTCGTCGTAAGTCCTCAATTCTCTACCAAACGTCAAATATGCTGGGGTATATCCCGTGCTAAGACAATTTGAAGTATTCATGGCATATCTTATGCTTGGGAGGCGGTCTGCCCAAGAGCGATGATCATCTTCGACCAAAATCCCGAGTTGCGTCTTTAAGTCGCGGTTTCTTCTCTCGACTGGATTTGTTTCTGGATGGTAAACAGGTGTGAATGCATGTTGAATGTTGAGACAATAGATAAGTTTTTGCATGATGGAGCTGACAAATTGCGGTCCGTTGTCGCTTATTAATCTTCTTGGGACACCATATCGCAAAAATATCTCATTAAGTAGTACCGATGCGCAAGTTTCAGCTGTCGCTTGCTCTAAAGCAAATAATTCGACCCACCGGGTAGCTACATCTTCAATGATAAATATCCAGGTTTTACCATCTGGAGTCTGAGGCAGGGGGCCGAATAAATCGAAAGATAAAGTTTCAAATCTTTGTGCCATGACTGTAGTTTGCAATAATCCTGCTGGCTTCAAATTACTTGGTTTATATCGTTGACACTTGATGCAGTCTTTGACATATTGTTCAATATCCTTTCGCATGCCTTTCCAATAATACCTTGTTGCTATTCGGCGAAAAGTTTTATCGGCTCCATAGTGACCTGCAGAAGGTTCATCGTGATAGTATGAAAGAATAGTGTCTTTCTCATGTTGAGGTATAACTAATTGAGCACTCTCGCTGTTACTATCTTGGATGTAACGGTGCAACATTCCATTGTTCATTATGTAACCTTTATTTGACCAATAGACAGCATCTTCACCTAGAATGGGTTTCTCTAAGGCATCCATGATTGTCTTCAATCCAGTGTCTTGCAATTGTTCTTGCCTTATTTCCAGTCCAGAGCGGCGAGGCATATCTATGGAGACTATACATAATCCACAGTTCTCTTGAGACTCCTTACATAGAGGTCTTGAAAGTCCATCAGCAATGACATTAGTTTTGCCTGGTATGTATTTAATGGACAAGTTATATGGCTGGAGTTGTAAGGCCCATCTAGCAAGTCGCCCCGTGGGAGATTTGATTGACATCAGCCATTTTAAGGCTTGATGATCGGTGGCGATTACCACGGAAGATCCTTCTATGTAACCTCTAAATTTTGTTACAGCCCATATAACAGCCAACGCTTCACGTTCAGTCGTGGAGTAGTTGCGCTCCGCTTTGGTTAATAAGCGGCTGGCATACTCTACTGGGTGCTCGTCTGTGCCCTCCCCCTGCACCAAAACAGCTCCTATAGCATAATCACTGGCATCCGTTTTTATCGTATATGGGTTGCTAATATCTGCTTGTCGTAAAATAGGGGCACTAGTTAGGCGACGTTTGAGCTCATGGAAGGCATCCTCTTGTGGAGGACCCCACTCCCACGTTGCATTCTTCTTCGTCAATCGTGTGAGTGGTTGAGTGATTTTTGCAAACTCTGGTACGAAGCGACGATACCATGAACAGGTCTGAAGGAAGGACTGTATCTGGCGAATGGTTTTAGGTGCTGGTATATCTAGTATAGCTGATATCTTAGCTGGGTCTGTTGACAATCCTGTTTTAGTGATAATATGTCCCAGGTATGAAATCTGTTCGTCACAAAATCGACACTTTTTCCTGTTGATGACCACATTTTTTTTTTGGAGAAGTTGAAATAGCCTTTCTAGATCTTGCAGATGTTGCTCAAATGATGAGGAAAATAGGATCAAATCATCCAAATAAGCCAGCAGTTTGACACCATCTAACTGCAGCTTTAACCGGTCGATAAACCTTTGAAAGGTAGCCGGAGCATTTCGCAAACCAAATGGCATTCGGTTAAATTGATATAGTCCGAACGGTGTTACGAAGGCCGTTTTCTCTTGATCTTCATCACGCACCTTAATCTGCCAATATCCAGCCCTTAAATCCAAGGATGTCATGTAGGGTGTTGGTTTAGCTTCGTGCAATAGGTCGTCTATCCTGGGCAAGGGATACGCGTCAGCTACAGTTACAGCATTTAGTTGACGGTAATCGATACAGACTCTTATATTACCATCTTTCTTGGGGACCATTACAACAGGTGCTGCCCAAGGAGATTTCGATGGTGTGATAATACCCTCGTCCAGCATATGGTTCACTTCCTTCAGTAGGATTTCCTTACGCTGTGGTGACATTCTATATGGAGGAACAGCTAATGGTTTGCAAGTTTCAGTTTCTATGGCATGTTCCACTAGACCAGCTGGCTTGCCGTTACCAATGAATACAGCAGAGTTACGTTCCAGAACCTTATTAAGCTGCGTCATCTCTTCTGTAGTATCTTTTACTTCTGTCAGTGCAATCATTGCTAAATCAATAGTAGGACCAAACAGCGCATTACTTTTTGGTGATAGGGTCACCTCAGCGTTGTTGATGCTCGATTGCGCATCTCGGAACAGGGACCCGACAAATCCTGGTGAGTACCCAGATAGTGCAGGTTCCTTTCTTGCGGGGGATTGTGGAGGAGTATAGAATTCTATTAAGGCCGGTGGCCCATATGAATCTTCCATTTCACATTCATCAGTTAAGTTTGAAGGTGAGGACGGAGTCATGAGCATTGGGCTCACAATTGGTTCCAGAGACGTCATTTTGGCGAGTTTTTCGATCACCGTCTCGGTTTTCACAGGCTCCGTTTGCACCGTGGACACGGGTGCTCCATCTTCTTCCTCAGGAAACAAATCATACTTCCGGCCAGGTTCATCCAGGAAGTGGAACAACAGCTGCGGCACGTTGAGTGCCATGTTGGCATCTTGGAGGAAGTCAACTCCTAAGAGGGTCCGGTTATCGTGTGATTCTGGCAGCACGATGAAATTTGTGGGGATCGTCCGACCACAAAGCGACACAGGAACCAAGGCAGCCTGGATTTGCTGTCTTCGTCGCAAACCATCTGCTAGGGTTATTGTAGCATTTTCCGGACGGAACTTGATTCCCTTTTGCTGCAACACTCTGTACAACGAAGTCGATGCTACACTTAACTTCGCTCCTGTGTCAATATGAGCTTGACCTTTGACACCACCGATCGTGATCTTCAGTGTTGGTCTAGATCTGGCTCCGGATGCAACTGTGGGACTTAAAGCATAAAATCCCACTCCAGCTGCTCCAACTTTGGTTTTAGTGCATTTCGGGCATTTGCTCCTTACTACGCCGGGTTCGCCACAGCCATAGCAAGTAATTTTATTGTTCGGCATAGATCTAGGGTTAGGCCTGAGAGGTTCGTGTGTCGCATGCGGCTCACTTTTGACGGCTTTCTTCCGGCACTCCTTCTCACTGTGGCCAAATGCGCGGCAATATGTGCACCTTTGCCTTTGCGGCATTGGAGTGGTGCTATTATTGTTTGCCGATCGTTCGGCAACACCCTCTTCAAGCTGTCGAGCCTTCACCAGAAAATCGTTAAACGTTTCGACGGAGTCTCTTGGTATTCGATCTCGTACGTTGATATGCAGGGATGTATATAGCAGATCCAAGCATTGCGATTGTAACAAGGGCGGTTTAGGTAATTCTGCCATTAATGCTCGCTTCTTCGCGACGAACAATTCTGTGCCTGACGGAGTCTTCTGCTTGTTCATGACAATGTCGTCGTAAATCTTGTAGGCTGGCCTCTTTGGCGCAAAGGTGGATCTAAGCAATGATGTTACGTCATGCCAAGTAGTTACAGTGCCTTTAACTCCAAGCCACCAGATCGACGCATCTCCAACCAACAGCAGTGTAAGACCTTCAATGGCATTCTCATCTGTAATCGACTCAATTTTCTTGAAGGTGCATACCGTCGACAGGAATGCCTCGACTAATGCTATGTCACGAGATCCATCGTAACGGGCCGTGCAAGTAGCAAAACTACCTGTTTTCCTAGCTACAGAACTATCCCTATTAGCCAGGACTCCTAAAAGATCACGGAACTGATCATCAGTAAAGCTGACGTTTGCCATGTTTTGTTTATTTCTTCGGCTACGTCTAGGCAAAATATGATACAACTCAATTTTGATTATGAACTATGAACAATAATGAGTGACCTAGCTCCTGGACTATGATAAAAGACTAACTAACTTTATAAATATGCAACTTCTAGATTATTACAAAATACTAAGTCCCAGACTAAAATAAAAATAAATAACAATGTAACCTAGCTCCCGGATTATTAAAAAAAAAATATTAACTATCTCCCGGACTACAACAAATACTCCCTAACTAATACCTAATCAATACCTGGGCTTGTATTGATTGACGAAATGAAATAATAAGTAAAATAAAAAAAGTGAGGGTAGAAAAAAAAACTTTTACGTAAATCGGATAATCCAACAATGGACGTAAACAAAACTAATATTAATAACTAATGTGGGAACTAGCCCGCGGTGGGACGCCAACTGTAACGGGGTAAAGTGTGAGGAGATAAACTAAACGCGTAAACAAACAGTAACAATGTTTATTGATTAAAATAACTGACTCTAATTATAAATAATAAAGATCCTAAGCGAATTCCCTATCAGCGACGTATATTATAAGTCGATTGTGCGGTTTCGCTAAAGAAGTCAACACAATCAACAAACAATACACGCTGCTTAGCCAGTATCCGATAAGATGCGGGGGCGGGGAGGTGACCGACCTAAGTCGATGCAGAGTAGTGCACCCGAACCGTACCGAACGCTGACTGCTTGAACTGGCTGATGCTCGGGCTTTTAAAGGCGCCGAGGGACTCGGCGGCGTGTGCGTCGGGGTGGAGAGGGCGCGCACGGTCGCTCAGCCCGCGCAGGAGTTGTATTGGTGTGGCGCTGTTGTTGTGGTGTTACAGTTTTAATATTTTTCCACGATTACCTACGATTCTGGTCCGATGGAGAAAGATGCTCAGTTCGATTTCTGATGAATCATAGATATATGACAATGTAATAGAAACATAAATGAATTATTTGTGAGCTTCCGTATATTAATATACTACACAATTCTGTTATTCGCTGTATACAGTATGTTAACTAACAAAGGGCGTTCCCGTTAACCTGCAATAGAATAGCGTGTATACATGCTAAAAAATATATTACCACTCAAAAAAAAACATATTTTTTTTCATTTGCGTCGTGAAATGTTCACAAAACGATTAAATTTAAACGGAAAAGAAACACACTGTACACGCGCACTTGTATTTCAACGTAGAAAAACAAGCGTCACAAGTGGGCGCGTACAGAACGTTTATTTTCCGTAACAATTTAATATTTTTTGTGAATATTTTACTATACAAAAACAAAAAAAAACATATTTTTTTTAATGGTAATATTTTTTTTGCATACACTATACTATTGCAGATTAACGGGAACGCCCTTTGTTAGTTAACATACTGTATAATAGTCGGTAGATATCTGTAGATATTGTTCTTGGACAGCTGATTATGTTTCCTCAGAAATATACACACACGGGGGGTTGATGGGGGTAGATAGAAACTAAAGAAAGCCACCTGTTACGATCCTTACTTACTCCTTTTGCTTCAATTACGTTCATAAACGCGCGCACGCGCGCCTACTTTTGAAACACAGTTTTGTGAAAATGGGAGTGGTGTTCAAACGCATCTTTGTCTTGCATCCTGTTAAATGGTATAAAAACCGGCCAAGTTCGAGTCGGACTCGCGCACGAAGGGTTCCGTACCATTATCTATAAAAACGGTTTTTTTTGTTGTATTTGTTGTTATAGCGGCAACAGAAATACATCCTCTGTGAAAATTTCAAGTGTCTAACTATCACGGTTCATGAGATACAGCCTGGTGACAGACGGACGGACGAACGGACAGCGGAGTCTTAGTAATAGGGTTCCGTTTTACCTTATCGATACGGAACGCTAAAACCAAACATAAATAAAACTTCTAAACTCAGCACCGGCACCTCAAATGCAAACGTTGTAATAAAGACATTTGTCACAATAAACTCACCTTGTTAGAAAATATTTACGTTTTATAACGACTCTACTTCCTTAAAACAAAGATTAAAGAATAATTTTGTTGTCTTTGTGTAATCTTTTGCTTGAGTAAAGTGTTATCTCTTTACGAGTTGTTTGGGGTAACAATGTAGATGCATTTTATGGGACATGGGTAAATAGTGTGGGGTAATGTTACCCCACATTATTAACCCCTTTGATTTTATTTCTTTAAGTAGGTTTGTACAAACACTTGTTAGAGTGCTACAGGATCTTTTGGCGCTTGAATGGCAGTGACGGGGGGGGGGGCGCTGTTTGTAAACGTTTGCGAAATTATCACAGAAATTGTATTGACCAAACAAGATGACGGCGTTAGTTCAGATTTTGGCCACGCACCAAAAGAACATTGTAGCGTTGTAGGCCACAAATAAACACAGGTTTTCCCCAAAAAAGTTTAAGTACTAAAAATTACTAAAAACGGTCGTCCCTTACAAAATATTCAAAAACTAAACCACAAAAATCCAAAACTGTGTATCTAAACAAAATATTTGCAATAAAAAGTTATAGTATAAAATAGCCGCGCACTGCTGTTTTATTACTCCCCAGGGGTAAAGTACACGCACTGACAAGGCAGGAATAGATAGTAATCAGAGACTCAATCTGCCTAGCCTTTTCCCAACTATGTTAGATTCAGCTTCCAGTCAAACCGGCTGCAGCTGATTAGTGAAAACACTATTTTACATGAAGCGACTGCCTATCTGACTCCGCAACCCAGTGGCTGGGTAATACGATATACCCTTGGTAAGACTTTCGAGCGTCTGGCGAACCGTAACGACCGTCAAAGATCCACAAATGACAGCCGGGACCAACGGCTTAACGTGCTTTTCGAGGCACGGAGGAGTCTCGGTATGTAAAGATGGTCACCCAACCACGGACCAACCCCGGCAAGCGTAGCTTAACCTGATGGATCGACCCCTGCGGCTATTATTACTTAGCCTTCTAAAAAAAACCACGTTGAATATATATTATAATGTTTTCGACACTAGGACTTACATTAAGTGAACCAAGGGGATACCGGTAGTTCGACGGTTTAGTCAAATATAAATTTTAATTGCATACAAATACGTTCACAGTCGTATTTAACGCTTACTTAGCAAAGTAAAGTCAAAGTGCAGTCTATGAATCTTGCCTTTAGCGTTGCTTGTTAGGGCGAGTCCACCTTTAGACCACGTGGCCGCTGCAAATTTTGTAGTAGTAGTATACTTTTGAAGCTAATTAAGTCTCTGTTCAGTATCTACTCCTGTACCAACAGTATGTCGACATGTATAAATATATATAGGGATGTTCTGTGCACGTCCGCAAACGAATATTAATTTCCAGTAGCCTTTGTTTGTAGACTCTGTTAGCCTGTTTTAAACTAATTAATTGGATGCACAATATTGTATTGACGCCAGAAAATAATTATACAATATGTGAGATATTATTATTAACACTGGAATTTAGTCAGGGTGTGCACAATCTACGCATGGTGCCAGGATTAGTACTGGGCTTAAGTTTAGTTCAATGGTCTCATCACATTTAGTTATTAAAACTTTATGGTGTACAGTCAACCTTAGGGTGATGCAGAGACGGACATAGCAGGTGCAACATAAGATAATACATATACTAAAATAATGAATAATAATTAATACATACATATGAACAAAAGAAAATTAGTTAGGAGAAATAACGACAGGCAGGGGAGAAAACGAATCCAGCAAATTAATGCTGGGATGATTCTGCCAACTTCTTACGAATATGTTTACGTGCCTTCACTTTAAAGGATAAGCGACTAGTTGCCGTCCTGATGTCCAGAGGAGCACATTCCAAAGAAAGACCGCTTGGACGAAGAAAGAAGAGTGGATGAAACCAGAGCGGATTGATGAAACCAGAGACCAGAGATTTTTACTATGGACAGAGCATAAGTATTGAACATGGGAAGTCAGGTAAGAAGGAGAAGTGGGTTTGTCGAGTATAGAAAACAAAGCCCTTAACTCTCTGCGCTGACGAATGGGTAACCATTTCAAAACCACTCGATGCGCTGATACATGGTCATATTTACGAAGATTGAAAACGAATCGAATGCAATTATTGAGAAGGCGATCTCATTCTGACACGTGTGGCGTGCAAATTATTATTAGTAACACAATAATACGGGATGAAATTGAATTCATGAACATCCTCTTAAGGGCTCGTTGTAAAAATATCAGCTGTTCGAACCCTCATCTCTGGGTCTAAGACAGGTGGTAATACCACTAGACTACAGAGGCAGTTATTTTCTATAGTTTGTGCACTCTTTCTTGACTGATTAGTCGGAAAGGGCAGCAGGCAAAGATGAATGCCGAAGTATGGGGGAGACCTTTCTCCAGCGGGTAGGAATATACAAAACCTCAGACATCCCAACTGATTTTTAATTCAATTGATTCAACTGATTTTTAATTCAAAATCATTTTAAAAATTCTAGAGGTTTAATGTACTGTTTTAGTTTTACTGGCAATTCTGATCATTTCTTGCTTCTGCGACGACGCTCTATCGAGGGAAGGATCGTCACCGGGCCGCTGCGGCGCGCTGACAGGTTTGCGCATGTGATGGCTTGACCTATTAGTAAATAGACACGGCAACGTTTTTAATGAAGATTGTTTGAAAAATGTGACCTATATAACAAAGTGGTTCTGCTCGTTATTCTGATCAAACTATTTTCACGTTTTGCCCATTTAACGTTACACGTTGTCTAAATAGGTTTAAACAAAATTAGAGAATGTTTTGCAACCATTGCACCCGTGCAAAGCAGGGGCGGGTCGCTAAGCAGAAAATAATATCAGAATAATATGCAGCGCAGCCCTATTAGACACTTCTATGTGCACTGTTCCGAACGCGCACCAATGCTTTGTCTTCTTCTTTCAAAAGTCAAATTACTTTTGAAAGAAGAAGACAAAGCGTTGTGTAACTATACAGGCGCTATACAACGTTTATTAGTAAGGCGGTTATAGTATAGTACGTCAGTAAGCCTTCTTAAACTCCCGTATTTATTTCCTAGAAAACATTTTTACGTTCCATTTCAATGCAAGGCTTATACAATTCTCCGTACTTTAATTTTTGTAATACAGCACAAGGGTGAAAATAATATTGAAATGAAATATAACTTATTTTTCAATTGAATTTATTTAAATGAAATGTTCCTATAATATGTTTTCTCTGATTGTGTTTTTGAACTGAAGTAGGGAATGTTAATCTTGCTGTTCCAATAAACATTTATACTATAGTTCAGCATTTTCAGAGCAATGGTGGCCCAGTAGAGCACTGGTGGTCCAAGGAGCAGTTGTGGCCCAGTGGTAACAACTGTGACAAGTAGGTCGGCATTTTACTTTGCGTAAATAATTTTATCACCGCTGCTCTCAAAACGGTGAAGGAAAACAACAGCCCGCACTGGGCCAGCATGGTAGATTATGGCCCACTCCCTTTCGAAGAGAGGAGGCCTATGACCCAGCAGAATGATTACGCAGCATTTTTTTTCCTTTTCATGTTTTTTTTCAAAACTAATTAACTATTTTCCTCATCTCTATAACTTCAATAGACCGCTAAAAGGGCGAGCCTATTTCGAGCCAGACTAGGGATCACATGATTGGACCTGAATATTAGCATTTCCCCAAGAGAATTCAACACTGTCTATCTGCACTCTGAACCATTACGATTTTAAGCCTAATTCGGGCGGTAGCCAAAGCGTATTTAGCTCCCAACATAGTTCGCTATTTACATAGTTAGTAATGTTCATGTCGTTTGACTAAACCGTCGAACTACCGGTATCCCCTTGGTTCACTTAATGTAAGTGCTAGTGTCGGAAAACATCCTACTAATAGGTATTATAAATGTGAAAGTTTGTGTGTTTGTGTGTTTGGATGTTTGTTACTCAATCAGGCAAAAACGGCTGAATGGATTTGGATGAAATTTGGCAAACAGATAGCTTATAACCTGGATTAACACATAGGATACTTTTTATCCCGATATTCCCACGGGATCGAGACTTACGTGGGTGAAACCGCGGGGCGCAGCTAGTAATAATATAATATTCAGCATGGTATTTTAGAAGGCTATGTAATAACAGCTGCACGGGTCGATCCATCAGGTTAAGCTACGCTTGCCGGGGTTGGTCCGTGGATGGGTGACCATCTTTACATACCGAGACTTCTCCGTGCCTCGAAAAGCACGTTAAGCCGTTGGTCCCAGCTGTCATTTGTGGATCTTTGACAGTCGTTACGGGTCACCAGAAGCTCGAAAGTCTTACCAAGGGTATATCGTATTACCCAGTTACTGGGTTGTGGAGGTCAGACAGGCAGTCGCTCCATGTAAAATACTGGTATTCAGCTGCATCCGGTTAGACTGGAAGCCGAACCCAACATAGTTGGGAAAAGGCTAGGCAGGTGACGGTTTTTTTAAGAATAATTGATTATTGCCTTGCCATGGTTATTGGCGAGTTTCATCATTAGAACTTGCTCATTCTTTGAAGTGTAGTGAGGCGACGTTCTTGAAGCACTCACTTTATGTGGCGTCAACGAGACGTAAGCCAGAGTTCAGATGAAAACCGTCACTGTCTATCCCAAGAACTCGACACAAATCAAACGCCATCACAATCAAACATATTGAACCCAGGGTACATTTGACGGGGTCCGCTAGGGCCGATGCCTGCCATATTGACGGGGTCCGCTAGGGCCGATGCCTGCCAGATTGACAGGGTCCGCTAGGGCCGATGGCTGCCAGATTGACGGGGTCCGCTAGGGCCGATGCCTACCAGGTTGATGGGGTCCGCTAGGGCCGATGCCTACCAGGTTGACGGGGTCCGCTAGGGCCGATGCCTACCAGGTTGACGGGGTCCGCTAGGGCTGATGCCTACCAGGTTGACGGGGTCCGCTAGGGCTGATGCCTGCCAGGTTGACGGGGTCCGCTAGGGCTGATGCCTGCCAGGTTGACGGGGTCCGCCTGGGCCGATGCCTGCCAAGTTGACGGGGTCCGCTAGGGCCGATGCCTGCCAGGGTTGTGGAAAAGTCCGAAAGGGATACTGGGGCCCTTAGCAACAGGTAACTGAAGGAACAAGGGTGGGTTTTAGTCAGTAAAAGTCTGTCACGCCTTCCCGCTCCGCCCAGAAGCGGGAGAAGTTGTATGATGACTTCACATCCTCAATAAAAGGGTGCGTAATTGCAAATCTCATGAAGTCAACCTTCCGGTAACCCCTTGAGTATCATAATATTCGAAAGTCCTAAACGTCGGAAGACAGGAAAAATGTTCTACATAAAGTTTTTTTACATAATTGATTATAGCCATAGTTATTTGTGAGCATATTGGATTTTTTATCATTATAACTTGTTCACTCACTGAAGTGAGACAAAAATTCTGTGATTAAAAAAAAATGAAATTCTTACAGGTTTTGCATCTAGCGTAGGTAGGCGAACGTGGAGCGTTTATGCTGCGCTAACGCAGCATCTTTGTGACTTCAACGAGACTTAAGCCAGAACCCAGATGCAAATGCGTCACAAAAGCGTCACTGTTTATCCCAAGAACCCGAACACAAATCAAACGCCATCACAATTCAAACGCAAATTGAACCCAGGATGCGTAATTACAAAACCTATTTACCTCACTCATGAAGTCAACCTGAGGTTGTGTAGCACAGAGTAACAATTAGCTAAACATATGCAAACGATTGCAATAGGCGACGTCAACTAGGATTTGGTGAATGTTAATGTTTTCTAGGCTAGGGAAATGTGTGGAGAGGTCAAGGCAGTATTTTTTTGTGTTAAGTTTAACGCCGTGGTTATCTTATTAATTAACTTTTGCCGACACAGAACAGCCAACTTTTACTGTAATGGGCGTAGTAATGTGGCACTAGATGCCAAATTATTACACCCACGAGTAAAGTCTTTTAATAGCAAAATAAAGTTTAAACAACTATTAACAAACCGTTTTTTTGTTTGAAATGGAAAACATCATTATAAATGTCATAAAATGTTTATGAATTTGACCCACCGCCTCGGAAAGTAAATCGCACTTAGACCACACATAAAACCGACAAATATCCCATGATTTCAAATAAACAAACAATAAAATCTTACCAGTAGTTCAACCCCACGCTTTTCCTAATCCGACCCGTATATCAACGAGATGAGTCTGTGTAGGTTCACAACACTCCACCCCGGCTTTGTCTGTGGCTTTGTAATTACACATCAACTTTACCCATACACCGCAAGATGCTTCATCGCAGGTCTCTTAATCTTCTAATGTATTATCACCTCTTTCTTCTGTCGGTTCCTTTTGTTGATTCCAGTTTTTGACAGCTCCCAAATCTGCTAATGTCATATTTGCTGTGTTTTGCATGAAATTAGTACGTACTATATGTGTTTTCTGTTTGTGTGCGCTGTGTGTTTGGTTGGTTGACAAAAATGTTGACAACCAAAAATGTGGATTGAGATTCTATTAGAGTTGATTGAGCTTTTGTGCGAGTTTATTGGAGCCTTAAGCTGGAAAAGATCAATCAATCTGCCTAGCCTTTCCCAACTATGTTGGGGTCGGCTTCCAGTCTATCCGGATGCAGCTGAATACCAGTACTTAACATGGAGCGACTGCTTATCTGACCTCCACAACCCAGTAACTGGGTAATACGATACCCCTTGGTAAGACTGGTTGTCAGAATTTCGGGCTTCTGACGACCCGTAACGACTGTCAAAGATCCACGAATGACAGCCAGGACCAATCCGAGGCACGGAGGAGTCTCGGTATGTAAAGATGGTCACCCATCCACGGACCAACCCCGGCAAGCGTAGCTTAACCTGATGAATCGACCCGATGCGGCCATGATGCGGCTGTTATTACTTGGCCACGAGCTCCTCCTGAGCTGCTGCTCCTGAGTTTAAGCTGAAAAAGATATCTTTATAAATTATAGCCTATGTTAAAGCATTTTACTGGTAAAATAATGAGAGAGAGGTTGACCACCTCCACGATCATTGCAGCGTGAAGGTGGCCAACGTCTCTCTCCTAGCCTTTTACAAAGCAAACAAAGAATGGCCACGTTCGTAAGCGTGACTTACACTGTAATAAATGATCTGTTGCTGTAAAGCTGTGTTGTTTACAAGTGTATATTATTACAAAATAATAATGTAAATGTATAATTTATAAAGAAATATAAAATATGTTGTAAAAAGGGAAAGGGAACCTAACATTTTTTTATCGCAAAAACTGAGCAGGTATTCTTCTTACATCCTCTCATTTGTTTGTACCTTATTATAAATAATTTTCGTATAATTTTCCGAGAAAAATCTAGACCGAGCTAGGACGAAGCACTTCTAGATTTTTTCTCATTAAGTTTGCGGTTCTAGGTTCTCTTAAGTACTAATTTATAAGGTAGTATCGTCAGTTCCTTTTGATAAAAAATATATAAATTTTATAGCCAGTTATAAATTTTGCCTACTTGTATTAATTTAATACAACTTTATTAGGATGAAATATTTTGAGTATAATTATTTTATTTTACTATGGTAACGGCGTACTTACTTACGGTCGGGTTCGAACCAAGACAGGCGCTTTAGTTTGTGTAAATAATTTAATCACCACTGCTCTCAAAACGGTGAAGGAAAACATCTTGAGGAAACCGGCATGTTCTAGGACCAAAAAATCGAATACATTGATATCTACCAACCCGCACTGGACCTGCGTGGTAGATTACAGCCCACTCCCTCTCATAGAGAGGAAGCTTGTGTCCTAGTAGTTGGAAAATATATTAAATTTTATGAAGTTCTTTGTAACGAATTACATCAAGCGCTGCCATCCAAGAGCGCGTGTCTTGTAATTCGTATCATAGAAATTCATAAAATTTTATTGAGCGCCCAAAACGCAGCGTACCTACAAAAAGCGCGCCTCGGGCGCCTGTTATAAATAGAGCCTTATTAAAAAAAAAATTACAAAGTAATACCATAGACTTTACCAACTTCTCATCATAGAACAACTCTTCCAAGAAAAGTTTATTCCAAGAAAGCGGTTGTCACAATTTTTGCTCGCATCAAAGTCTAACAAAAGACAGACAATAAAAAAACCGGCCAAGTGCGTCTCGGACCACGCACAATGAAGGGTTCCGTAGTTGGAATGAATTATTTATATTTATCCTAAGAAAAATAATTCTCCCATACATTAAGTTCATCGATCGATATTTATTACGTCACGGTCAATTCTCTAACTATTGTAGGTTCGAAAACGCAAAAAAAAATGTAATAAAACTACAAATTTACGATTTTTTGACATTTTCCTTTAGCTTGCTTCTTGCCTTTCATGATTCTTGGTCAGCGGAAAGTACCCTATAGGTTTTAATTTAATTGCAAGTATCAAAATATGTCGCATAAATTGCCGTATTTTTTTAAAGCGTTGATTTAGATGAGCTTGATGTTTTTTGAACTCCCAGGTTCCGCAGACAGTTTTCCAAAACAAAACTTCCTGTTAAGGTGCGGAACCCTAAAAAAATTTTTTTTTAGGCGACGCTATGGTATCTGTCTTCGCCTGCATAATGAAAAATAACTGAAGAAAATGTAATAAGTACCCTTTTGTGTTTTGACCTTAGCAGATTTAATTATCCTGCTTTAGCTGCCGCGGACGTTGTTGCATGTCTTTGAAAATGCTCTGTGAAACAGATAAGAAAATACTAGGAGGTTCCTAAGAACATAATGAGGTCCTACATTTCGACATCGAATAATAAAATTATAGAATATAAATAATATTGTATTTTGATGTATTTTTAATTAAATAAATTATAGAATATTATTTATATTCTAAAATTTTATACGGTCTCCTGAGCGTGTTCTCAGATCGGTGGGACGCTGCTACTCCACTGGGTAAGAATCCATACCAGTTTATATTTTAAGTATTATCTCCTTATAACTAACACTAGTTATTAAGATATTTTATTGGTACATCACTCAAACTCAAAGCATTTATTTCAATTAAACCATTTACAGGCACTTTTGAATTGTCAAAGAGGCGCACAGTCAGAAATATGAAGCTAGTTGTTCATTCCAAAGCGTAGTACCATTCGTAGTACCTATGGAGAAGAACGGGCTATAAACTCCACGGAAAATATTTTAAATAAAAAAATTGTTACAAAAAATTGGTTACCTATTTCATGTTGAACATGTGAGAACAATGTAGAAAGCACGTTAAAAGCTTTTTTCCGTCGGGGGTTAATTAAAAATACACTATGAACTCATGTCTGAAACAAAGAATTTGAATATACTGACTTTCATCATTCTCACGACACGACTAAATAAATTATAGGCGCTTTGACACTTGCCAGGTGTCCGTACTTGACGTCTCAGTGCTGCCACCTAGTGAGCATCATTTCAGAAAACACTCATTTATCAGAAAAAAAATTATCATCCTTTAGATCCGACAGATCTGTCGCGAGGCCTTTAGAAGGCCGCGTCAGAAAATACCCTTGTCTGTCGCGACGCCTTCTAACTAAAGGCCGCGCGAATAGTGACGTATATATTTTTATTTTTTTATTTCCTGTGTGGGTCCCAAATAAAATTTTCTTTCTTTCTTCCCTTCTATATAATGAGTAATATTGCATAGCAAAACTATACCTTTCCTGCTCCAACAAGAAAATTATTTATAAATGCGTGTCCACTGTCAAAATTAATGCTACAAAAATATACAATAGTTAGCTTAACCAATTCGATAATTTTGATATCTCTATTGCCATTATTTTATTAGATAAAAATCAAATCGCATCGCAGATTAACTTAATGTTTTGACCCG
The DNA here is from genome assembly GCA_947363905.1 of Lithophane semibrunnea. Lineage (NCBI taxonomy): Eukaryota > Metazoa > Arthropoda > Insecta > Lepidoptera > Noctuidae > Lithophane > Lithophane semibrunnea. Next base: position 6,674,107 of record OX376212.1, on the reverse strand, counting down.
AAATAGCAAAACATTATCACGTAACAAGCAAAACCAAACCGACTCTTAAATGAAATTACCATCCCTCACCAATAATTTCCATACATCAATCACCCGAAGACACAGCAGCTCCTGAATCAAAAATTCACTTCAATAGAAAGCCGACTGAATTGATTGGGCAGACGGAGCACATCACCGGATGACGTCACCAAGTGCTCAGTGACGCGAAACGACCACCCACGGTGGTGCACGGGTTTACCACAGAATAGATACGCACAGAAGCCCAGCTTCGGGTTTTGGAAAGAGCATACTAAACTAGCTCAGAAAATGTCACTGCGAACAAATCGAAAACTTTGTCTCAACTAATCCTGGCAAATAGAAGGACTGCACTACTAACACACACATTCATCATTGCACTACTTACTGATTGTTAATCCACATACACAGTGAAAGCTTACTTCACACACACAAACACACAGGCAACAAACACACAAAATCATATATGTATACAGTCGTAATTATATATTTTTTTAAGTTTCTAAGTTGCATTATTTCGTAGGTACTATTGTACTATATAATTATTGTATTTGTTAGATGCCTGTAAACCACGTAAATAAACCGTGTTATAATGTAATTGGGAAGGAATTTTTTTCCTGAGATAATGAACCGTTGTCCTTATAAAACTAACGAAGATAGGCCCACATAGACACGTACGTACGGCGATCTCAAACGATTGCCAGTCGCAAGTGCGTTTGCACACGCTGTACGTGAACCGTGTCTGTGTGGCACGCGTTTTCATTCGCTTCGTATGGAGCCCTCTGTAGCCATCTACATATTTTGTGGTTAAACGTTGGAACAACCACACCTGTCAATGCAAAGGGAGAAAAAATACTCTTTCGGCTCTCGGTTTGGTATAAAATATTCGGTCTTAATATTTGGTGGACGGATCTGGACAGTACGGAAAATATTTTTGGAAAAAATGTGACTGTGGATGGAATTGAAAAAGGTCAGTTTTTATACGGTTTAGGTGAATATTTCCACCATTTTGTTGAGCGATTTCTGAGAAAAAATATTGAATTTTTTAGCCTATGAATTTGAATTGAATTCTTTTTATTTTTAAACCGATATTTTCAACGAATTCTTAAAACTGCTAACATTACCGGAATTCCCACCAAAATACACTTAAAAGTAATCTACGTCTACTAAAATAGTTCACTAAAACGATGAATAAAAACAATAAACTTCACACAATATACCTACTAAATGCATTTCCTGAACAACATGATCATACAAAAAAATTGTATTAAAATTTTTCTATTGTGTTAAAAAACCCGACTTTAGCGTCTGAACAATGCATGGTGAGACAAAGACCTTGGAGTGGTGGTCGAGGGCTCTTATTGTGAGTCACTTTTCATCACATTGTCGGGTCGTGAAAGAGACCCCTCATAGGCATAATCGGGAGGAAGAAAATTTTATGCAACATTTTTTTCAAAGAGCCGAGCCGTGCTTCTCGTTGTATGTGGTGTCAGATGTACCTATGTGCGGCGTGTTTAGATTATTCTTGTGTTTGATGTTGATTTTTTGTAAGCGATACTGCATCAAGATGAAAACCATCATCGTCATCATCAGCCTATAGCAGTCTGCTGGACATAGGCCCCTCCAATTGCAAGCCATTCAGCTCGATTCTCGGCAGCTCTCATCCAGCTGCTACCAGCCACCCTGCGAAGATCGTCGCTCCACCTAGCCTGAGGGCGTCCTACCTTACGTTTGCCGATGCACGGTCTCCAAGGTAAAACCATATTGTGCTGATATATGTGAAGTGAGTGACACAATGCAAGAGTATATAAATACCTCCTTTGGAGCCTCCAAGAGGAATGCTAGAGCAAGCACACTTGTGCGTCATCAAAGCTTTCATCTCGTCCAAGTTCACCTCATCTAAAAATCTAAATGCTATAAACATTCGAAATATCTAGATAAACGAGACGGGATATTTTCTTGATACTATGTGGTACCTAATTTAAAACATACTTTTTGACACTGTGGGTGTGGGTACTATAATTAGGTAGGTATCTAAAGATTTGCAAATGATGAGATGCAAATAAATAGTACTGTAACTGTTCGAAGTCCTGAGTAAGTCTGACCTTTATATTTAAAAGCGAGGTCACAATAAAAAGCCTATTTATATATGATACTTACATTAAATAAACCCTAATCTTAGCTGCGATTTTAAAATCAGTTTCCAATCATACGACTTTAAAATAAACCTCCCTCACCATTTCTTAGTTAAAGAAAATATAAAACCTTCCTTCTCCGCGCTCACCAGCATTGGATTAAGTGAAAATAATTACTACAGCGCTGGCAACTGACGTAAAACTAATCAACAAAAACCACATCAGTAAATCCTTTAACCTAAACCCTCATTTTTACTTGAAAACTGTTATTAAAATTAAGATTTAGAGCTCTAAGTATTTATTTAAGTAAGTATTTAAACTTGTATATTATATTAAACACGCTAAAACGGCTGAACAGATTTGGATGGAATTTGGCACATGGGTAGACCATGACCTGGAATAGGATACTTTTTATGCCAATATTCCCACAGGGTCGAGACTTACTTGGGTGCAGGGCCGGATTTAAGGCGGGGCAACAGGGGCCATGGCCCCGGTCCTCCACAATATGATTTTTTTTTAAATAAAAAGCAATATAACAAGGAACCTTTTTAAATTTTCTTTTCATGTCCTGGGTTGATGGTCTTAAAAATGATACGTTGAATTACTTTGATACCGATAGCCGAATTAAATCTTTTTTTTTTTCGTCTTTTCCATAAAATTTTAGGGGCCTCCACTTCTTGGTTGCCCAAGGGCCTCCACACCTTTAAATCCGGCCCTGCTTGGGTGAAACCGCGGGGCGCAGCCAGTACATAATAAATTAAATAAATAAGATTTAATTATTCTTCTAGAGTTTACCTCAACACTGGTTTGTGACGGTAAGTAAAGCACGATTGAAATGTGGTAAAGTGTGGTGTGATGCTTTAAATTATAAGTTAAAACTGTGTTTAGCTTTGGACTTCATGAAATTATCCCACGTGAACGTACTACCGGGATAAAAAGTATCCTATATCCTAATTCAGGTCATGGTCTACCCGTGTTTCAAATGTCATCCAAATCCGTTCAACCGTTTTACCCGTTTTTAATCTCACTTTCGCATTTATAATATTAGTTAGAATTCTACTAAGCATATTATTCAACTAATGCAACCAACCCTTATATTAAAACAAGTCGTGTCTTATCCGAACGATAAATTTCCATTACTTCAGCTATGAAACGCTGAATATTCAAACCTAATTGTAGCTGGATCTGCTAGTTTGAAAATACTGCTACTGTAACTGAATTACTTGTGCATTTTATCAGTATGTAAATACTAGTTTGTAAATACGCAACAGTAGCTGTTAGTTTAGCTAAAGTAAACATAGTGCCATTAGTAGCACTAACCAGCTAGCCAAACGACTTATTCATACCTAATTCACATGAAGCATCCAAGTTAATTTTGACAAACAAACAATAGTAATTATAAATAATCAAGGCTCGGCCAACACCAAAGGAGGCTCTCGTTGGACAGCTGGGTTAAGTCTTGATTCAGAAAGCGGTACTTCTGGACACATCTCGCATTGTTAGGAGGTTCCTTTATCTGCAACCCTAACCACCACTATTTTTATATTTTTAAATGTAGGTATTTATATAATTAAAAAAAAAAATATTTTTAAAATCTAATAAGGTCATGTCTAGCCTTTTTCCCAACTATGTTGGGGTCGGCTTCCAGTCTAACCGAATGCAGCTGAATGAAGCCGAGCGGCTGCTTATCTGACCTCCAAAATCCAGTAACTGGGTAATACGATACCCCTTAGTAAGACTGGTTGTCAGACCAAAATCTAATAAAGAAAATTAATAAACGATTTAAATAATACAAAAAATAAACTCCATAAATATTCCTACCTAAAAGGTCTTAAAAACACGCTGTGGTCCCTCTTCAAATAAATTGGTATGTATTTGGGAGTTCGTGTAAAAGAACCAACTATCTAACTCATACCACGATTTGGGAAATCAAGGGGCTAAGCTTCTAGCAAAATTGTTTTTTATTGGTCCCTAATTAAAACTAATCCTTAAAACCTGTAGTCGTTTGATCAAACCGTTTTATATGAGTCACACCTAGACACGACCCACTTGACATTTGATCAATCGCCTTTATTTTACTATCAAAATTGATTTGATTTGTCCTTCACAGACACTTTAATCCTCTTACCAGCATTTAGACACTCCCTCTTTGATCTCAAACATTAAAAGTGGCTCACAAACTCCACCGATCGATTCCTATAAAAAACTTACCGTATTACCAAACATATTTGAAACTCTACGGCTGATCCAACTGGAAAGTAGATATTAGGCTTCATTACGATTCGACAGGTAGAGTCAAAAGTTAAAGCGGAATCGCTCTACTGACGCTATATGTATTTCAAGCACGTATAGGATGGTGTTATGCCAAATGTAGCGACGAATAAATGTGCTGGTTCTGATGAGTTTAATTTCCGAGGAGTCGTCAATTTTCGGGTGGATGTGCGTGTGATGACGGGTTTTGAGTTATGGGTGACGAGTCATTATATTCTAAATCAGGAGAATATTTAAATGGGTTACGGTAATTTAGTTTAGAGGGATTGTGACAGCTGTCAGCACTATTTTATGTTTGCCATTCTGGAAGAATAACGGTTACGATTGTCCATTTTCTATACAAAATACGTAATTAAAATTAAATTTATCACAATCCAATAAACACACTCAACAAAAGACTACAAATAGTGTCGTAGGTTTTAATCATTGAATTTTTTCGCACTGCATTTATTTATTTATTTTTATTTAAGTTTTCTTGCACAACGTTACTGAATGTAATCCTAAGGCGTTGTACAGAACAAAATACAAATTATAAAGTGACACACATAGGTAGGTTGGGTAAAATACAAATCAAAAAACATAAAATATAAACACGAGAAATAAAAAATTAGAAAAACATAATAACACTTATATAATTGCAAAAAAAAACAAAAAAAACCTTATGATCATCTTTCATCCATCTTCACACAAAAAATTAAACATTCACGACACACATCTATCCATTTCCCAGCAAACAAGTCACATTCCGGTGTTGAAGTCAGAAGAGCATTGAGCATGGAAAGGGCCCGAACGAGGGGCGAGTTAGCTCGCAACACTGTGCGTGCTGACGGTACGGCTAGTAGCCGGTGACTTCGAGGCCTGAGTTGTTGTTTGGGCACAACAGGGACATAAAGCCTCACCAACTGCTCCACCAGATCCTGACAATCGTACTCACCCCGCATAATACGGCAGGCAGTAATAAGCAGGAAGTACTTACGCCTTACTTCGAGATAATTAAAATTTTGTACACCGAGTAAAAATTTTGTAGGATAAAGGAAGGGGTAGTAACTGAAGAGTTTTTTATATAGAAATCTAAGGAAGGTCTTCTGGACTTTGGATTATATTTCCTATAAACAAAACTAACGTGGCAATGTTTAGTATTTTAGTTTTTTATGTATCCTTTACCTTGCATTCAAGGTTTTATCAAAAAGTCCCTTTTGGATATATCTTTATGGATTCTAAACTTTAAGCGCGTTTTTCTCGAATGCGTGTTTTCGCTGTTTCTTCACTTTATGCTCAGGTGGGCAGAATAGCGATTACTATATGCACTTAATGTTATCAATCACATTTAAAATCATAATTATTCAGCACATTTAATAATTATCCTTTAATTTAACTACTTAGCCGCAATCAAACTAATTTACGAATTATAAAATTTGTTAGAACTTATGCCCACGCTGATTGATGTTACCCTTTTTCATAGAAGGTAGGTGCATTCACTTGTACACAGTTTTTGGCTCGTTGAGAGCTGCACGCAGACTAGGCGCTCGATCAACTCATGAAACGCCCTTTTTCTAAACGCTTGTTTACTGAGCGTCGCCGTCAGGTGGCGAACGTGACGTCATTACGTTTTTTTTTTCAATTAAATAAAACGCTTGAAATCGTAGATAAACAATTTCAGCTACTAGTAATGTTTTCTTAAAACAGTAATCAAAACATTATGATATCTTTCTTGGCTCAGTCTTTCATGAAAAAACCTCGTGAATTTTTCCCTCGATTGGCAAATTAGAGTGTATGCGAGTCGTCGAGATATCTCAACTGATTCTACTCGATTCTGATTCGACTCGGTTCACTTGAGTTCAGATCACGTTAGTTTTTCACTTGTTACAGCCCAGGTCATTAGATTAAGTAGGTTACTACCCGTTTTAGACGACTGAGTTTTTAGATCGAACCAGATTACCAAGAGATTCATTAATTGAGATCGTTAGTAAGTTCAGCGATTTTTAATGATTCGATTTTGAAATAAATCGTGGTTTATTCGTTTAGCAATAAACCACGATTTATTTCAAATTCGAACTTGTACGTGGTTTAGAATATAAATAAAACATGTGCATGTTCAATTGATTGTATAGGATTTATATAATATTTTATTAATTTCATTTTAATGTATTTTTAATACGAATATTTAGTGTCGTAATATTGACTAGGGGCAGGCCTATCTGTCCAGCAGTGGACCTCTTTCGGCTGAATTTAATTATGATGATGATGACTATTATTGTAATACTACTTTTATACTTTTTAAGCGAATCATTTTTAATTTGACATTCTAATTTATAAATATTAATTTAATCTGATATGTGTTAGGGACCTTACTAAGGACTTTAGTGAAATTCAGTGGACTGTAAGTTATAATGAATTTTAATCCAAAAGGTACAAAAAATCAAACTATTGGTAAACGTATGGAATGCGCGCGCGTGCCGTCGTCAGAGCTCGGTAGCCAAGTGCCCCGACGGTCCGCGTCCCGCACGCCGCACCTCTCGCCGCCGCTCGCCGCCTTCCGGTGTCTCACGACAGCAGCCGAAGATTGCCGGAGACGCCCGAACATCCTCCCCGGGTTGAAGGATTCAAGTGAGAGGAAGTGGGCAGACGTTGTTGTAAGCCCGCACCACCGTTCCTTTCTTCGTCTTCAGCTCCACTACCCGTGCGTTCCCGTCGCAGCCAGGGAAGACCTTGATGACACGCCCCAGTGGCCACACCAAAGGCGGTTGGCCTTTCTCTTTGATGAGAACCAGTGCTCCTACTGAAAGTTGGCCTGTTGACGCTGTCCATTTCGTTTTTTGCTGGAGCAGAGAAACATATTCTAATTGAAAACGAGTCCAAAAATGTTGTTTTATATGCTCCACTCTTTGGTAGCGCTCCAGTCGCCCGATGTTGAGATCAGTAACCTGTGGATGCGGAACAGATATTAGTGGTCGCCCAATTATGAAGTGTCCAGGAGTGAGAACGGAAAAATCTAGAGGATCAGTGGAGAGAGGGGTAAGAGGACGGGAATTTAAGACGGCCTCTATTTGAGTCAAACACGTGGCCATCTCCTCATAAGTAAAGTGCGTTAAGCCTAAAAGTCTCTTTAGGTGATGTTTGGTTGATTTGACGGCGGCTTCAGCAATGCCGTTGAAGTGGGGGGAGTATGGAGGCGCAAAAGAAAATTTGATGCCTTGTTGAGCAACTTCAGACACGAGATTCGAATCTTGTAAAAACTTACGTAGCTCATTGCAAGTACCTACGAAGTTTGTCCCATTATCGGACAAGATGCTTTCGGGTTTACCACGACGAGCCACGAAACGGTTCAAAGCAGCTATGTAGGCTTCTTTCGTAAGGTCTGTAACAAGCTCGATGTGAACAGCCTTAACGGCAAGGCAAACAAAAATACACAGGTACGCCTTTATAAGCCTGCACCCTCGCCCTTTGCGGTCAGATATCAGCACTGGCCCAGCATAGTCCACACTACTATTTAAAAATGGGTGTTCTAAATGTGTCCTTGAAGAGGGCAACTGACCCATTGTAGGTTGCACAGTTTGACACTTGTATTTAAAACATTTGATGCATTTTTTAACCGTACATTTTGAAAGGTTTCTACCACCAAGAGGCCAATACATTTGGCGTATATTTGCCAAGAGCAGCTGAGGGCCAGCGTGTAAGCAGTCGAGATGATATTTATGAAATATTATTTTAGTTATATGGTGCTTACCACATAATAATACGGGATGCTTGACATTGTAATCATATGGTGAGTTGTCAAGTCTCCCTCCTACACGTATGAGACCACTCGAATCTATAAAAGGACTCAAAGAAATAAGCCTATTTTTATTTTGTAAAGACTTTCCTGATTGCAATAATATATACTCATCAGGAAACATATCCATTTGAGCGTGACGTAAAATGAAATTTGTAGAAGTTGTAAGTTCTTCACAGGAAATAGAACCAAGGGATTTATTATGTTTATGTTTTAAATTGTGTATAAATCTTAGTATATAAGCGATGACTCTCTGTAAATAATTATATTTGGAATATTTGTGAATAAGTGATTTGATGAATGGATGATTATTATTATGATGTGACAAGTGATTTGAAGTTAAATGATTGTATGATTGATGATGAGATGAGTGATCTGTGAAGTGTGATGATACAACTTCAGGTAGATCTTGTTTCAAGTTCTCATTGGGCATTTTTGGCCAATATTTTTCATCATTTAACAAAAACTGAGGACCTGACCACCATAAGGAACACCCGCTGATAAGGTCAGCCTTCAGCCCGCGAGAAACAAGATCCGCCGGATTTTCCTTCGACGGCACGTAGCTCCACGTGTGCCCTATAGTGCATTCTTGTATTTCATTAATGCGATTACGAACAAAAGGTTTTAATGAATTAGGTGTCATAGAAAGCCAACTTAACACTATTGTTGAATCGCACCAAAAGTAACATTTACTAACGGGTTTGGTGAAGGAATTCCGTACATTAACACACAGTCTTGCTCCTAATAAAGCCCCACATAACTCGAGTCTAGGGATGGTTGTTGGCTTGATTGGTGCAACACGATTTTTAGAGACCAACAGCTGTACCCTAACTAACCCATCCATAGTACTAGATTTTATATAAATACATGCACCGTAGGCCTTTTCGGATGCATCTGTAAACACATGAATCTCATTAATTGTTGAATTGTCACATGAAACCCACCGGGGTATTTTAAGAGTATTTAGACATGGTAGACTAGTCACGAACATTAACCAGGTGGTATGTATATTGTCTGGTACTTTCTCGTCCCAGTCACATTTAACCGTCCATAGAGTTTGGATGATAATTTTAGCCTCGATAATGCAAGGACCTACCAGACCTAATGGGTCAAATATTTGACTAATCACAGATAAAATGTGCCGCTTTGTGATTGGTTTGCTGGTATCGACTGATATTGAGAACTCGAGAGAATCAGATTTACATAGCCAATATAGGCCTAACGTTTTAGATGACACGTTTCTATCCTCGGACAAGTTCAACCTATCAGAATGCCCTGTAACACCGGCTATTTCTGTTAAAATCTCTAAGCTATTAGATTGCCACTTCCTCAAATGAAAGTTAGCTGACGCTAAAATGGATGCAACTTCTTTACCCATTTGGACCACCATGGAAACCGAGTCGCCACCACTTAAATAATCGTCGACGTAAAAATCTCGTTCAATGGACGATTTTACAACGTCGTTAGTGGCGGTTGTTGCTAGGCTAACTAAGCACTTAGTAGCCAAATAAGGGGCGGAAGCTGTACCGTAAGTAACAGTATTAAGACTGTACGTTTGAAGTGGTATCTTAGGGTCAGCACGAAAGATAATTTGTTGTAAATTACGTTGTGATGGTGTTACCTGAATGGCCCTATACATCTTCTCTATGTCACCAGAAATAACAAACTTGTGCTGACGGAAACGCAGCAGTATAGAGAAGAGATCATCTTGGACAGTGGGCCCCACCATTTGGATGTCGTTAAACGACACTCCAGAAGTAGTCGCTGCTGATGCATCGAAGACTACCCTGAGCTTAGTTGTGGTACTGGATTCTCGAATGACTCCGTGATGTGGCAAAAAATACTCAGTTTTGGTACCGGAATGAGGTTTCTTTGTTGAGTTATTCACAGTCATATGCCCTAAGCTCACGTACTCCTCGATGAATGCAACATATCTTTCCTTAAAAGCAGGATCACGTTGGAAACGACGTTCCAAAGATAAAAATCGACGTTTAGCCATTTCATAGGACTCGCCTAACTCACTGGGATCATTTTTAAGAGGCATTGTAACTATGAAATGCCCATTTTGATCACGCACAGTGTTGACACGAAAACTTTCTTCGCAAGCTCGTTCTTCTTGTGACAAGGAATGCTCAGAAGAGACGGAATCGAGTTCCCAAAACTTGTTTAGGCTATTATTTAAGTCGTTCATGGAGATATTACAAAAATGAGAATATATCTTTTTGGATGGATGTTTTGGAAGAGCCACAGAGCCTGATACTATCCATCCAAGCTTTGTTTCATGTAACTTGGGCTGATTTTTTCCTAAACTAATAGATGCACTGCCTAGAATATTCCAAAATATTTCAGCACCAACTAATATGTCAATCTCTGATGGAACGTTGAATGACGGATCGGCCAGATTTAAATCTAATGGTATGGGAATGCTACTTATGTCGACTAAAGTAGACGGCAGTAATTTGGTAATTGAAGGCAATATGAAACAATTTATGTCCGTCTTATAGCTGCCGCTGCACGATTCAATGGTTAGGTTGCAAGACTGTGTACTTAATGTAGTATGACTATTTATACCTGTCACCGTGGAACTCGCGCTACGTCGAGGAAGTCCTAGCTGATCACATAATTTCTGCGTAATAAAATTAGCTGTGCTACCATTATCTAGCAGGATCCTGGCGTCGCTCTTGATGCCTCGGTGGTTCACCACCCTCACCAACGCTGTGGACAGTAAAATATGAAAGGTAGTATGCTGCGACTGAGCGTCACTCGACAAGGAGATATTTTCTGAGGTGCTGTTATGTGGAACGGCACCTCCAGAAACATCAGTGGGCAATGCTACACTATTAGGCATAGGATCTTGGAAATTACTAGACTGATCTACGTGTAAAAGCGTATTATGTCTACCTTTACAATATTTACAGCGAGCCAATCTACATCGTTTTGTTAGATGACCACTACGTAAACAATTAAAACAAACTTTAAATTCTTTAACTTTTACTATGCGTTGTTCTACGTTTAATTTTCGGAACCCTTCACAAGTATATAATAAATGATTTTGATTGCATAAGGGACATTTTGTTTTATATTTTTGATTGTAATTATCGGTTGGATTACTTGCTATTACTAATGATTTGTGTTTGTTTTCTACTTGATTGTTATTAGTGTTAGTATTATTATCTATATTACGTGTGATTTTATTATGTTCTAATGTCTCCAATAAATCAGCTTTTTTACTAATAAAAGAACAAAATTGAGAAACTGTTGGTTTTGTTGGTATGGTATTACGATGAGCTTCCCATTCCCTGCTGGTGATAGGATCTAGTTTAATTGCCATCATATAGATAATCAAAGTATCCCAACTGTCCGTGGGCTCGTTCATTGTATTGAGGGCTCTAATATTTTTGTTAATTAGATCAATTAAACGACGCAAAGAAGTTGATGCTTCTTGCGTGATACAGTCTACATTGAACAAGGCCTTAACATGGGTGTCTACTAAAAGTCTACTATTATCAAAGCGGTCGCATAGTAACTTCCACGCCATTTGATAATTATCACCTTTAAAATCAATATTTTTTATTATTTCTAAAGCATCGCCTTCAAGCGACGCACGGAGGTAGTGGAACTTACTAATGGCATCTATGCAACTACTATTATGTATTAGTGACAAATATGTATCTCTATACTCAAGCCAGTACTGATAACCACCATTAAAATTAGGCAAATCAATTTTAGGTAAGCGAATAAAGTTACGTTGTTGGAACGATTCACCTGAGTGTTTGTTCACCGAGCCTGTTACAGACCCGCTATCACCGCCCTCGTTACTGGCAAGCAGGCCGTGCGCCTGCGCTGCAAGTACGTGGTAACGGTCCTCAAACTTTGCTCTCTCTGCATACGCTTCGTCAGGATCCTCCGAAAGCACCTCAATGTCCACCTGTAAATTGTCAAATTGATCGTATGTACCCTCAAATTTTTTAAAACGGCTCTCCAACTCTAAGCGTTGAACATCGGAAATAATCTTGCAACTGAGAAGCACATTCATATAATTGGCGAAATTTGTAAGCTTTGCCTTAATGGCACTTCGCTTTCTTAATAACAAGTCTAAAGTGGCCATAGCGTAATCTAGTGAGAAAGGCGATAGATAAGATAACGCTAATTGATTTTGCGTAGCAGAGTTTCGTAATGAAGTAGGCAGTTAAGTTCAAACAAACATAAAAAAGTGAATGAATAGGCGCGTGACCTTGATGAATGTCACGGGAGCCGGCGAGCTACACCGGTCAATGACCGCTCAGCTGTTACAATTATATACGCACACAGCTGATCATGCACTCAATCAACGGTAAATATCCTGAAGATATAGCAGTGCACAAGCGTAAGCAGTATAGAAGAGTGAAAGAGACAACTATGATGTTAACACGTATTGACTCAAATATGAACGTGAAAACGGAAAATAATTTGAATGTAACTGAATAAAAACTCTTAAAATTTGTTTGAAAAGGATATAGAAGGAAAAAATTGGAACGACTCACACAATACCGAATCCTTATCCACAAGAAACCTGTCAAAAATTCCTTCCAAGCGATGACTTGGCGTAAATCGTCTATTCCAGTCGATGTAATAAGCGCCGGCGTCGTTATCAAGACTTGATGAAATATACTGTAGTCAGTTCTTGTTCTTCTTGCTGACTTCGGTTAAAAAAAAATCCGTTGCTCCGGTGACGCAGCGAATTCAAATTTTTTAGGAGTCCAAAGTTCACCAACGTTGAGTCGTAATGCCAGTAGCCGACGAAGTTGGTTGCACCAAAACGCGACTTTATAAAGGCTCGAAGGACCATATGTTAGGGACCTTACTAAGGACTTTAGTGAAATTCAGTGGACTGTAAGTTATAATGAATTTTAATCCAAAAGGTACAAAAAATCAAACTATTGGTAAACGTATGGAATGCGCGCGCGTGCCGTCGTCAGAGCTCGGTAGCCAAGTGCCCCGACGGTCCGCGTCCCGCACGCCGCACCTCTCGCCGCCGCTCGCCGCCTTCCGGTGTCTCACGACAGCAGCCGAAGATTGCCGGAGACGCCCGAACAATATGTATGTAACGTAATAATGATTTTGATAATTATTGTTTTTATTTAATATTTTGGACCTTGACATTATTTTATTTTATATTATTGTATTAGCTATGATTTTTGTTTTTAATTATTAAATATTTGACGATTTTATAATGTAATATTATAGTCTATATATCAATTTTATTTTATTTATTACTGCATTGTGACTATTGAATAATGTTATACTTTTAAATTTTAAACATGATTGTATTAATATTTGGACACCATGACAAAATGGTAAACTTGTAAGCACAACTCCATGTACCTATTCATATGACCTTGCATGCAAGGTCATATGCAATGTCATGGTGTGCAAATATTAATGCATGCATTGTATTGTATTTACACACATGTTTGAGCAAATAAAGTATCTGAATCTGAATCTGAATACGACGTTCATTATTTTCAAAAAAATTATGTACTTGAGAGTGGTAGTTTTGCTCATCACTGAAATCGCGAAAAAAACCGGCTATTCCCTACATGTATGGTTCGTATAGCTCCTCAAAATGTAGGGAAGAGCTGATTTTTTTTCGCTATTGTAGTGTTTTTTCCATCTTGAAAGTTGTTCATAATGATGAGTAAAATTCCATGAAATCAATTTCCCAATCCCATGAATTCAATTTCACCCTGTATATAAGGCTAATCGTTTAACCCCGGAATGTGCTCTTCTTGAATACATGAGGCATAATAAACGAGTCGTCATTTTATTTTTTATTTTTTTAACCGTCTCTATTTTTTTTTTCTGTGTGGAATCTTTAAGATAGGAATACACTTTATAAAATTGACTTCAGACCTTTTATTTAGGAAGATACTAGTCATGAGAAGGGTACGTGTCTCATTATTTGTTAAATATAACCTTTCAAAAAAACAAATCATCCCCAAAATACTGAACCCGTAAACAGTGCAGGTTTATATTACCTGAAAGAATAATAAATTATTCACTTAATGAAGCGGCCATGACAGAAAGGAAATTGGGTGCGTTACCGCCCTGGAATGAATCCTTTTTAAAGGGTTAAGGTGTGAGAAAGTTTATTTTTGTTTTTTAAGCGCGTTTCTTAAAGGGGCGCGAGCAAGTACGCGTACTTGTGGCTCGGCGAGCTTACTCGTCCGTGTGACATGCTAAGTACGCAGACTAACCACTGAGTAAGTTCGCCGGCGATCCCACAGGTTTGAAATTTTGCTTGTAGCCCGTCTTGGCTCGTACGTCTGTCATCGCCGCGAGCCGCCAATTTGACAATGAGCAGGCTTCACGTGTGTCACCGACCGACGGCGAGTCGAATAATGTCGCGAACTTAAAAATCGCGTACTTGAAGTACACACGTCTATAACCCACTTTAGGTATATTTTGGGCACTTTGTTGTTTGACGAGAAGTGGGGGCATTAAATACTAAAGAAACTCCACAAATTATGGTATTCAAGTACTTTTGGCGCACCCTGGGCAGTCAGCCTCGCTAATATTTTGATAACATTCTTACAGGGTTTTTTTATGACTCTTCAGGAATAGATAAGCGACGCGAAATAGATAACTAAATATCTATTGTATTTTATGATGGATTTCCGCAAAGTCACGTCTCCATTAACAATCCCGAAATGATCTTTCAATGCCCTTTCCAACGCAAAGAAAATACAATTCATTTTCCGCTACTCGGCAAAAAATATCAAAAATCCTCCTACCAACACGCAATCGTAAGACCCAACAATAATATTGTAGTACAAAATAACTTCATACAAATCATGAGCCCAGTAAACATATAAATTAACTGGATTGAGGGTGGTAGACCCTTATCAGGGTGTTGTCAGCTCCATACTGTGCCAACAACTCTTTCGACACAGTCACCTGTACAGCGCGGGTGAGGACCGCGTGTGTACTTTTAATAAGTATGTAAATGTGATGTTCATTATGGCGGGGCTGAAGAAAATATGGTGGGGTATTGAGGGTTTTAAAAATAATAATGGTTTTTGAATTTCCATTTCGGTTTCTTATTTTTTCTCTAAAGGGTTTAAAACATTACTGGACAAATTTGGGGTAGGGTTTAGAAACGGGCCGTCTTGCTAGAAAGAATGTGAGGTTATTTGGGGGTTCTAGTGGGTCTCATGAACCCTCCACAACATTATTAAAAAAGAAACCTCTTTAAAAAAAAATTACTTAGTTGCGGATGCACAAGCGAGCCTAGCGAGCGTGAGACTTGTAGCACCCCGGCTCGGACAGGTTAGATTTTAAGGATGGCGTGGTCTAGTGTGCGAGTGAAGCGAGCGAAAAAAGACTCGCCATCCCCTTCTTACCTGTCTGAGTCGGGGTGCCCCAAGTCCCGACACATCTCGACTTAGTAAAAAGGCGATAAGAACTTAGGATGCAAGAGCGAGAGAGCAAGCTCGGGACTTGGGGCACCCCGACTCGGACAGGTTAGGTTCTTTCGTGTTAGGTTTCTATAAACCCTGCAGACAGAAATAGGAGCCCGCCGTCGACAGCGCCGTAACTATTTTTCTTTAAATTTACCTTAATACATACATTTTTTTAAATTTGACCTTGACCTTCGAGACGTTTGACATTGACCTTGAAAATGAAGCTCATGTGAACTGGTGGGCCCTCTTGCTCTCTCCTCCCTTCCACATCTCTCAACTCTTTTATTATTTTATCGTTTAAAAAAACATTATGAATATCCGGCGGGGGGAGTGTAGTGGGGGGTTTACTTAGTTCCATAGATTCCAGCAATTTGTATCAGACTGTATTGAACTATCCTATAGTGTAACAAACATCAAATTAAACGTGTACAGTCACGAGCAAAAATATGTATACACTCAGCAAAATTCAATAACGATTTTCTCGTGGAATTAAAATTGTAACTTTGAGATGATAATTTTTTCATAATAATAGGGGTTCCAAAATACTATATTCGTAATATCATAAAGTTACAATCAATACAGTAGGAGAAAATCACTTTTAAAAGTTGCTAAGTGTATACATATTATTGCTCGTGACTGTACCTATTACTTAAATTATTTGTGAGCCACAATATAAATCGAAAACAGTTTTGGCATGTACGCTGCCAAAACGTACAAACTAAATGAACATTTATTTCCCTCCAATTAAATTTATTGTTTGGCTGCGGGCATCGGTTACAAAAATTGGAACTAGATATTTTTCTAGAATTCATTGCTAGTTCCTAATGGAGCCACGAGCCATGGCTCTTGAATAATGGAGAATAATAGCCGTACCGGTCAATCTCTACGGTTAAGCAACACTTGACGAGGTCGGTTCGTGGATGGGTGACCATCCAAGCCGTGTCATTCGTAGATCTTTGATAGTCGTTACGGGTAGTCAGAAGTTCGAAAGTCTGACAACCAGTCTTACCAAGTGGTATCGTGTTACCCAGTCACTGGGTTGTAGAGGTCCGATAGGCAGTCGCTCCCTGTAAAATATAGGAATTCAGCTGCATTCAGTTGGACTGGAAGCCGACCCCAACATATTTATGAATTATCGTAGGTTCAAAACCTGACAGGCGTTTTACTTTTTTTAAATTATTTCCTCACAACTGCTCCCAAAACGGTGAAGGAAAACATTGTGAGGAAACCGGTATGTCCTAGAACCAGAAATCCGAAGACAATATGTGTCATCTACTAACCCACTCCCTCTCACCGAGAGGAGGCATATGACCCAGCAGAGTGGGAACATTATACGCTGATTAAGCTTTTATACGTGAATTTTGCACGTTTATAATGGTGTTTAAATCACGATAGATTTATTCCCGTGTTAAATATAAACCATTAATATTACTACATTAAACTAACTAACAAGACTAGGTTTTGAACCTGTATCTGCTTAGAATAATTTTATTTTATTCATTTGTCAAAATTCTAAGTACGGACTGTTCACTAAAACTTGTCCCTTGCCGTCATGTTGGCACTTTTGCTTGTCAAGCTTAGTTTCAATACAAATAGAGTTCAAAATGGCGACTGATAGAACAGTGCTACCAAGCGTGTCAAGGGACAAGTTATAATGTTCGCACTTATAGTAAATTTGGTAGTAGCTGGGTAAGATAAATAATGATAAATGATTTTATTTCTATAAGAAGGTTTCTACAAAAACTTTTACACGTGAATCATAAATATTTTAAAAACTAGATGAGATCGGCGTTTCATATCTTTCTCCTCTGAGAAGAAATCCCGAAACAAACTCAGAGGTCACAGTCTCTTTTAAAGTCCAGACATAATCTTGGTCAGATTATGTGAAGACCACTTAGATTGGCATCTGAAATTGCCTTTTTAGGAAATAACCACAAATATTGAGTGGACCTGTCCAGTCAGTGCACGCATTTGTCATTAATCGTGCAACTGAACTCAGAACGTAAGGAGCTCGATGATTCGACGAACATTCGAGAGCTGAGGATCGACATAAATGGCGTGAGATTGAAGAGGCTTAATATCCAGCAGTGGACTGATGTAGGCATATTTATGTTGATTTATCAGAATTTGCTTGGAAGTCATGATGTGAGCAAAAGTTATACTAATTACCTCTATCTACCCATTTAGACAATTCAGGGGTATTATAATGTGCTTTGAAATTATAAACTATAAATTATTAAAGACCGAGAGCGCGCTCGTGGCTAAGTAATAACAGCCGCACGAGTCAATCCATCAGGTTAAGCTACGCTTGCAGGGTTTGGTCCGTGGATGTGACCATCTTTACATACCGAGACTCCTCCGTGCCTCGGAAAGCACGTTAAGCCGTTGGTCCCGGCTGTCATTCATAGATCTTTGCCAGGCGTTACGGGTCGTCAGAAGCCCGAAAGTCTGACAACCAGTCTTACCAAGGGGTATCGTATTTACCCAGTAACTGGGTTGTGGAGGTCAGATATGCAGTCACTCTATATAAAATACTGGTATTCAGTAGCCAATCAAACGCGGCGCTCCACTTCAGCGCCAGAGTGATGACGACACGTAACAAACCGTTCGCCGTGAACTGGAAGCCGACCCCAACATAGTTGGGAAAAAGCTAGGCAGATTGTTTGAAAAATTAAAACAATATAAACTTGGGTCATAATTATAATATTTGTAAGGGCTGGCTCGTTATATGGCCAAAGAATTAGCATTGCCATTCAACGTGGCAATGCTGCCAGTCTTCCGGGCACGTTTCCGGATGACAGCGATGCGGTAAAATACTTCGACGCTTATATTATGTCCTTTTGTTATGGTATTTATTTGTACCTAGTATATATAGATAGCTGTGTTAAATATAATAATAGAAATAAATTACTTTTTGTTACAAAAAAAATATATAAAAAATTGTATAAGATAATATTAAAACAGGGTGTTTGCTCCAGATGTCATAATTATAAACATTATGTTGTGTTTGCAAGCCTCAAACCCTGAGTATCGGTATTCCTCATGTTTAGATGTCTATCCTTCGTGTGAGTAACAAAAAATGCAAATCTCATCAGCATTTATGTAGACTGGTTGTCGACGCCAACACGTGGGAAGAGGCTAAGGTATTCTAAGAGCTATGAATAATTAAAGGATATGAATAATTTTGTTTAAGGCAAATTAAAACACAGCTTCACCGTAACCTGTTGAATAATAACATCGTTTCTTTACGTTCTGCATTCATCGCCTATTTTCCTAAAGCTTATGTATAAAACAAAAATTGAGTTTTGTGCTTAGAAAATACGAGCTTCCTCCAGCGGCTTTACTCGCATTATATCTTTATAAATTATAGCCTACTCAATGATAATTATAGAATTCTACTGACCCTCCCACCTGACTACACCCAACCGAAAAAATAACCAATTCTCGCAATTTTAAATCCCAAAACAAACAGACAAACAGTTTTATAGGTATAGATTCCCACATTTCAAGCGTGCAAAGCCTTTTATCAATAAATTTCAACTGTAAGCCCACTTAAGCCTCCGCTGCGAGTAGTATGGTACTAATTTGTGGACTAAAATTGTTTAGCAGATATTTAGTTTGGCTTACAAATGATTTTATACCTGTATTTTGTTATTTTGCGGTTTTACTCGTGTTTCTAATGATGTGGGAACGTTGTTTAGGATATTATTATGAATTCATGTTTGTACAGCCAAATAAAAGTTTTCTATTGAATTTGGTCGATCAGGTACTTTTTATTTCATTTGATTTTAAATCCCAAAACAAACAGACTGCCCCGTTGGTCTCGTGGTCGCAAGCGCGACTGCAGAGCGTGGGGTCCTGGGTTCGATTCCTGGGTCGGGCAAAGTGTTATTGGATTTTTCCATTAGGAATTTCGTAGTAACAGCCCGGAGTTTGGAAGTTGGCGGTGTGATACCCCCGTGCCTCGGAAAGCACGTTAAGCCGTTGGTCCTACGCCTGATCTCTCTCCGGTCGTGTCGGATTGCCGTCCCATCGGACTATGAGAGTGAGGGAAGAGAAAGTGCACTTGTGTCTGCGCAAACACTTGTGCACTATAATATCTCCCGCGCCGATGGCTAGTCTCCGTTGAGATTGGCCGCCGTGGCCGAAAATACGGTCTGGAGGACTATTATTATTACTATTATTATTATATTATTATTATTATTTATTTTTCTTTGACATTGCTCGGGACCCTAGGGTCCCGGACCTTTGGAAGGCGTACGAGGGGCCGAAGCCAACTCGCAGAGGCCCCTTAGACAATTTTAAATGGAATAAGGCACCAACCGACGATTATCCCTGTTCGCACTATGCAAGTGCAGCCAAGGACAACCCCCGGTTGGTGTAGGACTATTGCAGAACATGGAAACAAAGATATTGGGCTATGGGTTTGGGTGGCTTAGTGAAATGGTTATCTTGAACTATGGAAAGACTATGGCCCCTGCCTGACCAATGTTTTTAAATATAAAATACATAGATAAAACGGCAGGGGGTGACTTGCACACTCAATAATGGGCCCCCCAAAACGGTCGCTAGCACAAAGTGTCGTAGCGACAAGGGGGCAACATGTCCTGAGGTGCTTAAGAGGAGTGGAGAGGTATTCCACGGCTATCAGGACAATCCCGGAAGTACGGTCAAGATCCCTACCAGCATCTTACTGGAATACTTCCTTCCTCCGAGCACGTTTGCTCTTGCGAATCTCCACTCAAGCCGGCCAATCAAGGCAAGAATGAGGTGGGAGCTCTGTTCCTCGTCAGTGTTCACTCCAGCCGGCCAATAAAGGCAAGCCAGAGATGAGGAACAAGACTTCTCCCCGGAGGTAGGGTCCGTGGGGTCGCTACTGCCCAACAGCTCGCCACAAGCTGCCCTGCGGGTTTCTGTATCTCTCTTAGACTGGCTCCTCACCCTAGACCTGTTCCGGCAAAGTAAACTCTACCGGAACAGACCTAGAGTTCCGAGCGCGCAAGCCCCACCACGACGTCAACGTAGAGATACGGCGGTGGGGTTATTATTATTATTATTATTATTTCATTTGATTTTAAAATACAATAGACGTAGATATATTAGTTAGTAATCTATTCCGCTTAACTATTCTTCAAAAATCATAAATCCCTGTAAGAAATCGACACGTGTTTCACCTCTCAACGAGGCATCCTCAAGATGACGATTGACCAGTCGCGCCAAACTCTGCTTGCGCGATGCAGGATTCTGCGTGATGTCGGTGTGACGCATGTGTACGTCACGGCGTAGAAGATCTTTTAAAAAAATGCGATGTTTATTTGTTTATAACTTTATTTGCTGAAACTTCGGCAACTATCTACCTAAAACAAAATCATTGTGACAAAACCTTTACTGTCTCCTTAAAATAAACTGAGACAGGAACATGTAAACCTTTTACAGACAAGCAACAACTACACCCCTTTGCAAAAAAAAAACGGGCGGTTTTGATTTTTGTACATTATTGGTAATCATTTAGTTGTAAAGAGGTTTTAAAAGTGATATCTTTGTGTCGATTGTAATGGCAGAAAAAGCAATCAGAGCTAGTAAAATTGTAGCGCGGCTGGAAGAAGGGTGTCGCCAAAAAACTATATTCTTATTGATTATAACAAATTACTAGTCATCTAAGCTAATGACATAGTAAAAATATTAATATCATCCATACAAAAGCCAATTACTGTTAAGGTGCCCGTTTTTTTTTGCAAAGGGGTGTATTCAGATAAATACAGGCTAAACGCATCCGCGATACTTGTGTAAATCACAGCATCCTATAAAAACTAAAGGGGAAACTCATTTCCACACGACGCAAAGCCAGCAACAGGAAAGGGGGGAAAACGACATCTTCCGGTTCCTCCCCCCACTTGTGAGTCCTAGAGGAATTCCTCCTTATTCCCCCCTTTACCTTGGTAGACATCATTTGCATTAGAAAAATGTATTTATGTTGTCTGTTGTTGTATAGTTGTGTTTTGTTTATTTTAGTTAAGTAAGGTCACTGTATTACTGCGGTAGGGTTAACCATTGTTTTTCTTTGGAAGGGAACGACGTGGATGCTTTGCCATTTGGGTGATATAGCCTTCTAATAAGGCCCATTGAGCGATAAACACGTTTTAGTGTCATAGGTCATAACTGGCAAAACGCACTGGTCAAAGACTTTCGTCTTGAGACACTGCGGTATGTGGGACAAGAAAACATTGCGTAGCTTCCCGAACGCTGCCCAGCCGAGTCGGATTCGACGACTGACCTGTTTTGTGAAGTTGGAATTTATCTAACCTACCAAGGTTAATTTTTACTTGCACCTTTTTGCGACTACGCGCACATGATAGTTGGAAAAGGTGACATGCGCCCGCTATGTGGGAAAGGAATTTGTTTGAAAGGTCTTCTTATTTTCGTGTGGTTAGCAACTAACCTGGCGTCAGAGTTGTAAAGCCGCCTAAGAGCCTCTGACTTGGCTTCACATGCCGTCGAGAAATATGTCTCAGGCATGCCGGTTTCCTCACGATGTTTTCCTTCACCGTTTTTGATGCAAGTGATAATTATGCAATACGCACATGAATCCGAAAATTCAGACGTGCGTGCCTTGGGTTCGAACTCGAGACCTAATGACCTGGCAGTTTGACGGTCACAACACTAGGCTATCACTGCCTAACATTACGGTAAAAAAAACAAGAGATATCAGACACATTATTATTCCATTACTAGCACAAACTAACGTGAAATCTACACATAATTACTCTTTAATTATCGAATTCGTTTACAGAATGCGAATCACGTAGCGAACGCGAATTATCGAATAACCCGACTGATCATTATCGATAAACTTGGGAACTATGTATAATCGTTTTCTGTGTGTTATCTAAAATTATGATGTGCCCCGTGTGTGACATTTTACGTTTTAAACTAAATTTATATGACCTTGAGAAGTAGGAGGAGAGGTACAGCTGCACTCGGTTAGATTGTTAGCTGACCCTAACAAAGATTTTTAGTTTTATTAATATTGGGAATTGACTCATTACTATATTATATTTTTTCTGTGGTACCAATATTTTTTCAATTTATTTAAAAAAATACCTTCCCCTCCCGTTTTTTGTATTTGCAAAAGCAACATATTATTATTAAATAGTCTATGTCACTCCCACAATTATGACGAAACTAACAACACCTCTTAAGTTAAAATCCAACAAGCCGTTTAGACATATATACATAAATACATACCTACATACTCTCGAAAAACATTACCCTCCTTCTGGAGCAGTCGAGTAAACAAGTTGATGAAGGAGTTCATAGGAATAAAACTACTTTATGTGACATATTTCACCATCACCAGTTCATTCATTATTTTGTTTTTTTTTTGTTTTGCACCCCGTCAACCCTCAACAGCCATGCACTATATTAAGCCCCTTTGTTTTTTTATTTTATCCACATTTTAATTTATGGACGCTGTCAATTTCTTCATTGTTGCTGCAATATCGCTGTGACCGGTCCTGTGTAAGAAAAAAACATTTTTTATTTAAATCTTTTTGATTAAAAACAATTACGACTCATCTTTATTGATAAATAGATCGTTGACGGCTTAGCTGAAGAATAAAAAGGTTTGAGGCATGTTACCGTCAAAGGTTTAAATCGTTAGATTCGTCCACCGCGTCAAAAGATGCTGTTTTGTTGACAATAACATTTGAATAGTACTTATTGTCTCGCTCACTCATACTGGAAATCGTATCTATCGTTCCTTGTAGAATGTGTTAGCTTAGTCTTCTCAGTGAGGACACTTTTTCACGCGACCTATGCGAACGAACGATTTAAATCTTTGGTAACCGTTTTGTGTTCCCGACGCGTTGCCGTATCATTGCTGACGCGTTGCCGTCTTGTTGCCGACGCGTTGCCATCTCGTTGCCGAAAAGTTGATGACGTCTGTAATTTTACTTGCGTTTTTATTTTTTTACCAATTGGTAGGGAATTTGATCCCCACCGATTGGTAAAAAAATAAAAACGCTTGGTGTATAATTATCACTTGCTTCAAAAAACGGTGGAGGAAAACATCGGCATCGTGATGAAATCGGCATGCCTGAGAAATTTTAATATTTCTCGACGGCATGTGAAGCCAAGCCCATTGGCGGCATAAAAACTCTGACACCAGGTTAGTCACTAAGCACATCGGTTAACCAAAATGAGAATAGTATTGAATACCATATTTCCATAAGTTAATGCGTGTTTTTTGCGAACAAACGATGACTTCTCGTTTCCATTGACTTATACCTAATGCCAAAAGAACACAGTTTCGTGAGTGAAGCCACTATAATAAAAACCAATTAAATCTCTTGACAACTGATTTGACCGCAGATGAAACTAAAAGCTTTCAAAAAAGTATGTTCAAAATTTTTATCCTGTACCTACCAGAGACACTTATTCGCGCTTCTAATATCAAAAAGTCTTCTATTCCACTAATAAAAGTCAGAAAAATTAATTTCGCTAAAATATTGTCGTAGGAGGCTGTAAAAAAAGATAATAATTTATTTTGATACAAATAAGTCCATATTTTTTCTTAAAAGGGCCATAAAAATATTACGGAAAAATGTCTTTGAATTACATGGTAGTTACTTGTTTTATTTGGTAGTATTGGGCTTGTTAGGAGCTCGTGGCTAAGTAACAACAGCCGCACGGATCGATCCATCAGGTTAAGCTGCGCTTGCGGGGGTTGGTCCGTGTCCGAACATCTTTACATACCATGACTCCTCCGTACCTCGGAAAGCACGTTAAGCCGTTGGTCCCGGCTGTCATTCGTGGATCTTTGACAGTCATTACGGGTCGTCAGAAGCCCGAGAGTCTGACAACCAGTCTTACTAAGGGGTATCGTAATACCCAGTTACTGGGTACATAATATTTTACTTTGATTAGCATCACATCAGTTTTAGCTATCGAACCACGTTCCAATGTTATACTCACTTTATCACGTAGGCACATCATACATATACCTGTAAAGCTAAATATGCAATGTATGTTTGCAGCCGAGCCAGCTCAAAGGTGGTTCACGTCGTTCAAAGTTACGAGTACTTCGACTGTAACGTACGAGCTTACTGAACTGCACAATTTGAGGGTTTGTGGCTTAAGAACTGAGAGAATCGATCGATAGGTTAGTAACTTTCAGCTAAAATTGCTGAAAATGTCTGTGCGTGAGTTGGCAGAGGTTTTCAGGAATATAGACAATAAAATCATTCACTAAAGGTTCTTTTTCACGGTGCAAAGTTATTTGTGCATGTAAAAGTGCAAGTTAAATTCTCCAACAACCCGCGCAAGTTACATGGTGCATACCTATACTGTTTTTTTTTTTCGCACTTAACTTTGCGTCGTATTAACCACTCATTATCACATTATTGGCCACTTCTTCTTCCCAGCTAAATCACTAGAAAATGGTGAAGCGTGGGCGTTTTGAGGAACTGTCGTCTGAAATTTTGAAGTTCAAAAAGTACTGATTATCAGCCTGATATTTAATGAATAAACGACTTTTGGTTTCATGGTAGAGATACTCAATTTAGCGTAAACCTATTATGTTACAATTATGTTACCTATTACGTTCATTTTACCCCAATTAACAACTATCAAAGGTCAACTAACATAAAGGTTTTGTGACCAATAATGTAATTGGTATTTAGTTCAGGCGGTCATATAAAATCTGTTGTTCTGTTTAGAAATAAATGATTGAGGTGAGAGCCATTAAACTAATTGGAGAGTAGAAAGCGTTGGTCAATAGTGTTTGGTTCTATGTTACAAATATTATAATATATAGTATATATTAAATTTATTTTGTAACACTTCAATAATCCAATAAACTGGCAACGTGACTCTCAAGCTAGGCAACTTTGACATGTTTACAATAATTACAGAGCGTTGAGTGAGTCGGGTTGGCGCCGCGCAGCCATGTCAAGGTCAGGGTCAGTTTTTTTACATCTACATTTTGACAGCTGACGCGTGAAAGGCTATAGACATATCATCATCTGCCTCGCCTTTTCCCAAATATGTTGGGGTCAGCTTCCAGTCTAACCGGATGCAGCTGAATACCAGCATTTTACATGGAGCGACTGCCTATCTGACCACCACAACCCAGTAACTGGGTAATATTGTAAGACTGGTTGTCAGACTTTCGGACGACCCGGAACGACTGTCAAAGGTCTACAAAATAAATGACAGCCGGGGCCAACGGCTTAACGTGCTTTCCGAGGCACGGAGAAGTCTCGGTATGCAAATATGGTCACCCATCCACGGACCAACCCAGGCAAGCGTAGCTTAACTTGAAGGATCAACCCGTGCTGCTGTTATTACTTAGCCACGAGCTCCTAGCATATAATGATATTTTGTAAATACAGCAAAATATGGAACCTATTCTACGCCGAAAAATAAAACCAAAACTACCCACATCATTACATTAGTTCTATTAGCAGACAAGTCGGTCCCACTCCATGTCAGACCCACAATAACATGTCGCCAACTAACTTGACACTTTTGAACACTACTCTAAAACTAATATCGAAGTTTATTACCTATTCTAGCGAACGGAACCGAGTTTAAAGCTGCCTGTTCATGGTACGATGAAAACCCGTAGTAGTCTTTGTAATAGTCGAGTTCATGAAGAATTCTTGGAAAACTGGTCCTTTATACAGACTCGTTATAAATAGTTAATTTTACTTTTATAAGGGGTTGCGTTCCAGGAAGGCTGATGCGGGTGGCGTAATCAGGACAGGAGGAAGATAGAAAATATTGAAAAAAAAAATTGTTTCAATAGAGTATGAGGAAAATGAAAAGAAGTAAAATAAAATCATAATGCAGCAGAGGTTTTTTTACTATGTCTGTAAAAGGTTTGTGTTTTTATTTAAAAGACCCTACCTACTAAATTTAATTAAACGTAATGTGCGCAAAAATAGTTACTGCAAAATTATGTAGTGAAACTGCCTAGCCTTTTCCCAAATGTTGGGGTCGGCTTCCAGTCTAACCGTATGCAGCTGAATACCAGTATTTAACATGGATCTGACCTCCACAACCCAGTAACTGGGTGATACGACACCCCTAGGTACGACTGGTTGTCAGACTTTCGGGCTTCTTACGACCCGTAACGACTGTCAAAGATCCACGAATGACAGCCGGGATTCCGAGGCTCGGAGGAGTCTCGGTATGTAAAGATGGTCACCCATCCACGGAACAATCCCAGCAAGCGTAGCATAACCTGATGGATCGACCTGTGCGGCTGTTATTACCTAGCCACGATCTCCTGCAAAATTATGTACTATCAAGAGAAATACAATAGAAAATCGTGTATTCAAGATTCTACAACGAATAAACAGTTGGTCACTTTTCACAGAACAGAGTTACTCCCAAGCATTTTCCTCCACACTCATCCCTCAAATTAATCCAACAATCGCAGCGACTAATCGGGCATCCGTAACCAGCTTTAAGGATAAAGTCGGTTGCCGGAACTGGGGCGCCATATTGTGTTGTGATTGAAATTTAATGCCTCTGCTCGCAGTTTGTTTTAAAACAACTTTCTTTGGTCTTAGCTATGTACGATTTACTTGGTACATATACCGCTAAGTTTGTGCAAGGTTAATAGTTCGAGCCTTCGTTATGACCCACACATGTTAAGTTTGAGAGTGTATAGTTTTAGTTAACGGTAGGTTTTAACTTTGATGTGTGTTCTAGTTTTTGGGTAGGTGAGGTTAAAGCGTTGGGGCGCATAAGGTCAAAAGCGCGAAATGACAAGTGGGTTGCAAATTGTCAAAAGAGCAGAATTTCAAAAGCGTAGAAAGTCAAAGGCGCACATAGTCAAAAGCACAGAATGTCAAAGGCTCAGAATGACAAAAGCTCAGAATGTCAAAAGAGCACAATGAAATAAAATCTACTTTAACGCGTTAACTGTGTTTTGACTCACACTGGCAGTGGGAAAAGAAATTTTAAAAAAATATTCGAAAAAATGAGTAAAAAAAGACGAGAGACATCCAGTTTGATCGGAAATACAAAACATATTTAGTAAAGATACGAAACAAAGATCTCACATTACAACAGATTTATTATAATTATGTTTAAATAACACTGTAATCATCTAGTATAATACTAGATGATTACAGCTATCTATACTTATAACAAAACTCACATGGCATGGTAAGCATTTTTAAATTCAGTCATTAATTATTATTTGTTTCGAAATTTTTATAAAAACTGATTTTAAACTGATTAGAAGTCTAAAACCAGTTTTTATTAAAATCGTAGGAATATTTCTTTTTTATGAAATACAGGGATTGTGATTGAGTTCCGTTTCAATTGTTTCAAGTAGCAATTATATTTTCTATCAAATTATCCAATTTTGTCACAATGCCGTCTTTTTTTTTTGTTTTCAACAGCGCAGCTAAAGCAATGATGATTTCTAAGTAGAATTTTTGTCATTGTGCTCTTTTGACATTCTAAGCTTTTGATATTCTGAGCTTTTGACATTCTGCGCTTTTGACATTCTGCGCTTTTGACAATGTGAGCCTTTGAATTTCTACGCTTTGACATTCTGCTCTATTGACAATTTGCAACCCACTTGTCATTTCGCGCTTTTGACCTTATGCGCCCCAACGAGGTTAAAGGTAAGATAAATATTAAAGCAGATAATTATATTATGTATGGTGTATCTTTTCATACACGAAATATTTTAACGGGTCATTGTACTTATAATTTTGAAGAACTTTCACTATGAGCCAAACAATGAAATCACGAAAAATTGCGAAAAAAAAACAACTGTTCCCAACATTTATGTTCGCATAGCTCGTCAATATGTGAACAGCTGATGTTATTGCATATTTTGACTTGATAAATACCTAATCTATATAAAAAAAAACAATTTTGAGAAATGTCAGTTACTAGGTTTTGAAATTGCACAGCCGAGCTGGCATTCTGTATTTTCTGCCTACCCCCACGGGAATGTATTGTCACTTATGGAATGACTACTGTAAATTGTGTATTGTCGTCATTGCGGCCGTTAGTAGCGGCCACCACTCTTCTAGATAACCACTTTATTTCCTTAATTTAAATAAGCAAGTGTCGCCCCCTACAACAAAGAACATGAACTACGGCCACAATATGCAGACATAGAGAACATTTTTCATGCTGATTGATGGCGGATTATGTCTCCCTCTCCTGAAAGGGTAAGATTTGCAGTGCGGTTTGGGGTAAGAAAGCCTGCAAACATATAATAATCCGTCAGCGATTAATGCAGAGGGTAAATATGTACGAATTCTAGCCAATGCCACTTTTAAATAGCCAACTTTAATAAAAGTTATAAAACTCGAAGGAAGGAGCTCGTGACTAAGTAATAACAGCCGCACGGGTCGATCCGTCAGGTTAGAAAGAAAGAAAATAAATTTATTTGACCCAGGTAAGGCACACAATATTTATAGAAAAAACAAAGAACGCTTGCCGGGTTGGTCCTTGGATGGGTGACCATCCTTACATATCGAGACTCCTCCGTGCCTCGGAAAGCACGTTAATCCGTTGGTCCCGGCTGTCGTTCGTTGATCTTTAACAGTCGTTACGGGTCGTCAGAAACCCGAAAGTCTGACAACCAGTCTTACCAAGGGGTGTCGTATCACCCAGTTACTGGATTGTGGAGGTCAGATAGGCAGTCGAGTCGCTCCATGTAAAATACTGGTATTCAGCTGCATCCGGTTAGATTGGAAGCCGACCCCAATATAGTTGGGAAAAGGCTAGGCAGAATGATTGAATAAAACTTATAAAACTAAAACCCAACTACGACAAAAAGTCAACTAAAAAGGTATAGACAAGGTCAAGACAACACAAACAGACAAATTAAAAATCCGGAGTCACATGTGATACGCATACATCGTACCTACAGATTACGTGTGACTCCGGGTTAAGCTAAATGTGTGCTAATTAATTAAGCCCTTTCATTTGATACCCAACATGCCATCATATTTTTTTTTTTTTAACTCAGTACATTATGTCCTCTAGAAGGCGCCATAATCAATTTCATGTGACGTCATATAGCCTGTAACCAGTGGACGGGTAAAAAGGACATCTTCTTCAATTATTATCGAGAACCTTGGCTTTTTTCTGGTTCCTCTGTTTCTGTATTGACTGCTATTAAACGGCTATATTTTGTTATCGAGAACTAAGCGTAAATCAACCATGGAGATCAGAGGCCCTAGACAAAGTGACATTCTATCAGCAATAACGATGATGGAAAAGGCAAAAATGTATAGGACTGACATATGCTATCTAAAAGCATAATTATAATGTCAATTCTGTTGAAATACGAAACGCTTTCGAAGCGATTGTCACCTGTTTAGACCCTCAGAGGTGTAAGATTTTGCTAAGCAACGTTTAGCAAACACTAAGAATTACGAATACCAGTGTTCGTTCCTAGTGGGTTCAAGTTTTTCTAAGTTATTCTTGAACACACTGGAATCTGGTCAAAATGTTATGAAATCGCTATAGGCAACTTGTAAAAAAAAATCAAGATGACTATTCATCTTGTTATGATACCAGGTTATAAATACATAGGTACCTACTCTAATAAAAACAACCACAGATGAACATGAAAAAGAAATTATAACTGAAATAGAACACGCGTTTAGTTTCCATGAAATCGAAAGAAAATAAAACCTTCTTACACAATAAACCTTGTATGGGAAGCCAATCAAAATTTTCCTATACAAAACATATAAAAAAGGGGATTGTAGGGAATCCGTGGCAGCCTACTAATCAGTGGTAAAGCCACCGTGGATTTCACAAACAGAATTCCCGACAAAACAGCGATCTTTGAGTTATGTGGTATAAACTAGGAACTTACGACTTATTGCTTTTTGCTGTAATTTTTTAACCTAATAGGTACGCAAACGGCTTAGGACAGTAGATCAAATAATTGGCGGATCAGCAAACTGATGAACAAATTACCTGCAAGGGATCAGTATATGCGAATGGCATAATAAAGAATCATACACTAAGAAGTCTCCCAGTCTCCACTAAGAAGTAAGGAACTCGTGGCTACGTAATAACAGTCGCACGAGTCGATCCATCAGGTTAAGCTACGCTTGCTGGGGTTGGTCCGTAGATGGGTGACCATCTTTACATACCGAGTCCCGGCTGTCATTCGTGGATCTTTTACAGTCATTACGGGTCGTCAGAAGCCCGAAAGTCTGACAACCTTACCAAGGGGTATTGTATTACCCAGTTACTGGGTTGTGGAGGTCTGATAGGCAGTCGTTTCATGTAAAATACTGGTATTCAGCTGCATCCTGTTAGACTGGAAGCCGACCCCAATATAGTTGGGAAAAGGCTAGGCAGATTGATTGAATAAAAGTTATAAAACTAAAACCCAACTACGACAAAAAGTCAACTAAAAAGGTATAGACAAGGTCAAGACAACACAAACAGACAAATTAAAAATCCGGAGTCACATGTGATATGCATACATTGTACCTACAGATTACGTGTGACTCCGGGTTAAGCTAAATGTGTGCTAATTAATTAAGCCCTTTCATTTGATACCCAACATGCCATCATATTTTTTTTTTTTTAACTCAGGACATTATGTCCTCTAGAAGGCGCCATAATCAATTTCATGTGACGTCAAATAGCCTATAAATAGTTTTTTTTTAATATAGTTTTTGGCACTCATAGACTGAGTGCCAAAAACTATATTTAAAAAAAACTATGAGAAAGTCTGTCTTACAACCCGGCAAAGCCGCGAGCGACAGCTAGTATTACAATAAAACAAGTGTATTGATAAACTACAAAAACTTACTTAATTCTCGCTTCTTCTTCTTTTCGCTTTTTCGTAACTAACCTGGTGTCAGAGTTTTTAATACCTGCCCAAGGACCTCTGACTTGGCTTGAGATGCCGTCGAGACATATCTCTCTGGCATGCCGTTTTCACACGACGATATTTTTCGCTTCTCTCATAACTTTGCGCCAACGCCGAAATCCTTCAAATTATTGGGGTTATAAGTAGCAGTGGAGGACTCTTGCTACCCCATGACAAATCAAAACGTGACTTTTGGTGATTTTCTATTGACTCACCCACTTCAGACGAACAGGACAATATTGAAGACGAATGATATGGTAGGTACCCATAATGAATACTTCTATGGTACACTCGTGTGAAGTTATCGGGAAAAGGGGACGGTATGTAAGTATGTTTTCTGAAATGGTTTACCTCATTTAATTAGCTCACGTTGTGTTACTAAAAAAAAAGAAAGGAGAAAAAGGGAAAAAAAACAGAAAAAAAAACAAATTAAAAATAAATGAAAAGAGAAACAGAGAAAGAGCTACGCTACGCTTAGGCTTTCACGCTAAAACGGCTGAACGGATTTGGATGATTTGGCACATGAGTAGACCATGACCCGGAGAAGGACATAAGCTACTTTTCATCTTGGATCGCAGACGAATTCGCGGGCAACAGTTAGTATTTTCACAAAAAGAAAAGATTTGATTTTTTTATATTTGTTTGTTATGCTTTCACACTAAAGCGGCTGAACGGCACACACGCGGAATTTGGCACATGGGTAGACCTTAATCTGGGTTAGGACTTTTTATCTCGATATTCCCACGGGATCGAGACTTATGCGTGTGAAACCGTGGGGTGAAGCTAGTTGTCATTTTAATATGCAACAGTTTGCTAAATAAGTCCCTGGCCAGATTTTTAGAGCACTGGCCCTAGCCTGTGGTTGACTTATACGTAAAATTTTGTTTCATCACCACCGCTCTCAAAACCATGTTGGGAAACATTGCTTGGAACATTGATGTTAGAACAAAAAAATCGAAGACCAACCCCTATCACAGAGAGGAAACCAGTCATGTCCCAGCAGTAGGAAGGTTATAAGGATTATGCTGTACTTATGCTAGATTTTTATAATTTCGAGAACGATTTTAATTTGATTCTGAATATTTTCTTACTTAATTATGTCAATAGACCAAATCTAACCGAAATATATATATTTTTTTAATAAAACTATCCTATCAATAACTTTATTTGTTGTAGTAATCGAAACCCAATAAATCCAACAAGGAAAACCAAAAAATAAATATCATAAACAGATACTAATAACGTAGGTACATGAAATCCTACCCTAACCCTCATATTGAGTGGGAACGCGTGACCAATTAGACGATACTTCCCTTTCGGCCGTGATTGGGGATGGGGACTCTTTTGTTTTACCTTCGTTACCATACGATGTACGGAAAACTTACTTTACTTTTTAGCCCCGGAAAATTGAGTGTGGAATTTTTTTGATGCTTCGTTGAGGATTTTGAATGTATCGCTTGTGTTAAAGCCTCCTTATATTTATGGGATCCTGGTACTCGTTAGCAAGGTTAGAACTAGTTTTTTCATATTATTAAGGGGCCGGCGGAGCATCGATCGCAACTACGAATCGAGTGCTACAAATGTTGCGCTAGTGCGCCTGTCGGAGCGATACACACAGCTACCGTGAACTGTACGACTACGCACACATTTTCATTGACATGACATTTGCTTAACGCGATAGCACTACTAGCTATTGATAATTTGTAATAAAGGATGTGTTCCGTACTACCAAAAAATATGACAACTTAATGACAACTTAATGTTTTTCCAATTGTTTTTCGATAATTTGTAACTTGATAATATAGGCTATGTTTCCGCTGAAACAATATCACAAGTATTGTTGTTTATAATACAGAAAAAACAATAATTATGAAAACATGTCATTTACGCGGTAAAACTGTGCGAAATTCAATTCGCTACAACTTCATTTCAGTTAGGTTTTTTCGAAAAGTAGAAACCTTGGTAATACTGTCTCAACTAGAATAACAACACATTTATGGTGGAAATACGCTCAAATTGCAAATGATTTAGGTATTTCGTTTGTATGGAGAATTCATCCGTCGCCGCGTTCTTAAAAAGAGAAAAACAGCAAAAAGCGTTTTTTTTTCCTAGTACTATACCTCGTTGCAGTAAGCTATTAGTTCTCGCGTTAAAACATGGCAATCGCGGTCATTGCCCTTTCCCCAATATCCCTCCTTATGAACCCAAACTTGAATCTCTGTATGGTTTTTCGTTATTGGAACATTGAAGATCACGCCAGATATTGATTCTGAACGTCAACAGACTTTATTTCAGTTTCTGAAAAAAAAAAGGTAGAAACTATGTGGCATAGGTAATCAGCCTATAATGTTCCCACTGCTGGAAAACAGGCCTCCTCTCGGTGAGGGGGGGTGGGCCGTAATCAACCACGCAGGCCCAGTGCGGGATGGTAAATGTTACCATGTCTTTGAATTTTTGGTTCTAGGACATCGGTGTCCTCACGATATTTTCCTTCACCTTTCTGAGAGCAATGGTGATGAAATAAATTGTTTTGTTTTGTGAAATGTATTAAAAAAACTCAAACTCAAAGCTTTTATTTCAAATAAACCAATTACAGGCACTTTTCACTTGTCAAGGGGTCGGTCAGTCAGAAAGATGAAGCTAGTTGCCCATTTAAGAGCGTAGTAGGTTCTTATGGAGAAGAACGGACAAGAAATTCCACGGAAAAAATCAAAATGGCTGCGTATTTCCGGTTTTATGGACAATGTAAATTGGTATTCAATTTGCTTAGCAATTAATTTGCTCACTACAGTAGCTAGACATATAGAACATCCCATCTTATTGGTCATAAATCTTCGGGCCTCTGAGCCTCAGCAATTTTGGTCAATATTAGACATGAAAGACTTAGGATCTAACACCAAATTTGTGGCAGCGATTAATATTAAGTGGATTTGTAGTTGGGGTCTACCGGAGTTGATATATTGTTTGGCGTTTTACACTACAAGTTGGTGATTTTGGGTAATGGAGGGCGGGTATTGATCTCAAACTAGTGTTTATTTTGGCAGCAACTTCATTATTTTACTGAGCTTTTGTGCTCCTGTCTAGGAGTTATGTTCAACCTAATTTGTCTGCATACTTAAAATTATACTTAAAATTAGACTCTTTAGAAAGCAAAAATCGTGACATCTTAATAAATATCTCATTAATTAAATAATAACAGCCGCACAGGTCGATTCATGAGGTTAAACTATGCTTGCCGGGGTTGATCCATGGATGGGTGATCATCTTTACATACCGAGACTCCTCCGTGCCTCGGAAAACACATTAAGCCGTTGGTCCCGGCTGTCATTTGTGGATCTTTGACAGTCATTACGGGAAGTCAGAAGCTCTAAAGTTTGACAACCAAAGGGTATTAGTCTAGGGTGGGGGTCTTACCAAAGGGTTGCCAGATAAGCAGTTGCTGCATGTAAAATCTGATATTCAGCTGCATTCGGTTAGACTAGAAGCCGACCCCAATATAGTTGGGAAAAGGCGAAGCAGATTGATTGAATGGATGTACTTTTACATTAAGACAGTCAGAGGATATTCAAAACTATTGTTTACAAGAGGGACCATACAAGTACATACATTACCTAATAAGCAAAACCAAGAAGGTATAAACCTTTC
The DNA here is from genome assembly GCA_947363905.1 of Lithophane semibrunnea. Taxonomy (NCBI): domain Eukaryota; kingdom Metazoa; phylum Arthropoda; class Insecta; order Lepidoptera; family Noctuidae; genus Lithophane; species Lithophane semibrunnea. The sequence continues at coordinate 6,638,947 of OX376212.1, read as the reverse complement.
TAAAGTAGACGATGGCAAAAACCTCAAATAACGTTGAAAGGAAGAAGAAAAATAACTCCGAACCCCCAATTTTTCAAACCCCTACATCCGAAACTAGAAAGTCTCAGTAACCTTCACTGTGACGCCGATATTTGTAAAACATAAGCCATAAGCTGTGCGACACGCGATCAAATAAAACACACACGCTCAGGATTACTGAACCCTTTCGTGGAGACTTTTTTTGTCGAGTTCCAAGAGAAGCGCGGTAGCGGGATTCGAAATTTTGCAAAAAACGAGATTAACTATTTTTTTCCGAATCTCACAATTTATAAGAATCCTTGTCTACACTTCACACTAATAGTTCTAAAGAGGTCTGAACTCAGAAACCCAACCAACTAACGTCTTGGCAGCTGATGGGCTATGTTGAGCCTGTAATAAAGCTCCCAGCGAGCCCCTGTCAAGCCGACTACGAAGCCAGTTGGGCCACTACAGGTACCACTTAGTGAGGTGGGGAGGGTAGTCCGATGAGTCACAGTGTCACAGTGTGACTGTGGAGACAAGTCACAAACGATCCCTTACCTCTTGTCCTATCCCATGTACAAAAAAACTCGTCGATATATTCAGTAAAATCTCACTGAAAAAGCGTGAGCTTGAAGTAGGAGACCGCTCACTTGAAGCTCACTTCACCAAAGTTTTCACGGTAAGATTTTTACAAAATAAACCTATCCTATACCTATTATCTGAATAAACCGGAATAAACCGAGGCCAATATGCAAACGATACCGCGCTTTCCACGCGTCTGATTCTGACTGACTGCCCTATTTATGCCCACGATGTTTCATTTTTAATTTATCGCCAGACACTGGATAATCCTCTAGGTGGTCACAGGAAGCACCGACTCGATGTTATCGGGCCTTGCCCTGGAGAATCTGTGGACCTAAAATAATTTTAACAATACAGTCTAACTATTTTCCCCTAGTCCACGCTCTTCACTTACACCATCCCCTATATAAATAGCCTCAATATTTCTACCCAGAATGGTGACTGCTGAGTGCCATCAATCGGTGACCAGCGAACACTGGATATATCCTCACTCCAAGAAGATTTGGACGGCCTTAATGATCGGGACTGAAGTGTTAGACTGAATGGGAGATCATTAATACCTGTAGAACCGGAATTTTGAGGAGTAAAAAAGGTGACGTTTTTGCGAGTGACATAGAATTCAAAGTTTATTAAAATGGTGCTATGTTGAGTGGGGTATCAGGTTTTTTATAGAAAATCCCCAAAAGGCAGAAAAATATTAAGGATAATTTCTAGCTCTTATATAGCAAAAAATCGTTGATTTGATAGTTTGTATGAAAGTTTTTGCCGATGAGAATTTTCATCCGACACACGTTCTCCTCGCATAATTATTTTAAAAGGGAATGTCTCGTCCGATAATGCGTTTACAACTATAGTTAACTACAATATCCAATTTACATGAATCTTGATTTTGAGTCAATTGAATATTTTCGAGTGGAGCCGCGGGCACAGCCTGCTGATCCTAACTAATGTTATAAATGTTTTGTTTGTTACACTTTCACGCTAAAACAACTCAACGAATTTAGATGAAATTTGGCACATGGGTAGACCATGACCTCGAGAAAGACATAGGCTACTTTTCATCCCGGACCGCAGACGAAGTCGCGGGCCAACAGCTAGTGCATTTATAATAAAGAGTATAGTCTGTTAATTTTAGAGAAATAAAGGTCAAAGACAAGCTGATCTCAAATAAAAAAAAAACAAAATTAATTATTCAACCCTTCCATTATTCTCAATTAGTCCAATTTACCTAAGTACTTCTAAATTCAAGTCCTTTTTCATTTATTTAGTCTCCATCCACTTAATACTAGGTATTTTTTTTCATCATATTATTTTAGTTTATTCACGCCCCCTCATCGGGCTCTCATTTTGAAGTCTCCTTCATAACATATTAAAAGTTCAACTATTTTTTCAACTATTTTTTCTGGTATTAGGGCAAGGACAAACTGGGCACTTAATTTACGTGTAGGTATTCATCGAGATAGTCGTACAGTTTGTCGAATCGAATTATGATTTTTAAAGATCGATAGAATCCACCACGCAACGTTTTCGAGAATAGCGCATTAGAAAAAAAAACTCAAAGTGCACAATATTTTGATGAAAGATGATTCAGAGAAATGGAACGACAAAAATGTTGTGTCGTTTGGATGTATTCTTCAAACAATACAAGCCTATTGTCGAACATAGCATCGCAACCTACACCACACGTTGAATACACAGATAGTTCACTCCGCAAAACCAAATAAAAAAAGGCCTTTCTACGACACAATAATGCGCAATTCAGGTCGCACAGCGCTAATTACCTACAGCTAAATTAACCTAGCAAATGCCTCTCTTTCTATCGCGTAACTCATATTATCTTCTGACTGCGTTACACCCACTGAATTCGACAAGTCTAGCCCGCCGCGTACTTATTGTAGCTATATAACTAGAATGTGGAGTGATCTGTATTCATCTGTGCCTACGCTAAAAAACCTTTTGAAGTATTTTTTTTGTGAATTTTACAATTCATAGAAATCTTCAAGTTTGCACTCACCTTAAGACGAACATAAAATATTCATTCCCCCGCTAGCCCCCTCTTTCTCCCCTGGTCCCCTTTGGTTAGTACTTGCGGTTTTTTATGGTCCCTCAGGCGCAACCCAAGGTTCGCGTCCAAAAACCTTATTAATCCTTTGTCCGCCCGTCTGTACGTTGTAAAATTTAATTTCTGGCATAAATTAATAGCTTACAGTCGAGATTTTTGCTCGTGATTGTACTAAAATGTCCTTACGGGGCCTTTATGAAAGTTACAAAATATGCCGAAAATAGGAGAATATTATGAAATTTTAATAATATTTTGCTGTTCGCAGAATTTTCTACTGAAAACGACCGTATAAAATGACGGAGAAGTTGGGTCCGTAATTTTCACTTCTCTTGATACTATTTGTTAGACTTAAATTAATTAATAACTGTCACAAAATACTAAAAATGTACAAGAAAAACTATAGCTTAACCGGGCTTTAAAAGCAATAAAACGACACTAAACTAAGTAAATTAACTGCACAAATTAGGGTATCGCCCCCAATTCTGCACCACAAAGAAAGAAAAATAAATCTTTAGAAAATTGCTACAATCCATCCCCTATAAAAAAATCTCCCCCAAGATATGCAGCAGCAGCTGAAATTACTATAACCGTATGGGCCCGAAAATCCACTTGGATTTGGGCGTCCAAAATAAATAGGTATCAGGGGCTTGAGCTAGAAGAATGTAGTGTAATACGTCACGGGGACGTTGCGCCGATTGGCTGCGCTCCGATAAAGGAATAGTGATGGGACTGCATTGGTTAAGGAAGTATCGATAGTGATATTCTGTGTGTCTATTTTATAAAACGTTTAAAAATAAAGTCTGTTTTTTTAATCTCGGAGGCTATTTTGACATTTCAAGTAGTGATTGTTCTTTGTTTTTATTTTATTTGGAGTTTGACATTAAATTTGTACCTGTCAAATTAGTCTACGAGATTATAAAACTAACTTGAGGTTTATTAGGAATTGAAATTATAATTCATTGGCGATCTTAACTTCCAAGGATTTGGTTTTCACTATAGTTACATTTGATTTGATTTTTAAGATACTGGTTTCGCTCAGTTTAAACAAGCCTTGTTTTACTTCATAATCATCATCATTTTTGCCGAAAGACGTCCACGGCGTCGCTATATCGACCGGTACTGCTGCTCGCACCTAGTGGATTCCCGCGACCTTAAACGGGTCATCGGCCCACGATCGACATAATTATTATAATAAAATTACAATATTGGAAACAATTTTAAACTCAAATATACTGTTCCACGAAAAATAAAAGTTTTCAGACTACAAAATTTAAATCAATTTAAACCACTTCATCGATACATCTACAACACTAGGCCGAACAGAAGAACGGACTAATTTTATTGGCTGGATTTAGGATTTCACGACAATATACAGATACTGCCATTTGACTAGCTTATTTTTTACATAGGACTTTACCCTGCCATTCAATGGACAGGGGGTTTTTTTATAGATTGTACTCTGCTGCTTTTTCCGGGTAATTTTATTTTTAAATAGGTACACTTTTTATTCATTTTCGTTGTTATGTTGACTTTTGTTCGTAGCTTAAAAGTATCGAAATGTTTTTACATTGTTTTTTTTTTATACTTTGGGAAGTAAACTTAATTTTATTATATCTTTACTAGCCGTTCCCCGCGGCTTTGTCCGCGTAGAGGTCGGGAAATTATCCTGCGGGAACGTACTGCCGGGTTAAAAAAAGTGTCCTATTTTCGAACCCAGGCCATGGTCTGGTGACGTTCATTGAAATCCGCTCTGTCCTTGTGATATGAAAAGGTTACTTTCACCTTTATTATGAATTAATGGAATTTAACGTAAAAGAACTTTGTTCAAGATGTGTTTTTTTTAAGATAAATAACCGTCCAAGAGTTTTGTACCGTATTAAGATCGCGTAAAAAATAATAATTATTAACTTTATTTAATTTTTATTATTTGTTGTTATAGCGGCAATAGAAATACACAATCCGTGAAAATTTCAACAGTCTACAATATTACGGTTCATGAGACACAGCCCTCTGACAGACAGATGGACAGCGAAGGCTTAGAATAGGGTATCGTTTGACACTCTTCGGGAACGGAACTACGGAACCAAATAAATTATGTTCTTGCTGTACCTATAAATGCATAATAATTATGCTAAAATTAAAAACTAGATGTTAACCCTTTTCGGCTCTACTCTTGAGATGTAATGTATCATTTGGATGTGTCCAGTTTAGCATATTATTTTAACAAACATTAATCTCAACAACATCGACAATTCGCCCAAAACTTTATCATCAAATTATTTATTATTATTTATTTACGCAAACATTGCACGTAGATAAAATTTATATGTGTACGTGATGCAATTATGTAGATTAAAGCTGCGACGTGAGGGCCTCTCCATACTTTAATCGGAGGAAAGTTTAGTCTTTGACAACCCTATTGTTGTAGTGGAGGTTTTAAAGTTTTTCAGAGTTTTAAGTTTTAAGGTTTAGGTTTTAGGTTACAGTCGTCTCTTTATGTCTGGGTACATTTATCCGACTGAACCCAGAAGGAACCCGGTAATGTTTTTCGAGAGTATGTATGTTTGTATGTCCATTTCTTTCGCAGGCTCTGTAGCCTAAACGGCTTGATGGATTTTAACAAAATCAAATTATTCAATTTCACATAAACCTACATGGGGTTGTGAAACGTCAGAAGCTAGGTGCACGGTTCTAATTAGTCGTTTCCTATGGAGAAGAGCCGGCAAGAAACTCCAAGTTAACTCTTTTAAAAATAATTGGCTTTTACAATATTTTCTAATTACAGTGTTAACATGTAGGTCCTTAAAAAGTAGACAATGTTCAACAAATCTACAGTGCACTAAGCCTACATCTTTCATAACTGAAACATGACTATTACGCACAGATAATAAAGGAATATCGATGTTTTGTGAAGTCCTAAAAACCATGTCAAGCAGGGCATGGGTTAAAACATAAATTAATTATCTAAAGCATATTTTAAATGCCAACATTCTTGCACCAATTGATATCATTTAGCACTTCTGCCATAACTTCTTAACTCACTCACTCCTTAGCTGCAACTTATGCATTCTCAATACTTAGTAAACTGACTCCGAAATGGGCTCCAAAAGCGATAATTAAGTCCGCATTATTTGCAATGCACCACTCGGTAGAGATTGCACCTGTTACGTTTTGAACTATTGCAATATTAAATTCGAACTTGAGCTCAAACATTGCAAGTTGTTGGCTATAAAGTAGTGGTAGAATGAAGCTATAAATTGGGAAAATTCGACTAATTGGGACTAAGAAATGGAATGGTATTTTCTAGGCAGAGTATTTTCGGTTAGTAAGTCAAAACGTGTAACGCGTTTACGTAAGTTTGAAGGAATAGACAAGAGATTTTTTTTTATTCAGCCTTTATTCAGTGTATGTATAGGTCATAAAGAAAACTTAACTACCAAGCAACATTGTCCAGTTTAGGTTTAAAGGTTACGTACGCCATTACAACGTAATTAGACTTTTCAAATTTGTCTGTAAAATACGTCGCTTGTTAAAATCTCAAGAGCTTACAAAATGATTGTACGTACTCTTTAGATTTATACACCTATTTACCAACGGGCTGTAATATTATTCCATCATCATTCTTTTGCTGTTATCCCAATTTATTTAAACTGCGACTGAATGAGACAAAATGGTTCCTTCTTCCATACTTCTCTATTAGTCGTCATCTCAGTAAGTAGTCACCCCCTTTCTAGTCAAATCATTACACAGACCATCCATCGCTTCTTTTGTCTTCCCCTTCGAAGCCTGTTTTTTTCTCAAACAGAACACATTTTTTCCGTATTTATTTTGCAGAAATATTGTGAGCCTTTTTTCTGTGCTAGATAACAATATAATAAATTCTTTATTAATAATAATATAAGCATCAAACAGAAAAAAATGAAAAACCCTAACTCACCCAGAGCTAGGTATTTGATACCTGTATTTCAGAAGCCAGTGACTTTTTCCAGTGAGGAATAAATGTATTTTTTTTTCTTTCGCCCTCCTTCGTAATGAAGAAAGAAAAAAAAAAAGAACTTATACTAATACTACTAGTTTTGGCTATGAAAATGTATGTAAACATTTACATAGCCAAAACTCTAAAAAAGAAAATCTCTAATTTAAGATCCAACTTAATAAGCAAGATTGTATGTCAAAAACAGTTGTAACAACGATACAATTGTACTGAATATTTCATTGGGCTAGACCCAGGCAAAGTCCCTGAGGCACAAAGGTCAACTACTGTCCTTATCCTATTTCTAAAGGTCATTTGTCAAACGTCGAGACTGTTGAGCTACGAATTTGTATTGCGTTTGGAGTAAGTCGTATTTATTTTAATTGGTATATACATAATCAGCAGATGAGATCGTAGTTAAATAATAACAGCCGCACGGGTCGATCCGTCAGGTTAAGCTATGCTTGCCGGGGTTGGTCAGTGGATGGGTGACAATCTTTACATATCGAGACTCCTCCGTGTCTCGGAAAGCACGTTAAGCCGATCCGTTCCGACCGATCGAACCGATCGTTATGAAAGGCAGGTAGGTAATCTGGGACATGAAGAAGGATATAGGTAGGCTGCTTTCGATCTGAGCGTTTGATGTTGTAACAATTTTTTTTATTTAAAAGAGTGTCCGTAGAATTTCTTGCCCGTTCCTCTCCATAGGTAGGTACCCACTACGCTTTGGAAAGCACAACTAGTTTTATATGACAACTAGTTTCATATTTCTGACTGACCGACTCCTTGACAATTCAAAAGTGCCTGTAAATGGTTTAAACGAAATAAATGCTTTGAGTTTGATGATGATATTATTTGTAATAAAAAACGATGTTATATAAAAAAACACGTAGATGGGACATAGTTTCTTAGAGTCAATTTTGAAATCTGTACCTCTATTATAATTATCAGCTTGATGGGCTCGCCTGTGTCGATGAATCACCCAGAATAGTTACTAAATTCAACAAGCAATCAACACAGCCTATCGCAGTTCACTGCTGCTATAAAGAAAAGCAAGAAAAATATTTTATTTAGGACACGCACAGGAAAAACAAGCAGTAATATAAAGATAAAATAAAAGAACAATTAAAACTAACAAAATACATACGACCTGTGCGAGGCCAAAAAGGCTCCTACCTCAGCATAATGCTGCGATATTTAAAAAATAAATAAATACTGCAGCGCTGGTATTCTCATAGGGCGTCCCACACTACTTTTGCCGATACGCGGTCTCCACTCTAGGGCCCTCAGATCTTACAGCAGTATTATTTTAATATTACTACTGTGTAGGAAAGAGATGAAGCTCTATATTATGATGTATAGCTCCATATACTGAGTAAGATTAAAATAATACTGCTGTAAGCGGTGGTGGTAGGCCCCCAGGACTCGTCTGCTGACTGTCTGAAGAATTCGTCAACTCGTCCTACATGCCTATGGCCCATTTAGGACGCTCTTTTGATTTTCTGCATGTCGTCTTAGATGGGCCGTAGGCATGTAGGACGAGTTGACGAATTACCCGGCTGTCTGGCTTACTACATTGCTGCCCCTTAAAAGCTTTAAAATGCTATTCTAGAAATTCGTAGCTCAAAGTTTCAGTAAAATAGTGATGATCAAGAGTCTGGCTCAGTACGTCTCGCGGGCTTAGCTTAAATTTTAACTGAGCGATGTGTGCCCATAAATTCCATCCCAAGGCTTTATTTCAACTTATTTATTACAAACTGGGCTCATTTTCAAAATGGTTTTACATATGACTTTAAAAGTTTATGCAGTGCATAATATTGTTATAGTTTGTAAAAAAAACTCAGAAATAAAAATGATGTTAATTTTTCGTTAACGGTTGGTGGGACATGAGTACATACAAACTTTTTGTTAAACTTCAAACCTATTTGTATCCCCGCTACAAATTGTCTTTGACAGCAAGAATTCTAGAACATAGATTATACACGTAGCTACAAGCAAAGAGTACATTTTTCTATGGCTACAAGAACATCGTCCATCTGTCAAACGAGTGTACGTATTTATATTTTATAAATAAAAAATAATCTTACACTGGCCTGTGGATACTTTCTCAAGCGGATTTTTTATTAATCTAGTTTTAACTAGCTTAACAGCCGACCAGTCCACTGCTTAGCAGAACCGGGGTATCCTCTACTTGTAATCATCAATCTTTGGGATTGCTTATAAACAGGTAAGCGTCTAAGCATCAGGTATACAGCTGTCTTAAATATAACCTGAAGAAAAATGCTATTCAGTCATCACAGACTCTGCTGCATCACTACTGCAGTAGGCTACCTCGCCTACATAAAATCCAAGCACGAATCAATGGAATATTACGTGGCTCAAGATCACGATGGTCAAGAGCACTTTGAGAAAAAGAACTCGAAATGGGAACGTTAGTTTTGTAATTTATTTTATAATTTGGATTTAATAAATTAGTTAGAAAGTAAAGAGCATAATTTTATTTATCATGCAATTGGAGATTGAAACAGTGTAAATCTGTACTAAACTTATTAAAGAAAGTGTTAGAGCAATTGCTCTGTATCAGTCATCATCTGATGTTATATTCGCTAATGGACATAAGCATGTTAATGATTTGGTACTGCAATGAATAGAAAAATCGGCCAAGTGCGAGCGGACTCGCGCACGAACGGTTCCGTACGATTATTTATAAAAACGGCAAAAAGATCACGTTTGTTGAATGGGAGTAAATATTTATATTATTAACTGTTAACGACTGTTAATTTCTGCCTGTGCCCACGGAGTCCGATGTTAAAAAATAATAAGATCAAAAGAGAGAGAGAGGGAGAAAGAGAGAGAGAGGGAGAAAGAGAGAGAGAGGGAGAAAGATAGAGAGAGGGAGAAAGAGAGAGAGAGGGAGAAATAGAGAGGGAGAGGGAGAGCGAGGGAGAGGGAGAAAGAGAGAGGGACAAAGAGAGAGAGACAAAGAGAGAGAGAGAAAAAGAGAGAGAGGGAGAAGAAGAGCGAGGGAGAGGGAGAAAGAGAGAGAGGGAGAAAGAGAGAGAGGGAGAGGGAGAGGAGAGGGAGAAAAAGAGAGAGGAGAGAGACATAGGCTACTTTTTATCGACATACCACGCGGGCGAAGCCGCGGGCGGAAGCTAGTAGATTAAAAATTGTGACTGTTATGCACCGTTCTCATTGTTTAATGACGATTCTTTACCGTTAGACGACTGTTAATTTCTGCCTGTGCCCACGGAGTCCGATGTTAAAAAATAATAAGATCAAAAGAGAGAGAGGGAGAAAGAGAGAAAGGGAGAGAGGGAGTGAGGGAGAAAGAGAGAGCAAGAGGAGAGAGACATAGGCTACTTTTTATCGACATACCACGCGGGCGAAACCGCGGGCGGAAGCTAGTAGATTATAAATTGTGACTGTTATGCACCGTTCTCATTGTTAAATGACGATTCTTTACCGTAAGACGACTGTTAATTTCTGCCTGTGCCCACGGACCCGATGTTAAAAAATAATAAGGTCAAAAGAGAGAGAGATGGAGAGAGGGAGAAAGAGAGAGAGCAAGAAAGAGAGAGAGGGAGTAAGAGAAAGAGAGAGAGAGGGAGAAAGAGAAAGAGAGAGAGGAAAAAAGAGAGAGAGGGAGAAAGAGAGGGATTAAGAGAAAGAGAGAGAGGGAGAAAGAGAATGAGGGAGAGGGAGAGAGGGAGAGAGGGAGAAAGAGAGAGAGGAAGAAAGAAAGAGAGGGAGAGGGAGAGAGGGAGAGCGGGAGAAGAGTAAAGAGAAAGAGAGAGGAGAGAGACATAGGCTACTTTTTATCGACATACCACGCGGGCGAAGCCGCGGGCGAAAGCTAGTTGATTATAAATTGTGACTGTTATGCACCGTTCTCATTGTTTAATTACGATTCTTTACCGTTAGACGACTGTTAATTTCTGCCTGTGCCCACGGACCCGATGTTAAAAAATAATAAGGTCAAAAGAGAGAGAGAGGGAGAGAGAGGGAGAAAGAGAAAGAGAGAGAGGAAAAAAGAGAGAGAGGGAGTAAGAGAAAGAGAGAAAGCGAGAAAGAGAGGGAGAGGGAGAAAGAGAGAGAGGGAGTAAGAGAAAGAGAGAGAGGGAGAAAGAGAAAGAGAGAGGGAGAGGAGAGGGAGAAAGAGAGAGAGAGGAGAGAGACATAGGCTACTTTTTATCGACATACCACGCGGGCGAAACCGCGGGCGGAAGCTAGTAGATTATAAATTGTGACTGTTATGCACCGTTCTCATTGTTTAATGACGATTCTTTACCGTTAGACGACTGTTAATTTCTGCCTGTGCCCACGGAGTCCGATGTTAAAAAATAATAAGATTAAAAGAGAGAGAGAGAGAGAGAGGCAGAAAGAGAGAGAGGGAGAAAGAGAGAGAGGGAGAGAGAGGGAGAGGAAGAGAGAGGGAGAGGGAGAAGGAGAGAGAGGGAGAAAGAGAGAGAGGGAGAGGGAGGGAGAGGGAGAAACAGAGACAGAGATACTCTAACTTAAATATTTATTTTATTCTGTTTTTTTAGTATTTGTTGTTATAGCGGCAACAGAAATACATCATCTGTGAAAATTTCAACCGTCTAACGATCACGGTTCATGGGATACAGCCTAGTGACAGACGGACAGACAGACAGCGCAGTCTTAGTAATAGGGTCCCGTTTTACCTGAAACCGTTTTACCTTTTTAAATGTTTACTTTCTGTTTGCAGAAAGTAAACATTTAAAGTGGCCCTGTGTAAATTTTAGTATCTTTACTTGAATAGTTTTTGAGCTAGCTTCAATATAGTAGGTATGTATTTTTCCCATTTAGTTGATGATGATGCAATAGGTTCCTGTTACTGTTATTTAAATAGCAGGCGAATTTGTGTCGGATATGTACCACAACAAAAAAGTGAAAAATTAAAATACTTTGACAAAAAAGGAAAATTCAAAACCAAAGACACCGACTTCCGAATTTTTTTTTTTTTTTTTTCCCTTTGTAGTGTTTTTCTTTGGAAGTCACTGGTTTTTTTTCGTTAACGGTAGGTGGACGATAATACAAACTATTTATTAGCCTTCAAAAATATTTTCTTTATCTTCTACATTTGTCTTTGACAGCAAGAATACAAGAACATCATCCCTCTGCCAAACGTGTGTCAAACAAAAAAAAACTATTTAATTTTATATAATTAGAAAAATTAATAGAATGTTAATGGTGCCTCTAATCTCACACTGGCCTGTGGACACTTTCTCATCCGAGATAAAATTTCACGTGATATAACTATCTTACGGCACCAACGTATTGACACATCCTACCAGCAATCCACGGCTTAGCAGAGCCGGGATAGCCTCTGCTTTAAACAACCTCAACCCTCGCAGTGGCAATCAATTTTTGGCTGTATAACATCTGAGCATCAGTCTACAGCTGTCTTAAATATACCCTGAAGAACAAAGCTATTCAGTCATGGTGGAAACTCCAGGAGACGGTATTCGATCTTTAAAAACTTCCCCGGCTTTTCGAATTACGAATTTTGAACTATACATGAAGCCAAATGTGTATATCATGGCGTTTGGAATCTGCTGCTTCACTTCGGCACTAGGTTACCTCGCTTACATGAAATCCAAGTACGAATCGATGGGATATTACGTGGCTCAAGACCAAGTTGGTCAAGAGCACTTTGAGAAAAAGAAGTCGAAATGGGATTAAATTTATGTAATGTAATGTATTTTAAAAATAGACTAAACTAATTAGATAAAAAGTAAATAGCGTTATGTGGATTTTATTTCATTTACCATTTAGTTGTAACAGTGTAAACCTTTAGGTACCTAATACACTTAAAAAAAAAACAATATTATTGCTCTGTAACTAGCCAGGCCTTGTTTGGCGGTGGGAGAGGCCTATGTAACTCTTTTGATCACACCATGAGATAATGGAAAATCACCAAGTTTTGTCGGAGGAATTGTCAATTGATGATCAAGGTACTTTGCAAGTAAAAACATTTAAAGATTTTATCTATTTTGGTTCGATATTTCAATAAAATAAGTTATGATTTTTCTGTTCACTGCACTTATTAACGTGCTTATGTTCATTAGCGAATATAACATCTGATCATTACTCAAAACTCTTCAAGTGCTTTGAAAAAAAGTATAACAACGATTTTCTCACTCAAGAAACATATAAAAGATTATAGGTCCCTTGTAAGTAAAAGATTTATAATAAGTTGATCGCTGACTGTTCACACCACCGCTACCGCCACCGCCCGTCGCGCCGCGCCGCACTGTGGATCGAAAAAAAGGCTCTCGAAGACTTAGGAGCTTTAATTTTAAAGTGTCGGTTCTAGCTTAAAATCGCTTCGAATAGCTAATATCATGCATAAATATAATAGGATACAATCTGGTAGGCAAAGTGGCAACGTTCATTAAAAAAAAAAAAGAAATTGTATGAATTTAACGCCTGTATCCGGTTTCTCCGGAACGGAGAAAATAACCAGCACACGTTTATGTAACTATTTATTTATAATTTTTTTAACATACTCGATTTTTTCAGACTGAGTGCCGTTTTTTTTTAAAGAAACTTACACCTACAGGAATACCCTCATAAGTTGACATGCAAGACGCCGTACAAAAATCAAAACGCTTTAATTTCGTTGCACCCTCTTCAGTATATAGCTGTTATTGGTTCCTGACCTTGACCTGAACCTTTGGTTTTTATGGACTATTAAAAGTCAAAATTAGCTAAAATGTAATAATATAAATGATAAATATTTATTATATTAATAATATAGATAGCAAAAATAAAATCAAAGTAAAAGACAAAATTAGCTAAAATGTAATAATACAAATAATAAATATATTATATTAATAATAATACTGACTCCTAAGACACAGGATAACCTAGTTTAGGAGTCAGGGTTTTAATTTTTTTGTGTCGACCTTCATTCATTTTACTGTATCCTAGTTTATAAGTAAAAATGGTTGTTTTTGTGCCAATAAAGAAATTATTATAAATTATTATTATAATATAATTAGATATAGTTACACAAAAATAATAAAATCAGGTTAAATCACTCATGTCATTCTCGTGACGATTTAGGTATTACATAATTTCAAACACTTTTTTCCGAGTCTTTCAACATTTTATCCTATTTACATCATCATTTTAAGTGATGACTTGAGTAAAAATGCTTTTCATATTAAAGGTAACAAGACGACCTCCACTCACACCGTAATAAAAAAATAAAATTGAATTAAATAGAATAGAAAACAAGTTTGTTTCAGATAGAGGTTTTGTAAGACGATCGCCTATTGAAAGAGTCAGTGGTGTCACGATATCATTTAATGTAGAACAAAGTATCTTTATGATGAGCTATAAAATTCCAATAGATCTTACGAATATTTTTACAACAACAACAAAGTTTTATACTTTCCCACCACTTGCTCTTTTAACATTCTCCAAGACTGCATAGCATGAACATGTAAGTAATGTAATTTCCTTCATACGCCATACATTTTTGCGAAAACATCGAACATTCTTCAGTTCAACACATGAGTACAATACTTGTAAACAATTTTACGAATCTTTGAATTGTTGGGCGAAGCGATGCCGATGCAACAAGCTAGAGGGAAGGGAGGCTAACTAATTTAAAATCCATTATTTATAAGACATGCAAGGCAGTTTGTTAATTATGTGCTTTCATCGCTAGTCTGTCCTAAAAGTATCTAATGAAAACCCGAAATTCTATTAAGGATGCATTTTTTTGAATATATGTTTTTATTCGATAGTTTACATCGCCAAATAATAGTAAAATAAAATTCGACGCCAATCAATCTGCCTAGCCTTTTCCCAACTATATTGGGGTCGGTTTCCAGTCTAACCGGATGCAGCTGAATACCAGTATTTTACATGGAGCGACTGCTTCGAAAAAATTGAAATTCGACGCCAAAAAAGCAATAAAAGTACTTAAAAAAATGCAAATAAACTAAAATAAATATTCCTAAACAACAATTTTCTTATACTTAACTGTAAAGTGGGTCGGGGATTTTCAAAACTCGCTCGCTACGGTGTAACAGGCTCTCAAAAGGTATCTATTGACGTGGACGATGAAAAATCACCGCACACTGCAAACGCTTTCATTAGCCCCGTACGAGAAACCGGGTAAAATATGATACCCCGACTTTAAGGGATAATCCACCGTCCTGTGCGAGAGACTAATGCGATGAGAGGCGATGCGATATGAAGTTTTTAACAAACAATTTTAATAAAAAATATTATAGTCCACCTGCTTGCGTGCACCCTGTAAAATGATTGCTATTAAAGGATCAATCAGACTTCTGTTATAACATCAAAGTCTTTAGGATTAGATTAGGGATTATCTACATCGCCACATGCGAACTACGCATCACACTGACGTCATACAAAAATCCTGCATCGCGCAAGCATAGTATACCGCGCGATTAGCATATATACAACGTCCCGACATCAATCATCGGGCAGTGGCCCACCAGACACGACATCCATCTGGTCGGAGGATCCTCGCTTTTCTATGGAGGATAAGTGAACTTTACATCTAGTTCCTCATACCTTCTAATTTATGTCTTTAGTCTAATCAAAGTCTCTCTAAAACATGGACCAAAGAACCAAGATCCAGATTTTGATCCTTCTCTATCTCCCTAAATTATCTTCTGAAGGTCTTTGATGCCACGACAGAAGACGCCATGGGACATGAAAAAGAAATAAAGTTGCTTAAACAATTTGCTTCTGCTATCGCGTTTCATATTTCCGCATCGCATCACATCGCATTTGACACCCACGTAGGTCAATAGATTAATGTTCAAGAGTGTGAATATTAAAAAAAAAAGTTATAATGGTGCCCTCAAGTGCTTGATATTACACGCCGGTAATAAATCAGAAGCCTAATTGCTTAACTTCTATGGATATGGCTTTGGGTTTGGCAGGAATCCATTAATCCGTTCTCTAGTTAATATTGTGAAGGCATTAGGCGTCGTCCTATTTGGCGAAGATCGCACGATGACACGATGCGTTCTCGTCGTGCGATGAGTTCAAACATACAGATTTCATCAAAGTGTCCGACAGCAAAAACTGTGCATCTCTGTAAAGAGCCATCGGTAAAGTGGCGTGAGCGCGACGCCAGCCATCGCGCGACGGCATCACACGATGGACATCGCGCGATTTATTAGGACACCTGTTAGGTCATCGCATGACCACTTTGATCGTGAGATGAAAAACGCATCGCGCCATCGTACGATCGCTCCCAATTAGGACGCCGCCTTAGAGTTGGGGCGATATTATGACCTTGGTAATGCGTTAAATATCTATAATATATTTTTTTTCAGTCTCATATAATGTTATGTCACACTAAGCATTTATCGAAAATTGTTGTGCCTTACCTAAACGAACGGTGATCAACTGATCTTAGGTTTAAAAGGTAGGTAGCCAACTATGAGGAACAGCATTTGCATACTCTTGTGATTGTATAATTGTGAAAAAAATAAAAATATAAATACATTTTACAACAAAAAAAAAGTGAAAAATAACATGTTTAAAGTGATTCCGTCACTGTTATTTACATAGCTGGTAATGGTATTTGTGTAGGGTAGGTACCACAACTAAAAAGTGACAAACATAAACTTTTTGTATTTTTTTGTAATCTTCTACAGAGATGGTACTGATCACTATACGCTATCTATTCTGGGCATGGCTAATTATCACTTAATCGCAGTCTATATTAACAATATTACTCTACATTGGAACTAAATAATTAATCGAAAATTGGTCCACAGCATTATCATACGGTTCCAGACATTTATTTACATTTAGTATTCCATATTTACTATTAGTTTAAAGTAATTGTATTTTATGTTATTTCTGTTGATGTGTGAGTGAGGAGATCTTTTTTTCGTGTCGTTAGTGGCTAAAACAGTGTTTTAAAGCAGCCCATGGGCCTCTGACTTGGCTTCACATGCCGTCGAGAAATATCTCTCGGGCGCCTTGCTGGTTTCCTTACGATGTTTTCCAATTTTTTTGTGTGAGGATATTGTCTTTGGTAAACCATTAATTATTGAACCTAAAGATGTAATGTAATGTGTTGAAATATATTTTTTTTAAGTTCTTATCACCTTACCTACAATCTTCGCCCATCGACTTCAGCCCTGAGTGCATTATCTTGAAAGTTAAGAGTGCCCAATAGATAGATGGCTACAGAGGGGTTCGTAAAAGAAAAAAAGAAAAAATCGCACTACCGCATGCGGGCAAACAAAACTTATAATACTCTTCCGCATGCGGGCTCCACGGCACGTTAAGCCGTTGGTCCCGGCTATGATTTGTAGATCTTTGACAGTTGTTACAGGTCGTCAGAAGCCCGAAAGACCGACAACCAGTTTTACTAAGGGGTATCCTGTTAACCAGTAACTGGGTTGTGAAGGTCAGATAGGCAGTCGCTCCATGTAAAATACTGGTATTCAGCTGCATCCGGTTAGACTGGAAACCGACCCCAACATTGTTGGGAAAAGGCTAGGCAGATGATGCGGGCTCCACTGAATTGCTTACTATTTAATTTAAACCAATTCACCAAAGGTCAAAAGCATAACTCTTCAGCATGAAACAATTGACATGAAATGATTTAAAAACTTTTATTCTCAGCACTTATTTCCCTACGGTGCATTGCAGAGACGGTTATAAAATAGGAACTGCACAACGGACACAAATTACCTTCGCATTGCATTTCAGGAAACATAAAAAATGTTTTAAGGCCACTTAGTCAGGATTTAGATGTTTGTTTGTTTGAAAACTTTTTGGGTAATATAGCGAGGTTTTTAAAAATCTGGAAAGTCTTATCAACAAGATAAGCTGAATATTTTGGTAATACATAGATTTGAAAAGCCGGCCAAGTGCGAGTCGGACTCGCGCACGAAGGGTTCCGTACCATTATCTATAAAAACGGCAAAAAAAATCACGTTTGTTGACTATGGGATATTAAAGTGAATATAACTAATAGTGAATATGTCTTGTATGGATATTAAAGTGAATATGTAACTAAGTGTGTAACTGTGAGCAGCGGTGGTCCAGTGGTAACGGTCGCGACTTACGAGTTGTAGGTCGTAGGTTCGAACCCAGCCAGGCACTTTACTTTGTGTAAATAATTTCATCACCACTGCTCTCAAAACGATGAAGGAAAACATCGTGAGGAAACCGGCATGTCTGACAACCAAAAATTCGAAGACATGTGACATCTACCAACCCGCTCTGGGCCTGCGTGGTGGATTACGGCCCACTCCCTCTCACAGAGAGGAGGCTGTGTCCCAGCAGTGGGAACATTATAGGCTGATTATGTATGTAAATAAATATTCTGTGAATATTTCAAGCGTCTACCTGTGGCCGTTTTTAAAAAGAGTAAAAAAATCACGTTTGATGTATGGGAGCCCCCTTAAATATTTATTTTATTCTGTTTTTTTAGTATTTGTTGTTATAGCGGCAACAGATATACATCATCTGTGACAATTTCAACTGTCTAGCTATCACGGTTCATGAGATACAGCCTGGTGACAGACGACAGACAGACAGACAGCGGAGCCTTAGTAATAGGGTCCCGTGTTACCAAAGATATTGAGATCGATCGCCATTTTATGTGTGTCGCAATTACCCCGTTAAAGTTAAGGAGTCGTTTCTCAAGAACGAAGATAATACACCCCTTTGCAAAAAAAACGGGCACCTTAACAGTCATTGGCTTTTGTATGGATATTATTAATATTTTTACTATGTCATTAGCATAAATGACTAGTAATTTGTTATAACCAATAACAATATAGTTTTTTAGCTACACCCCTCTTCCAGTAGTGCTACAATTTTAATAGCTCTTATTGCTTTTTCTGCCATTAAAATCGACACAAAGATATCACTTTTAAGTCACAATAAGGCTGGATTATGCGACAAACATAAATTATTCTACTAAAAATAACGAGAAGTTAGTTTTAGTTGCCAGGATAACCTTCTAACCGCAAACCTGCAAAATGTTAGTAAAAGTCACAAACGGAAAACGTGATTATTATTGTATTTAAACAAAAGTTTCGAATTTGAAATTAACTTTTTTTCTTACCCAGACTCTTTATTAAGTGCCAGTAACATAGTTTGGCTATTAAAACCTCTTTACAACTAAATGATTACCAATAATGTACCAAAATCAAAACCGCCCGTTTTTTTTTGTAAAGGGGTGGATAATTGGGTTCGAAACTTTCAAGTATTTATAAGATTTTCATTGAATGACAAAACCAGAGACTTTCCCAATGCACAGCAGAGGCGTCTTTTTTTACAGAAAAGACAGAAGCATTGATCACCACACTTGCTCTTTGTGTATTAGTGATTTTAGACGTACACACGGCTACAAATCAAGCTATATATTTCCAGTTAATGCTGATCTCGCGTTGTATATGTTTCCGTACAATGCGAGGTCAGCCTATACTGGAAATTAGCTTGATGTGTAGCCATGTGTACGTACAGAAATTCAAAATACTTCAAAGAAGTTGTAAGTTTATTTTGGCCACAACTAAAAAAAAAGTAAGAAACATGCCTGAAAACTCACAATTAATTACATTTACACTTAATTTCTGAGAAAATACAAGAGTATTTTTTATTTCTATGCCATAAGTAGAGCCCAGAGAACAGCTGCACGGGTCGATCGATCAGGTTAAGCTACGCTTTCCGGGGTTGGTCAGTGGATGGGTGACCATCTTTACATTCCGAGACTCCTCTGTGCCTTGGAAAGCACGTTAAACCGTTGGTCCCGGCTGTCATCGTGGATCTTTGACAGTCGCTACGGGTCGTCAGACGCCCGACAGTCTTACCAAGGGGTATCGTATTACCCAGTTACTGGGTTGTGGAGGTCAGATAGGCAGTCGCTTCATAATTATAAAATACTGATATTCAGCTGCATCGGGTTAGACTGGAAACCGACCCCAACATAGTTGGGAAAAGGCAAGGCAGATAGATTTGTCAAACTCAAAATATTTTAGTTCACACTAGATGCGCCCCGCGGTTTCACCCGCATAAGTCTCGATCCCGTGGGAATATCGGGATAAAAAGTATCCTATGTGTTAAAAGTATCCAGGCTATCTGTTTACCAAATTTCATCCAAATCTATTCAGTAGTTTTTACGTGAAAGAGTAACAAACATCCATCCATACTTACAAACTTTTGCGTTTATTTGCGTTTATAATATTAGTTAGATATACCTACATTTGCACGGTTTAATTGGTAATTTCCTATGACGAAAAGCTGGACAAGAAACTACATGGTTGCACTTTTAAAAAGAATTGGCTTTTACAATGTTTTCGTGACTGCAATAAGCGAACTAAAAAACAGTCTGATACAGAAATTCCATCAAAGGTATTGAATGAATATGAATCCTTTTATATCAATGCGATAGTGCCTTTTCATGTAAACTGGTGACGAACAAAACTATCTAAAATATGTATTAGGATGACAGTTACGGACGTACCTACGCACGTGAACTGCCAATCAATAACGATACACGAACATATTGTACATACTTGCACGTTTAGGTTACAGGTACTATATGAAAATTTAGTAAAGTTCATAGTAGACTAGTTCTGCCTATGTCCAAAATTACATTTTATTCATATAGAAACTATGATATTGAGACTGTCGCGTATGTCGCGACACAGCTACTAGTGTCAGATCAGTCAGAAAGAAGCAGAAGAAATATGGTAGAAAACTTAGATGTTAATGGTTTACTAACTCACGTAAGCGTCATAAACGTAACATTTCCCGTGAAAGTAATTGTATTTTGGATGAAATATTTGGGTTTCCCAATAATGTCACTAGTCGTTCTTATTTCTGTTTCAGTATTTATTTAAGTTTACGTTAACTCGATCGAATAGATTAAAAAAAATGCACTAATTAGGCACACAGTATTTCAGATATCGTACGACGTGACGATACGACAGAAAGAGTAGTCAAAACTAATGTACTGACTATTTCTTCTGTCGCGTGATCGTCGGCGGAAAGGTGGACAGAGTAATCTCTGTTCACCCTGCTGCAACCAATCAATTGCAATCTGCAAAGTTTTCTAGCCATTCCACACTTAACCGTATTTTCCCACTTTACCAGCGACACAAGTACACAAAGGTTTATGCATGTTTGTGAATTATTCCTCTATCGATTCACGCAGCACAATATTTGTCGTTTTGCAAATGCAATTTGCATCAGATTTGCCGTGTATTGTATTGTATTGTTGTAAAAGCTTTATGGAAAACGGTGCGAAATTATGTTAATGTGTTGTAGGTTGCTTTAGTTCGGTTCAAAGTGTTTAAAACGTCAACAAGTTCAAACACAATACTAAAAGGGCGTGGAAAAATTAAATGGAGACCAGGAGGCTAATTCTCGCGTTTTCACTCGTACATGTCATTTTCGACATTATCACTCGTCTCTCAAAAATGGTGACATTCTCCTACAAGGCATTCGTACAGCACGAATCGAAGGATAATATTGTTGCCATTAGAGTGCGTTTCATCAAATAGTTCCTTTGCCATAATGTTGGCTCCACAGTTAAATTTTAAAACAGACGTATTAGGTAGCGGCGTAGCTTATTCGTATTGGTCCTACACTAGTTGAGCCAACATTACGGCATAGGAATTATTAGATGAAACGCACTTTAAAATTCTCGCGTAGCGATCCATTCCACACAGGTAACGGTGATACTTTTTAAACGCAATCATAGGTGTTCTTAATATTAAAAATGATTGTTAAAGGTTTTAAAAGGTTTTGAACAATATTTTATATGTATTTCATAAACATTTATCAAAAAATAATACATTATGAATTTCGTAACACCATTTTATGTTTTTTTTTAATAAGTTTTCTCAAAAATAACAACAACGGAATGCACTTGACTGATTTTGACAACTGTGATGTCAGCAATTTCCGTTACGTCCAAAACGTAGACAGAGAATACTAGAGACTAATTGATAACTTTTGTCGCATTCACACAAGAAAAAGAGCAACATATGCCGATGTCGTGTAAAGAAATGAGACAGAACGATGGGTTTTTTTTTCACGGCGCGTGTCACGTTTTAGCTCAATATTTTGATAAACAAAGTTTGAAAGTTATCGTCTTCCTGAAAAAATCAGTTTTTTATGTGCTCTAAGTTAATAAATTTATGTTATTTTATGTTGTGAACAATTAAGACCAACACTTTTTTTAAAGCACGGTGCGCTGTTTTGTTTATAGGGCGTAAAAGTGATAGTGGAAGGAAAATGTCCGACTTGTCTTTTCATTCGTAAGTACACCCGTTTTTATCAGTTATTAGGCTTGCAATAACATTTTATTGTGTTTATATATTGTGTATCATATACCCTAGACGTAAAATCATCGATAAAAAGCGCAAAATTAACAATGATTAAATTCTAACAAGAATTTTGGTGTTGCCAACTTTTCTATAAATTATTACCCACTATTATGGGAAATATGTATTCTGCAGTGTGTATTATTATATATCTGAAAGATTAATGGTTTGTTGCAGTTTTCCTGAAGACGATAATTTACGTCGGTATTGGACTGTAGCTACAGGACGAACAGATTGGACACCAACACCAAAACCGATAAAAATTAGAAACATTAATTTCGTATGAATGTTTCTAATTATTAGCGAAACATTCATACGAAGCTTGTTTAATTTCAGGACAATAAAGACTAAAATCAATAAAAGCTAATTAAAAATAAACATGTATTATTTACTCATAAAGCAAGAAAATAGGAGGAGCTCGTGGCTAAGTAATAACAGCCGCTCGGGTCGATACATCAGGTTAAGCTACGCTTGCCGGGGTTGGTCCGTGGATGGGTGACCATTTTCACATATCGAGACTCCTCCGTGCCTCGGAAAGCACGTTAAGCCGTTGGTCCCGGCTGTCATTTGTGGATCTTTGACAGTCGTTACGAGTCGTCAGAAGCACGAATGTCTGACAACCAGTCTAACCAAGGGGTATCGTATTACCCAGTTACTGGGTTGTGGAGGTCAGATAGGCAGTCGCTCCATGTAAAATACTGGTACTCAGCTGCATCCGGTTAGACTGGAAGCCGACCCCAACATAGTTGGGAAAAGGCTAGGCAGATGATGAAAGCAAGAAAATAGGTACTATCACATAAGACATGGTAGGTAATTAAAATCACATCATCATCATCCATCGTCAACCTCCTGCCCAAATCGCAATTTATTTGAGTTCAGCATCAGCCCAATTGCGTAATACACGATCAATGACAATCTGAATCATTTTGAAACAGATTACTAATCCATTGCTACAGAAGTTCGAAAAAAAATTGCTTAACAAGTTGAATAACGCAATTGAATGTTGTTGCAGTGTCAAAATGAAACAGATTAGTCATATTCATTTATGAACATGTGTTACGCAATTAGATAGCAGGAGCATGTCTTCTTCCCTAAATCACATGCCTATACACTTTCTGACTTTATCTTGTTTTCCACTTTCACAAATTATGAAGTAAATTTTTCACAAATTGTGAGGTAAAGGAGATCCGCTTTTTGTGGGGACGTTGGTTTTTTATAAGGAGAAAAATCTAACCCGCACCAAACTACACCTAAATAAAAGTGACAAAAATATGGAACTATTGAATATAATTATTTGATATAGTTTATAATTTTTCTCTTAAATGGAGGGTCATTTAAGAGAAAAATTATAAACTATTTAATACATATATTATATTTTCTTTGTTGATGGCAGCCCAAATAAAACCTCCCACACACTTTGACAATGTCTTAATAAATTGACAGATGATTCTATTCTTCTGTCAATTTCGCCAAAGTGTTGAGTGTTGACTGACAGGCCATCTGAACTAAAAATGTACTCTGTGGTTTCGCTCCGTTCTGTTAACCAGTGTTATCGTATTTTATTTTATTGGGGCTTTGCTTTCTCTGAATTTCCTGATTTTAAAGACTTGGCTCGTTCATAACGGATTATTTATTCTACTTTGCAGATGATTAGGACACTGATAGCTTATGAACCTTTAAACCTGATAACTACTTTTCTTAACGGTTAATTGATATTGCACACGAATAGGACTTCGATTTTCAGATTTAAAACCCCGAATGTAAGTGCTATTCTGTATTCCTATTTAGCTTTTATTTTATTTGCACAGCCTCTTTTAAGTCCTCTGACAGTCTGCAATCATTAACTTCCATTTCTATTCTCAGATTATTGTTACAGTAATGGCTCACTGCATGAATTGCAACATAGCAATACGTCCTAATCAGCCATAGGAATATTCCCTCAGATAGTCTCAATAATTGAAGAATGGACTGCTCAGAAGTTAATGACATGTGTATTCTAACTTACATTATTAGGTTTTCTTGATGCGTAACATCTTTCCTTTCCTAACATATTACCTACTTTGTTTTTAGATAACAGATGGAGATCGCATTTGCCAAAAATGCATCAACCTTTTACATACTGATAAAATTGAATAACAGAAACAAGCACAACATTGGTGAGCGTCAGCTGGGTCATCAATCAGTTTTGTTCGGTGTGTTGTGGCGTTTCTATCACAAGAAGAAAAGGCAGGCGCTCTCGTCCCTCATCCTGAACGGGCTTCTATATAGATAGCTCAGTTTCCCGACAATATTTTAATAAAAGAAGACATTGAAAATTAAGAAAATCAATAAATCAATATTGAAAACTAAAAAAATGTTTTATTTCATAACAAAACTGTAACACTTGCGTCCAAAGCATTTGCTTTCAGCTTTTAAATATCATTGTCGAAAGGCTTTGCATCCACTTCCGATCTCAATATTATAAGTCATAAAAAAAGAATTCTTCTTATTTAAAAAATGTTCTTGATCAGTAGAAACTATTATCATTTATTACTCCTGCTAAGCAACTCCTGTGGACTTCCCCCCCTTCCTTCTTCCCTGTGGTAGCTTCCCGTACCAAAATTATGTAAGGCACCTGCAATAACACAATTATGCATTAAATGTATATACCTATTAGTACAATTTATAGTCTGGGACCTGGGACCAGGTTTACCAAAAGGTACCGTAGTACGTGTAACTGGGTTGTGGAGTACAGGTGGGCAGTCACTCCATGTAAAATACTGGTATTCGGCGGCATCTGGTTCGACCCCAACTTAGAAAAAGACTAGACAGATGATGAACTATTTATGTGCAAACACACAACAAGCATAGGAAACATAAATAAAAGAAAAGTCTAGTTTTCGTACTCAACCTTTCTTTTATTCTTGTTGTACCAGCTGAGTCAAGAAAGAAGAGATAATGTTAGTAGGCTTACCGTACAACCATATTTTATACTAACCTTTGTTGTAACGTCTAGATTTGTTCTGCATTCTATCACCGGTTGTATCATTGTTATAAGCAATTCTGCTAGATTTTTATTTAATCTGAAATGCTTTTTAAATGCTGCCTCGCTAAGGTCAAATGGGTCCACAGTATCCAGAATATCAGAACTTTGTCGACATGGTGGCTCCATTGTGGTATTTGCAGCGTCTTCTACGATGTTTTGGATGAATTGAACTAAAAATTCGTCACTCATTTTTGCTTCTAGAAATAATTTGCTTAATAAAATATTTTCATATGTTCTTTCACTTCAATTGACACTATAATGAATGATATTTGACGTTTGTACGATCGCCGACGACATATCGACTGCTCCCGACCACTCTTTGCATGTCGCATGTAAACTAAGACATGTCGCGTGGCCTTCCTGCGAGAAATGCTCGAACCGACATGGCGAGAATAGCTTGACTTGATTTTTACGAGTGAAAAGTAGATTTTTACGAGTGAAAAGTACGAGTCGCATGACAATAACGCATGCGACATGCGCGAGAATTGCCTTACAGCACGCGTAGCATGACAGCCATAAAAACGGGATTGGTCGACGGAAGAATAGACAGAATGACAGATTGTGATTGTTTATCTGTCATTTTGTCTATTCTTCCGTCGACAAAACCCGTTTCTACGGCGGTCATGCTATGCATGTAGGAGTGGGGCAGACTTGTTTACGAAACAGAGTGTATAAAGGCTCTTACATACTGGCGCGATGCGTCGCACGACGCGACGCCGCCGCATTGTTCGCCGTGAAGTTTTCTCAGATGTTGTTTTGTTAAAATTCGCGTAGCGCGACGAAGCGCGCCAGTATGTAAGAGCCTTTATTTACTTTTTTCAGAAGGACTTATTTGGCGATGATTGTATTTATTATCACAATATTGTTTGAAAACTGTTTTTCGGTAACCCATTGCAGAGGGTTTCTAGGAAATGAAATCGAAAAATTGCCGCCGTGCACGGAAATATAATATAAAATCATAAGTGTCCTACTCGTTCTTTAAATATAACATAACTTCCACTATCCAAGAACAATGCACACGAATAAACCTCACAGACCATTATGCAAATAAATCGATACAAAACTATTCGGAACATATCTCTCGATAATCGAATATCCTCGCGGCTTGAATTATAGAGCGGAGCGCGCAACTGCCAGTCGTAAATAACGAGTTAGCGCCGATTCGCTGAGACAACGATTGTTCTAATCGATTCCACTTCTCGATTATTCGGATGTTTGTTTCCGAGTCTTGTTGTGTAGTGCTGTTTATGAATGTATGAACTTGTGAATTACGTTTGAGAGTGTTTTGTCTAGAGTACAGTTTGCGAACTTTGAGTTTGTCGGTAGTAGTACTTATTTTGAATTGACGAAATATCTTTTCTTCTTATCTTTTTGTTTTTATCTGGATATACATTATGATGATTCCCGCAACTTTTTCGGGAATCTGCTGGTTGCGAGAAGCACAGACAAAGACGATGAAACTCGGTGCAGTAGTTTATGAGTTTATCGCGAACTGGACGACAGACAGACGCGGCGGAGGTCTTTGTTTTATAATATGTAAGGATGTAAGGACTATAAATGTGAAAATGAGTTTGATTGTTTGTTACGTTTTCACTCTAAAACGGCATAACGTATTTCGATGACGTTTGGCACATGGATAGACCATGACCGGGAATAGGACATAGAATACTTTTTATTCAGACATTTCCACGGGATTGAGACTTATGCGGGTAAAACCGCGGGGCACAGCTATTTAAACATAATTGTAACACGATTGGGGTGTCAAAGTAGGTAAGTAAAAATTTTAACGCGCTGTCGTATAACTCGAAACTCGATACGGTACTAATACCTACTTAAAACAAAAAAAAAAAGTTTGGGTTTCGGGGTTTTTCAAAAATCTGCTCATACCGAGGTGTAAAAGGGTAATAAACTTTAAGGGGTAAAGGTAGATCGTAAATATTAATTTTCGAAAACTATCTGTCAAAGGGGGTGGAGCGGTTGTTGAAGTTTTTAGAGAAAAGTACGAAATCAACGCGGACGAAGTGCTTAATAAAATTGCAAAATTATCATAAATCGTTCCGAAATACCATCCAGACTACACGTCATACATACCTAATAGTAAACTAAACCATCACTATATATCATAGCACTATCTGTATAACAATAATATACAGTACTAACACAATCAGTGTTATAGTATCATGACCTCGCACAATTCACGACAATATGTCTCTATGTTGTAACGGTTAGTCAGCGGTGTTGTTGAGTTAGATCGACTAGGTCTGGCTTGGCTTGTATGCTGAGATGAGACGTAGACTGCCTAGTGCCTCATTAATCTCGTCGACTTATTTTTTTTATCTCCTTGTTTTTTAATGCAATCTGTCCTGGGACATTCAGCAATAGGTAGATGATAGTTCCTGATCTTGCACGGTATGAAGCCACTGCCTCATCCGATCGATACTACAGCTCATTCATGCTGGTTCGTCGACGTAAGGGGTTACACGACATTGGTCAAGTCTGATATTTGCCAAATCGGCAATTCGTCAAATTTTATTTTGGTCAAAGCTGTAGGTCGTCAAATCGTATTTTTGTCCAATTACGAAATTTGCCTAATACGCTATTGGTCAAGTCCATGTACAGTCGATAAAACATGCGTTTTTAATTCACATAACTTACTTGTAGTCTTATAAAAGGAAAAGCCGCCTGCTGTAGGTTCCTATTTACATCATTAAAATATAGTAATTGAGTATTCTGAGGCTAAATCTGTTTTGATTGTTACCTTCTTTGAATCTGTAAGAAGTGTCTGCCAGGTAGAATCTAGGCGGAAAATGCTGGCTTAATAGAATAGCGTAATATGCCATCATTTGTTTTCCCGTCAATTATTTTACATTTCATTATTTGTAAATGACAACAATTACCCCGTTCAATTACTTAATAATTATTTATTTTTGTGTCTTCGGTTTGGTGAAATATATATATATATACCTAATGGCTTCTACTAGTAAAGGCAATGATTCTGCATTTACATTTACTGACCCTAAAAAAGGCAAAAATAAACTATTACGTGCAGGATATCAATTTCATTTTAACTCAACAAACAAACACGGTACTACAATCTGGCGTTGCGTAAATAGAAGCGAGTGCAATGGATCCATAACTTTAAGCAGTGATTCTGGGTCAATTCTGAGGGAAAACGGACATACCTGTAAGCCTAACTTCGATAAGAATTTGATTGACGTTAAGATGAATAAATGCAGAGAAAGAGTAAAGAAGGAATGGAAATCAGTAAGCAAAATTTTTGAAGAAACTATGGGTGAACTTGAGGAAGAAGATGATTTTGTGGACATACCAAGTTTGAAATCAAAGCGTGATGGTCTATACAAACTGCGAAAGAAAGCAATTGGAGTACAAACATGCCAGTTCCCAACGGTAGATACGGTCAAATTTCCAGACGTACTTTCAAATGATTTTTTGGTTTATGAAAGCAAAGACGATCTACCGAAATTCTTCATCTTTGCTACAGCTGAGGGTATAGAAATAGCATTAAACACGGATTTTTAAAACCGTACCGCGACCTTTTTTCAACTTTTATCAATACAAGTAGACGTGGGCAGTACAAGAGCAAGCACCAATATTATTCCCATATTTTATTGCCTCTTGCCTAATAAAACTCAGCAAACCTATGAGAGAGTATTCTCGGTTTTGCGTTCTCAATTCAAGCTTGATGTGAATTTTCTAAAATGTGATTACGAAATGGCAATAATTAACGCTGTAAAAAGCATTTTCCCTGATGTTCTTGTCAAAGGCTGCTTTTTTTATTTTAATCAAGCAATTTATAAAAAAGCAAAAGCACTTGGAATGATGACTGACGACAATTTGAAAAAAATTGTTAGGCTAACCACAAATCTAGCGTTACTGCCCTATCAGTATATTCCTGATGGATGGTTAGCAATCGTTGAGATGATGCCAGAAAATGATAGTAGGGCGGAAAATTTTCAAAAATATTTTACTGAACAATGGCAAATAAGGATTTCTGAGGACATGTGGTGTTGTGCAAAACGCCATCGTACCACCAACGCAGTCGAGGCTTGGCATCGGAGATTAGGGATTAAAGTAGAAGAAAAACATAATATTTTCATGTATATAAGTATTTTAAAAAAGAAGCGAAATATTATTTAAATAAAGTTAAAAGACAAGATGAGAAACAGAGGAAAACATCCAATATTATAAAAGATGCCAAAATAGAAAAATTAATAGAAAAATTATTGAGTGGAAAATTAGATGCGTTAAAGTGTTTAAAACAGTTGTGTTGGGTATGAATTCTCTGTAAACAATATGAATTGAATAAATGAGTTAATAAAAAAATATCATGAAATACTTTCATTATTACAGTTGATTGTACTTAAATAACTTGACCAATAGCGTATTCGGCAAATTTCGTAATTGGACAAAACGACGATTTGACGAACTACAGCTTTGACCAATATAAAATTTGACGAATTGCCGATTTGGCAAATATCAGACTTGACCAATGTCGTGTAACCCGACGTAAGCGCTACTTTTGTGCTGTCAGGTCGATCCATGGATCGGGTAAATAATTATCATTGAGTTTATCCATCATCTCGGTGCACTGGGCTTCTACAAACCACAGGCCATCTAAGCTTGGCATGGAAAGCCATTGCCTCCTTCTGCGAAGCAGTGCAGTAATATATGCTCACGAAGGAGGAGGCGGAACGCGGGAGGGAAAGGCAAATTTCGCGTCCTCACGGCCTAGCCGCCGCAGTAGACGCCCTGGGCGTCAGGAATCCCAGGCTGATCCCCGGCTACAGCAGGGCTTGCGGACGGTGAGCAATGGGCAGCTCGCCGTCCGATGAGGACCAGGCCCGGGTCGACGACGGCGACGGTGCGTTGTGTTCCATGCGCGCCTCAAAGAGATGTCGGCACAACTGACGAGGTCCACTAGGGCCGATGCCTGCCAGTGTCGCCGGAATGTCCGAAAGGGATACCGTGGCCTCTTGGCAACATACAGGCAACTGAAGGAACACGGGTGGGTTTTAGTCAGTAAGAGTCTGACACGCCCTTCCGCTCCGCCCAGAGTGGGAGAAGTTACTTGATAATTCCCCACACACAAAAAAAAAGGCCACCGCGGTGCTTAGATGTTTTTTTTTGGTGTGGTTTATACGGATTCATGTTTTATTTAATGCTTCCAAGAGTAATGCAAAAGACGATTACAGAATCTTAACAAAAGGAAAATCTAAGTTACATCACAAGCTAACACTGCAACCACCTATTCTTCTACTATCGCCATCATTTTGACATCATCAGGATTTAGCTGTAGCCTTCAGCAGTACATTTTATTGATTTCGGTATTTTTCCTGACATGGTCATAAAAATGAGACGAGAATTAAAATATCACATCTGGTCCGCCCACGTCTTGAACGCATGAATAACAATTATCCCCGCATACTTCTTGAGAGCAATCTTTATTGTTTTTGCATCACAGCAAAATGGTATTCAGATTAGAGGGGCAAGTTCGGTTTTGACCTGATAGTTGTGTTTATTGAAACACATTTTCTTATGATAGGTTTATTGCGGAGAAATTTCAGGGTTCTGTGAATAAAAATGGGCTTTTGATTGAGTCGTACACACACACAGTCGGTCACAGTACGTGGAGTAGTGTAGGTTGCATCAATTCTCTGGATGCGGACAAAGTCAAAGTCAAATAATATTATGATGTTTTAAGTAGGCCATCAAAAGGCACGTTTTACGTCATCTATATTATATTGTATCAGCGAGTCGATTTTCATGGCGTTTGATATTATATTTGGATAGCTCATGACCTAAAGAGTATGAATTAAAAAAAAATATAAATCGCGGATATTTCGCCTGTATTCTGGTAATTTACAAGAACATATAATTTTTGTTGTTGCCCCTTCCTAGAGGTAGTTTCGTATCGAGGAATATGGAGAAGAATGGGCATACCCATTCTTCTCCATATTCCTCGATACTCCATAATTACAGTGCAAGACCAGTCGTTGTGATGTTTTTTGGGGGAGGTCCATGAAGTGAGGCCAATAGGATTAATGATTGTGGAGAATTCTAGGTGTTTATTCTACGTTTTATTCAAAATACAGGAAAAAGCCTGGAATTGCTCCTATGGCAGTCACACATCCACTAAGGATTATTAGAAAGCACCGCCTTCTATGTAAGGCTTTGGGTAGATCAGAATCAAGGCCATATTTAGACAGACTATATTGTAAAGAGAATCACCTCGTCTCGAGACAACAGTACTAATAACTGTGTTGATGGTCTTAGTCTGTAGTCTGTCAACTGTACTTATTAAAATAAAATAAAATAAAATAAAGTTTCCCAAAAGTGTGTTGATCGCACAATTTCTGTCACGGACCTGCATTCAGATCCATCAGTTTATTTAAGTTATTTCTGTCGTAGTGAGAGTAAAACGGTGGCACCCATCAATAAAATCGAGCGAATCTGTAATGCTACGGCTAAACACTTCGCGTTATCGCGAACTTTTCTTCGTGCGCTCTCTCTCGCACACCCCTCGATTACTCGCTGAGCAAAAGAGAGCGCACGAAGAAAAGTTCGCGATAACGCGAAGTGTAGCCGTAGCATAAAAAAGTGATGGATCTAATTGATCGTCAAAACACAGCATATAGCGCGCCAATTTAACGATCGTTAAAAATCGAGAAAATCTGTAGGTGCATTTACTTTTTACTTTCGTTGAAATGATTTGAGAAAAGTATTTAAAAATCACTTCCATTACCAGTTTTAAATCTAAATATACCATCTACAAAATTGAATATGATACGCAAAAAAAAAACGCAAACCAATCGAAATACCCTAATCCAAATCGTTATTTCACATAACCCAAGCGTTATAAGTCGTCAGCAAAAAAATACATTCAGATTTAGCTGACATGAAAATTACAGTTTCGATATGAATGTAGGTCGAACAGTTTTCTCTGTAATCATTTTCAGTGTGCAGTTTTCCGGGTTTTTGAAAGCGAACTGCAAGTGAACATGTGTTTGTGGGTATCATTTTTATGTGATACTTACTTACCTATTTTCTTTTAAGTCCCCTTGAATACGCGTTTCAGTCTTGCGTAAACTGCATACGAAGTTTTTCATGAGATTTTTTTTTAATTAAATGAGTTACCTGCATTTTTTGTATGACGCAGGTAAATACTCTATTACCAAACCAAATGGAGGGTTATTATTTTACCTTCCATAGCTTTTAGCTGTAGTGACATAATAAACGAGCGCGAGCGCAGTGGCGAAGTGGTCACTTGCTTGCTGGCGCCTGAACGATGTAGACGTGTGACCTCTGCTGTTTTACAGTGAATTGTGGTTTAATTTACCGACTCAAAATGAACACCACAGCTCTATTCAACATAATATTGGCACGGCCAACGCATTAACCTTTTGAAACTCAATTCTATTTCTTTGATTTTGACGTTTAAAAGTGCCTTTTATATGCTTTTGAAATAAATTATTTGACTTTGACTATAAACGAGGTTTGAAAGAAATACCTACTGAATTTTGATACTTTATAGAACAAGGCAGGCTAGATCTATGCAATTTCCCCTTACAATAGTCAAAGTCCACTAATGAAGCTATAAAGTGCTAAAGAGAAAACCCATCATCATTAAAATTTATCAGTCGCCATTCAATTTCGGGTTATAGCTTAAAACTTTTGTGAGAAAAAAAACTCAATAATATTTTTTCCCATCACTTTTATTATCCACGAAAAAGCAAAAACTGAATGTAAATAATTAGCAGAGGTGCTCGTGGCTAAATGGTAACAGGCGCACTGGTCGAACGTGCTGGGGTCAGTTCATGGATGGGTGACCATCCATTACATGTCGAGACCCCTCCGTGCCTCGGAAAGCAGGTTAAGCCGTTGGTTTAAGCCTTTGACAGTTGTTATAGGAAGTCAGAAGACCAAAAATCCGACAACCAATCTTACCAAGGGGTATCGTGTTACCCAGTAACAGGGTTATGGAGGTCAACCGTTTAGACTGGAAGCTGACCCCAACATTCTTGGGAAAAGGCTAGGTAGATTGATAACAGGTATAAACGGATTTGTGAATCTTTGAATCACCGTCAATTTTAGCAGCTTTATACTATAAAGATAATAATAGGTCTTTACCTATGAAATTGCCGTTCTGCAGTACTGGCCATTTCAAATCAAAATAATTTTTGTTTGGCTAAGAATTCTAATTTCAAATTAATTTTATTTTAAAACATGGAATTCTTTTTTCAAAAGAAGTCATTTGTTTAATGATTAGTGTTACATTTTCATCGCATTTCAAACATCAACGACGTTTACGGAGCTAACACTACAAACCAACGCACTACCTGTTATTGGTTTGCTCGCTTCCGTTCTGGAAATTTCGACCTGAAAAATGAACCTCGCGGTCGTCCGAAGACTTTGGCCAACAATGACGAATTAAAGGCGATTGTGGAAGCTGATGATACACAATCTACGGCTGAATTAGCAGCAGTTTTCGACGTTAGCGTCAAAACAATATTGGTCCATTTGCGTCAAATTGGCAAGGTAAAAAAGCTTGACAAATGGGTGCCCCACGAACTCAATGATCGCCAGCGCGAAGTACGCGTCGAGGCGTGCCTTGCACTGCTCAACAGACACACAAATGAAGGAATTTTGAACCGCATTGTTACCTGCGATGAAAAATGGATTCTGTTTGATAACCGCAAGCGCTCAGCATGTTGGTTGGATCCTGGTTCAGTACCTAAACAATGCTCTAAACGAAAACTTACCCCTAGAAAAGTGATGGTCACTGTTTGGTGATCTAGCGCCGGTGTGATTCATCACAGCTTCTTACCAGACGATGTGAGCATTACTGCAGATGTGTACTGTGAAGAACTGAACACAATGATGGAGAAGCTGGCACATCTCCAACCAGCATTGGTCAATCGCTCGTCTCCGCTGCTCCTGCACGACAACGCGCGACCTCATACTGCACAGCAGACGGTCTCCAAGTTGGAAGAACTGGGGTTGGAAGCTCCGTCATCCGCCCTACTCACCAGACCTTGCGCCTACAGACCACTACTTTTTCTAGAATTTGGATAACTTCTTGGCGGGAAAAAAATTCAATACCCGAGAGGCAGTACAAAATGCCTTTGAAGAATTTGTTGCCTCCCGTCCAGCTGATTTCTTTAAGAAGGGCATCAATAAACTGCCACTGCGTTGGCAAAGATGCATTGATTGCATGCGTGATTACTTCGTTTAATACAAATAAAAAATACATGAAAAAAATTTGTTTAAATTTTTTCATACAAAACGGCAATTTCATAGGTAAAGACCTAACATCATATACATAACATGACGCCTTATTTCCCCGAAGAGTAGAGGCAAAAAGGTAAAGATACAATGTAATTGTCCGAAAACCTTATTTTTGGCTATTGAAAACTTCTGATCTGTTTCTTTAAATCTGCGTAGATTGTGCCTATCCGAACGAAGTCTAAAAAAATGCATCGAATTTTGACTTAAATGGTATCTATTATGGAGAGTCGAAATGGTTATTTCAACATCAGATTTAAATAATTATGTGAGACATAGCCTTTTTCTTGCAATTTATTTGCAAGAAAAAAATCAGTTACGTTCCTTTCAGTCGTCACCAAAATTCTCGTACTCAAAAATCAAAATCCAAAAATGCACCAAAAATGTTTTGAACATTGTTTCGCTAGTTGGTACTAGCGAACAGAAGTCACGTCTATTTCACATGTAACGTGTTTTGAATGTGATTGTACTAGAACGACGGTAGTGAACCGTATCCTAGTGGATTTTTACTCATGATTTAGAAACAGATTTTCATTTTTACCGACTTCAAAAAAGGAGGAGGTACTACGTTCGGATGATTGTTTTTTTTTTTTTTTATGTATGTTCACCGATTACTCCGCCACACACTAAACAAGTGCACCAAACACTAAAAAAGTGAAAAATAACTTTAATTTCGGAAGTCGGTGGCAAAAAACGAAAATTAAAAAGCAAAGACACCGACTTCCGAAATTAAAGTTA
The DNA here is from genome assembly GCA_947363905.1 of Lithophane semibrunnea. Classification (NCBI taxonomy): domain Eukaryota; kingdom Metazoa; phylum Arthropoda; class Insecta; order Lepidoptera; family Noctuidae; genus Lithophane; species Lithophane semibrunnea. The sequence goes on along the minus strand of OX376212.1, from coordinate 6,603,887 downwards.
TTTTTCACTTTTTTAGTGTTTTTTTTTGAAGTCGGTTGTTTTTTTTTCATGAAACGATTTTTTGAAGGCGTATACATTGTGGGTATTATATTAGCAGTATTTAGGACCATCATTAATTTCAGGACAGGCGATTTACAGGGTAGGTCAAGGTTACAGCTGGTGCGCTTACGGATCAAAGAAAGAAAATACCTACATTTATTTAGCACTCAAAGGCACAACGTATACTGCAAAACTAAAACAAAATCAAATAAAAAGTCTTACTTGTGAAGATGGATTGTGAACCTCGCGACTGCGCCAGATCCACACCAGGCCAGTGCCCACTGAAAAATTCGAATGACACCTCACAATAAAATTTCAAGTATCAACACGTGTTATTTGCACTATATACAGGGATAAACAGTCTTGTTTTTTTTTAAATTTCGCGAGTTCAGGATCAACTTTCGTTGGCCAGACTCTACCTGTTTGTTCTTGACCCACTTTTTAAGAAGATTAATTGCTACCAGCGCAGATTTTATGATTTCCTCATCTCACAAAATTGTGATTCTTCATATTTTGTTAATTCCCTTTGATACGGAAGTAATTTAAAAATGTTTTTTGTTGATGCTTGTAATAAGACATGACATATACAGACGCAGCGTAGGAAGTCTGATGGCAGGAAACGTTGCTGACATAATTAAGTTCCTCGAGATTTTTATTACGATATTCTTTCATGTTAAACCATTTATAATGTACGTGAAAATTTGTAATAAAATGTTAAGAAAAATATGTGAATTTACAAGGATTTTTGACGGTGGTGCTATGAAATGTAGGAAGGTGACTTTAATTTTGATCGAATGTTCTTAATCAACTTTATAGGACCAGAGAGCCTAGACAATTAATCACCCATATTCAACAAGCCAAAAAATCAACACTGTTGAAAAATGTTGTAGGAACACTAAATGCTTTGAAAGCGATTGCAACTTCTCCTTCCCTCAGGTTGCTCCTGCGGCTGCTTTCGGCATTATAAAGTTTGCCTTATAATCTAAGATCCGCAAAAGAACGACATTCACTCATCTGAAGAGTCAACTGACTGAATCTTGGCCACCGAACGTTTAATTGTTTATATTCGTTCAGATGCGTCAAATCCATGCCATGTTAGTTAATGAATTATAATAAGTTCCATAAAGATTTTTATTTTACAATAAGCTGTTAAAACATTATTTTCACTTTTTGTTGCTAAAACATTGTTTTCACTTTTTATTTTTTGTTATTTGTATTTTGTGTTTCCCGAACTGTGTCAAAATAAATTTTATTATTTCTTTCTTTAAAACTAGAATAAAAAGTACAATTCTAACAACGTAAACCGTATCCACAAAGTTGTGCATGTCCCACTCGTATATAGACCATTTTCAGTGCAAAACCTTATTGTTGGTAGTACAATGGTCCCAGTATCGGACGCCTCACAATACGGTATTGTTCGTATTGTAGACGATAGACTAGATAATGTTACATTCAAAGCTCGTTCGATGGAAAAATGATGTTGTTATGTCTTTTGTTTCTTTGGTAAAAATAAGGGGTAATTTCAGCAGGCGTAGCATGAGCACCGTTTTGTCGACGGAAGAGTAGACAAAAATGACGTTTCCTGTAGACAGTAGACAGTACGAGACGGCAGCAAAGTAGAAAGAGTCAACTGCACTTTTTACGAAATTCACTCATTTACATAATTCGACTCAGAATTCTTGGTTTTATCATAGGATTTATCGGTTGTCAGTGTGATTTTGACAGTAAGGATAGAAAACTTTCTTCCGAAATAGTCTACATCTCTAAAGACGTAGACAAAGATCGTTAGAAATGAAAGACAAAATGGCAGATTGTAGAAAGATTTCTACGGTGGATGTCAAAAATGAAAAAACGAACTGTCACTTTGTATAGAAAAAGCTATGTCTATTCTTCGTATAGATAGAAAGCGCCATGCTGCGCCTACTGGACCTATATTTCAGTGTTTGCAGTATGTATCGAATGATATGAAAGACAAGGGAGTGAATGATAGCGTGACGGTTGACTGGGGAGAGTTGAAGAAGAAAACGTGTTGCGCCGACCGTATGCATGCAAAAAGTCATGGACTCTAATGGTAGAATTTTAGATAAGAACTAAAACTCGAAAGACTGGTAATAACCTCAACATAAAGGTCATGATTTCGAAAGCAGAAAAGGATTTAGGGGGTATGAGGAGACAGAGTGTAAAGTTCACTCATCCTCTATATATTGAAAAGGGAAGCAACCAGACGGGTGTTGTGTCGGGCGGGCAACTGCCCAACGATTGATGTCGGAATCTTGTATATGTTCATCGCGCGGTAAACTCTAATTGCACGATGCAGGATTTGTATGACATCAGGATTTTTGAGTGATGTCAGATCTTTGATGCATAGTTCGCAAGTGGCGATGTAGATGCCGCCACAGTAATAATGTGACGTTCTCAATTTCTATAATTTTTAAAGTCGTGCCTGGTTACAATATTTGTAAAAATATTATGGGTACGCAACATTGTATCTATATTATGAACAATTTCCGATGTCTACCTAGCAAAATTTTATTTACATAAAAGTCTTAAAATAATAGACATATGTACCTACCTGTACCTACAAGCACATACCTAGTACCTAGCACCTATCCTAGTGCCTATTTGTTTATTTTCACTTTGTATTTTCTGGTGTACAATAAAGTGTATACCTATAAATAAATAAATACAAGTAAGTATAAAGAGATTTTTTTGTAGGTACTTAAAATTCTACTGATAGTAAAAAAAAGTATCCAATACGCGGTAAATGAAAGAAAATCCCGTATGTCGACTAGGATTAGAAGAGGAAAAATTTGCATGTATAATAATGTGTATTTGATATATAATTCTCCTCACTTTACATTTCGCATACGAGGAATTTTAAATATTCACAAAGATATTGAAAACCCGGACGTATTAATCATTCGAATATTTCTGGAAACTGCCTACTCAGAAATTCTGTTAGAAGCAAAAATGAAGCCTTCAGATAGAACCTCCGTCCTAAACTAAAGTATTAGTTAGGCCAAAATTTATGTTAAACAATAATTAACAGTTAAATTAAACTTAATTATCCTATTAACGCAGCATCACAATCTCTTTGAAACTGCTTCACTGTTTTGACTTTTCACAGAATTTAATTAAAGTGCTTGTAATAATTTTGAGTGCAAGGCCATAGTGACGGGCTTGCGCGGGTGCTGAAGCGGTATACCTATCAAATTCGAATCCACAGTGAAGCGACTGAGGCCAGAGACAGAACTGAGCGAAAAAACGCGTATTCCTTTTTGGTGCGTCAACGCGTTTATTCCACCGAGCTATGACACTTTGAAAACATTATAGCTTTTGGTACGCGGAATGGATTTACGCGCTTGTGCACCACGTTTTCTCGTTCATATTTTTCCCTATATCAACGCCGTTCAAAGCCTGATAGTGGGAAAGTTTAGTATACATTAGTTTCAAATGGTTCTTTCTGTTCATTACAGCCATACTGACAACTAGATATTGGCAACGATGACAGAACAAAGGTAAAAAAAAAAACATTTGGAGAATACCGATAGAAGTGAAAACTAAGTAACATTTATTCATTTCTTCAAGCGTTCGGTGACGATGACGCGAGTTCCATAATTTTTGTTCACCCAACAACCGTTGGGTGACGATGACGCGAGTTCCATGATTTTTGTTCACCCAAAAAGTGCTCAACGCGCCTAAAAAAGTTTTCATTTCAAAAATTATCTACACCGAAAGAAAGCTAAGATAGTCGCGTCTGCTTTCGCGCTAGTCGCCGCGCATTCACTCTGGTCGAAGCTTTATCGTTCCTTTGTTTCATCTCTATGTGAAATTATTATTTAGGCCCTTTCCTCACTGGTCGATACGGTATCGTTTCTGTATCGTTTATGTATGATTAAGGGCCGGTAGGAAGCAAAATTGCCTGTCTTCAATTTGATTTTTCATGAAATTGATAAGACTTAGGTGTAAAATAAAAATAGTATGAGTAACTACATGATATTTCCAAACTTTTTGTGGAACAGAAACACAAAATATTAAAATTTTCTCGATAAAAAAATATCACGAAGTTACCTCTAATTTTCACGTATTTTCGATTTGTACTTAAAATGCTAATGCCTATTATAATAAAAATTAGATGATTATATGTATTAAAACAAGGCAAAAAAAATTGTGTAGGCTTTTTTTTTTATTCCTTTTATTTTTGGTTTTATTACGAATCAAAGCTTGTAGGACTTACGACGTTCTTAGTTCGTGGAAGAAGCCATCTTCCGTCGCACATTACGGGAACTTCAAGCATATTTTTGTTTCACAAATCAGTCGGCGTCGCTCTGTTGAGACGAGAGGACTACGCTCAAATTTTTAGCTGCGCTGAGATATTATTTATTTTCGTAAATAATATTTTCGTAATTTATCACATTCCACAAAAGAAACTGAGACATAGAAAACATGAAAAAAACACTAAAACCACTTCCAAAACGAATATTACAAGTGTTATTGATTGATAAATAAATAAATACCGAGTCTAAATAAACATATAAAATTCAATGTTGATATTTGAAAACTCAAGATGACATACATTTTATTTGACAGATTTTTGACTGGTATAGTAGCATGGAGTATAGAAAGAAGTAGGTACAACTAGCGCCATTGCTCTGTATTGCGGTGAATTTTCTTGCGGAGAAAATTTACAACATAGCCAACGAGCCCATTCCACGTTCATTTGAAAGTTCGCACTGGAGATTAAATCTTATTGCGATTTACTCAGGATCCAAATTCGTTTACTCCCACTTTTTTTGACAAACTTCTTGTAAGGTGACCCTTAGACGAACAATTGGAGCGACTGACCGCCCCTAAATAGAACTTGTTTAGAATAATACCTTTATTCTTCGGTTATTGGTATAACGATCGAACTCGAACAGATTCCGTATGACTCCGGATTTTTAATTTGTCTGTCCGTGATGTCTTGTTTATATCTCTTTAGTTGACTTTTTTGTCGTAGTTGGGTTTTAGTTTTTACCTGACTACGGCGAAGCAAAAAGGAGGGTTATGATTTTGACCGGTTTCTATGTATTTATCTATGTCTGTTCCCACATATTATCTTTCGTTGGAAGCTTCTTGATCGTCCGCTGGTCATAGGCTATATGAAGACACATTAAATTGAAAATGGCGCCCTCTAGGTGACATATCATGAACAACAAAAAATATTTTTTAATCATACCATGTTGGGTATCAAATGAAAGGTTTTAATTAGCACATTTCAAAAATATATATAATAACCTCAAAAAAAACCGCGACAATCTAGACGTATATTGCCATATGTTTATGTTAACGCGTGAGATGATAACTGCCGCTTCACTCGCCGCCGCACCGTAAACAGAAAAAACGTCAGACGCGCCGCGTGACGCCACACTGCACGCGACGCGCCACGCCCCGCGTCTCCGTAAATGAGGCCTAAAGTTATAATGCAACTTGGCATGTTTTCAAAGCTACAATTTCAACAGTTACAAAGAGGGACCATACTAAACTTTCTACTAAGGGACTAGTTATAACAAGCGCCCGAGACGCGCATTTTGTACGCTGCGTTTCGGGCGCTCAATAAAATTGTATGAATTCCTATGTAACGAATTATATCAATCGCTGCAGTCTAAGCGAGCGCCAATGCCGGGCGCCGTTAGGCCTGCACATGTCGCAACTTGCCACTCTCAACTTGCATCTCCGTTGTGCGATTTACAAATAAGACTGGGAGAAAATATGCCGCGGGGATTGCTGCTACGTGCGCCGCCGTGATGAAACGCCGCGTGTGACGCGGCTATGCCATTCGCGGGCTCCGCCGCAAAAACGCTCCATTTCAAACAAACGCGTGTAAAATCGCGTCTCCGTAAACGCACTCATACAACGCCATATGTTTGAATTCAGTGCGAGCCGCGCCGCCAAAAGCCACGCGTGACTCCTCGCGTCTCCGTAAATGAAGCCTAACCGTGCCCTTAACGCAAGTTCCTTTTTCACTATTTTTCCTTGTCATTTTCTCCGTATTAGTAATAAACTTAAAAGAAACACGGTTCAAAAGTTACAACAAAATGTGGAAATCTTGTTGCGTTTGACGAGCGTCCAAAACGCGCCGGGCGCGCGCCCAAAACACAGCGCCGGTACTGAGCGCGTACCTCGGGCCTTTGTTATAATTAGTCCCTTTGGTACTTTGGCACCCATTTACATAGATGAATAGATGTCAATTCTTTTAGTGGTGAAGCCAACAATCCTACATTTATTTCTTTTGTACAGAACTCGGCCTCTTTTTCACATGTTTCAAATGTTTTCGAAGGGGATTGTTCGCGTTTGGCGCAGGAAAGGTTTTCATGACACATGCCATATTCGATGCACAATACAGTGCAAAATTCATTATACGAATATTATTTTTTACTTGGGTATCACTTTGCATGATCCTCCAAAGGGAGAAATCCACGATATAGCATTATATTTATTACTTGGTAACACAGTTTTCCACAAAGACGTCATTAGGTACAAATTGTACAAGGTCCTAAATAAAATTTGGTAACATTTAAATTTGAACTTTTTCACGTCAACATTGAGTTTCTAGTTCCAAAACATGAACATGATCTATAGTTCTGAATTCAAGCTTAGCGTATCGTATAAGCAAAATAAACTACAGAAGATTGAAATTCGAATTCTATAAACGCCAGATGAAAAGTTTCTGCTGGCGGGAAGGCATTGTGTTTTGTTTTCGTCGTGTTTAATGAGAGGGGTAGGTAAGGGTTGCGCGGGTGAAATATGATTTTTTGCTGTCAAACTACTCCCCCTTAAGTAGACATATGTGGGTGAAACCGCGGGGCGCTACTAGTTTATAATAATTACTAGCTGCGCCCCGCGGTTTCACCCGCGTTAGTCTCGATCCCGTGGGAATATCGGGATAAAAAGTATCCTATGTGTTAATCCAGGTTACTTATAAACTATCTGTTTTATAAATTTTATCCAAATCCATTCAGTAGTTTTTACGTGAAAGAGTAACAAACATCCATCCATCCATCCATCCATACTTACAAACTTTCGCGTTTATTTAGTAAGGATATATTTATGCGGTAAGCTTTCGGTAACGAGTATACCGAACATGCAGTTAAACGCGTGACGTCACGCGGTACCGAAACGATTCCACCCCGCTCCCACGTACCTATACCGAGCAATCACGAAACGGTCATTAAAACATAGGCATCATAAGCATAGGCTCATTGAAACATAGGCAAACATCACGCGGTACCGAAACGATTCCGCCCCGCTCCCACGTATACCGAGCAATCACGAAACGGTCATTAAAACATAGGCATCATAAGCATAGGCTCATTGAAACATAGGCAAACATCACGCGGTACCGAAACGATTCCGCCCCGCTCCCACGTATACCGAGCAATCACGAAACGGTCATTGAAACATAGGCATCATAAGCATAGGCTCATTGAAACATAGGCAAACATCACGCGGTACCGAAACGATTCCGCCCCGGTCCCACGTATACCGAGCAATCACGAAACGCTCATTGAAACATAGGCATCATAAGCATAGGCTCATTGAAACATAGGCAAACATCACGCAGTACCGAAACGATTCCGCCCCGCTCCCACAAATACCGAGCAATCACGAAACGCTCATTGAAACATAGGCTGTCGGTATGCTTTCGGTACCGAGCATACTGATCCCTTACCGATACCATACCGACCAGTGAGGAAAGGGCCTTAGAGTAGAAAATCTTGTTTGCTTAGCGTTTGCCTATCGTGAGCGTTCTAATAAATGCCTGAGGAGTTTGAATTCCTAGAGATATTTGATTAGTCTAGTCTGGTTGGCAAATTATTTGGTGTGTAGGCTTTGTTAGGTTACACGATGATTTAATCAAAATCGAGTTGGTAAATGTAATGTATCTTGTTGAGGTGGATGATACATCCTACACACACCATCACTCGTCACTGGCGTCTGCGCAAGCAAGTGTGTGTGTATGTCATTGCTTCATTTATAATTCTTAATTCTTTTAACCCGACTACGGCGAAGCATAAAGGAGAGTTATGATTTTGACCAGTATGTATGTTCATGTGTTCCCTCATAACTTCTATACTACTCATCTGAATTTGACAAATGAGGTATCACATACATGCATGAATGCATAAATAAAATTGAAGTGTCTGTTTGTAATGTCAAAATAACTGCTTTTTACTAAATGCTTATGAAAGTACATATTATACGGTACTTACACGTACGGTGGTTACAGCAAAAAATATGTTGTCTGTCTGTCTGTTTGTTACGGCTAATCTCCAAAACGGCTGGACCGATTTTGACGATTTTGATGTTATAAAGAGGATTTAATTTTAGAAAAAGAGTTAGGGTTCACGCGCCACAGCCGGGAGCAGCAGCTATAAGTACAACATTAATAAAAATACCATTATTAAGTACGGATAGATAGGTAAGCTTCTAATATGTAACAACTAAATTAGTTGTCCCAAGATCTACATGGTGTAGTTGTAGTAACATTAAATGTTACTACACCATGTAGATCTTGGAACACAGAGCAACATATCCAGTTCCAACTATACCATGAAGCCTGGTCCTTAACGAGTGAAAGTGAAGCTAGTATTTCCACAGTCTAGCCTAGGCTTAATTGGATCGCGTAAGGGTAGTAATACACGGTGGTCCTTAGAGCTTTGCAGTTCGCTCGATACTATACGTGGTTTGTAGGGCTGGCTGCTATTCATTTGTTTTTCATTACCTACTTTGTTTACTTGATTTTAAGAATCGAATATTGTGATGTTTTGAGTAATTGAATTATGAATAACATCCAAGACAAATAATATACAAATAATATAATAATACAAGAAAAAATTATAAAAACTCATTTTAAAATGCCTGAGAGTATATTAGTGAGCTGGATATCCTGGCTGCAGCATCAGACTAGAATTCCATTTTAATCTTGCATAGTTATAATAGCATACATGGGTATTTCAAACTAACGCAGTTAACACAAAAGAGCTGATGACCTTGAAACAGCTGAACCGATTTTGATAAAACATGTATTAGATCCATCTAGAAAACCTGCTTTCCAAATTTAAAAAACCGCATTCAAATCGGTTCACCCGTTTAAAAGCTAGGGTGTCACAGACAGACACACACGCACGCATTTAACACCCCTCTTTTTGTGTCGGGGCGGGGGCGGGAGCTGAAAATAGTTTCAGCAGCTTGAAAATGTATGACGATGATAATGAAATACTTTTCCATTTGACATAGCAAAATAAATAAGTAATGCAATAAATTCAGTTCTTTTATGAAAATAAAAGGACTTTTGTGTACTTATGTTTTTTTTGTGCTACCCTGTCTAGTTGCAAATATAAAATCCTTGTAATGAGACGTGCAATCAATCCGCCTAGCATTTCCCAACTAGGTATGTTAGGATCGTGAAGGAGAATACCAGTATTTTTTTTCGACCGCAGTGAAGTCAAAAAAGGAGGGAGCGGATGCCGATCTGACCTCCACAACCCAGTTACTGGGTTACACAATACCCCTTGATAAGACTGGTTGTTAGACTTTTTGCGCTTCTGACTACCCGTAACGACTGTCAATTACCTACAAATGACAGCCGAGACCAACGGCTTATCGTGCTTTTTGAGGCACGAAGGGATTCATTAGTTATAGAGTGAGTGCAAAAACAGAAAAAAAAAATAGTAAGAGAGATTTGACATAAAAACGGTAAACAAAGTAGTCTAACATTTCCTCATTTAAAAAATATATTTTCCGTACATGTATGACGTTCTGCATTAGATTTTTTAATCCTACGTTGCAGCGTAATGAACTTTAATAACATCGTCAACCCTGCTCTGCCGAGTCTCGCACGGCACATTAATTTGCATTATACTCTCTCTCCGTGGTGCATAACCCTATAAAATGTAGTAATGGACAAGCTTATGCGCCATAAAGTGTTATTTCGCATGAGCTCGGAATCAGCCGCGCCGTTCTGTTTGATGAGCCGATTAGATTCGAACGCAAGCAATTCTCGTCTCTATCGCCTTCTACGGTTTTATTGGAAGTGATTCGGGAATTGGGATCGTTCGTCCTATATTTGGGAATTTCGTGCATATAGAATGCGTGATAGGAATAATTTGTAAAGTAATACTTGGTTTGGAGTGCGACAGCATCACATATCCATCACGTCCACGGAGTTTCCATATCTAACCTGATTTGGTCTTGTATACAACTTCTGCTTACTAATAAATCTGCCTAGCCTTTTCCCAACTATGTTTTGGTCGACTTCCGGTCTACCTGGATGCAGCTGAATACCAGTATTTAACATGGAGTGACTGCCTATATTACCTTTAAAACCCAATAATTGGGTAATATGATACCCCTTGGTAAGACTGGTTGTCAGACAATCGGGCTTTTGACGACCCGCAACCACTGTCAAAGATCCACGAATGACAGCCGAGACCAACGGCTAAACGTGCTTTTCGAGCCATGGAGGAGTCTCGGTACGTAAAGATGGTCACCCATCCACGAACCAACATCGGCAAGCGTAGCTTAACCTCATGGATCGACCCGTGCGGCTGTTATTACTTAGCCACGAACTTTTGCTTACCTCAAAAGAAAACAGTCGTTAACCAAAATACACTAGAATAACTGTCAGTAACAAGCAGACTGAGTTCCGTACATACGCTCATAGTAATTCAAAACGCCTCAGGTAGGTTTTCAGGAGAAAGTTTTACTTTAGCGAGAAACAACTGACATGCTAACGTTATCAAGCGGGGTAAAGATGTAGAAGTTATGGAAGGAACTTCTTAATGTACGTAGGAAGTTGATGTTTTAAACGTGTTAAGGGGGGTTCTAGGCTCGCGCACATTAGGGCGGGCCGCAACGCAACGCAGCGCATTGCTAAATTTCCCCTGCATCACGTTAGTACATTTAGTAGGTACATTTTGCACAGGCCCGCAGCGCAACTCACTGGCGGATTGTACGCTAGGCTTTTTTTTTTTGGACAAATATATAATTATAATATGAGTTTCAGAACGACATTTTAGTGTCAAGTCTTTGACGTCTATCTATGAAAAGCCAAACTTATACTAAATCTCTAAGTTAGATTTGATCCATTGAATTACTTTTTCCCAGTACCTAAGCTAATTCTGTGTGCCTAGTCAAAAACAACATCTTCAAAAGCAAGCACCTACCAACCGCAAACGGTCCACATTGCTGACAACCACATAGCTTGGACACGCACCATAATATTATGTGGTCGCGATCCTCAGCATTGAGGGAACAAGGAAGAAGAAGAGTCAAAAACAAAATTCACTTTAGGTGGTCATTCCAGTAAAACGACATCATACTCCCGCCCATTAAATCCAGCTAAGTAAAATTTAGAGCCAGAGTGTGAAGGAGCGTTACATGTATAAGCCATTCTTTGTGTGGTAAGGACGTTTATTATCACTGCCCTTAGAGGGCGCTCTGTACTTTGATGTGACACACATCTGGCACAGTTTACAGTACAGTGCGTTCATTATAACTTGACCCGTGCCGTAATTTGCAGCACTGAATTTTGCATTCCTGTGATTCGTAGTATGTTCTGTCTATTGCCAATTTGAACTCTATTAGTATTGAAACTAAGACTGAAAAAAATCAGTGCTACCAATCGCGTCACGGGTCAATTTATTATGAACGTACTGTAATGAAACGATAAATTAATCGTCATGACATAGTGTGACCACACCCTTAGGTTACAATTAAACAAGTCATGCAGCAAAGGTATAAAATTATATTACTTTAAATTTAGTTGAATAGCACAAATCTTACAAAATCTCTAAACTCAAAGCCACTAGAAACGAAACCCTCAGCAAACTTCGAAGAAACATAATCCCTGAATCCTTTCATCGGGAACAACAAACAATCAAAATAATGTGAAAATTCTATAACAAATGATTGTACTAGATAAGTACTGTGAAGCCCTTATAATTAATGAACTGGCAATCCTTTCTACATCGGAGTTAATGAAGTTGGAAGGGGACACACGGACGGGGCGTTGATCCAGCCGATTGGATTAACTCCTGTCGAAATTATCCAGTTATCGGGTTCCCGAAAGCTGGGTTCAAATCTGTTTAGCAAATCTGTTGTCAGATGCTGTTTGTTTTTTGTAGGTATCGTTTGAGTTACTTTTTTTTTATTTATGCTTTTATTTTAATAAAAGAACAGTTGTGCTATTCTGTAAAAATCTCACCGTGAAAATTTAGGTGAAGTGAGCTTAGAGTGAACTGTTACTGCCTTAGCATCAGTAGGTATCGATGACAGTGACAGCTTACTTCACCTAAGTTTTCACGGTGAGGTGGTAACAGAATAGCAATGTTGTTCTTGTAGATCTTTGATCGTCGTTACGGGTAATCAGAACCAGTCTTACCAAGGGGTATCGTGTTACCCAGTAACTTGGTTATGAAGGTCTGATAGGCAGCCGCTCCGTGTAAAATCCTGGTATTCAGCTGCATCCGGTTAGACTACCCATTGTCGTTGCCCAATCCGGCAAGATGGGGTATAATTGACCCATACCAAACACAGTGCGACACAGGATATCCCGCCATGCCCGTCGTGCTTAACTACGTACATCTTCCTGCCCTTATCCCATGTTACTTGGGGTCGGCGCAACACGTTTTCTTTTTCCACTCTCCCCTGGCAAACGTCACGTTATCATTCACTCCCTTCTCTTTCATATCATTCCTCACACAATCCATCCATCTTTTCTTTGGCCTTCCTCTCCCGCTCCATCCATCAACATTTATATTCATCACTTTTTTAGTCACATGCGTTTCGTCCCTCCTCATCACATGCCCATACCAGGCCAAACGATTACCTTTCAACTTTTCTGTCATTGGCGCCACTTTTAAACTTCCCCTTATATACACATTTCTTACTTTATCCATTTTCGTCACTCATCAACATTTCGCCACACATCCATCTCAACATTCTCATCTCCGCTACATGCATTCTTTTTTCATCCGTCTTCTTCACGGCCCAGCATTCCGATCCATACAGTACGACAGGCCTTATCACGGACTTATAGATTTTCCCCTTTAACTTGAAGGGCATCCGTGGGTCGCAAGTTGTTCCTGTGACCTGTCGCCATTTCATCCATCCCAAGTTGATCCGGCGCGTTACGTCTCGGTCTACTCCGCCATCCCCTTGGACAATCGTGCTTACTACGTACTAAAGTTTAGAAAAAAAAGCATCAGTCAACTTCGTTTTGTTATTTGTCGTAGCACATCAAACAACAGGGGAAGGGTTATGTTTAATTTGAAAGGCGTAGACCCTTTAGGACTTAATTGAGGCAAACGACAGAGCTGTCCAGAGGCTCTAGACAAAATGACATTCTATCAGCGATATCAATGATGGAAAAGGCAAAAATGTATAAGACTGACATAAGCAGCTATCGAAAAGCTTATGTCAATTCTGTTGAAAGTCGTTGTAGAAAAACGAAACGTTTTCGAAGAGATTGTCACTTGTCACTTGCCCTCAAGTCGCTACGTACCTATTGGTCGGACAAAATATGAGTAATTGATACGAGAAGATCAAAATTGAACTGCATTATCCTTCAGCCTAAGCTCAAAGAACTACGGACCAGTGTGTCCAAAGAAATGGATCCAGCCACTTCACTTCATCGGGATTGATTTACGCAGCCTTCTAATTATCAGCAGAGAGATTGAAAGTAATTCACTGAAACAACGTCTTCCAGGATAAGCAGTAACAGATTGAATAAAATTTATTCAATAGATCGATTTGGTTGTTTAATGATCTTGGACTGTGGGTTGAAATCAGTTTCTTTTGCGGTGGAAAAAAGTTAGAAAATTAACATTAACTTGTTGTATAAAATGCTTGTAGATTTTTAGCAGTAAACTGTATTTCCAAAACAGTTTCGTTAATTTTACACAAGAGCAAAAGTACATGTCACCAAGAAGATTCTACTAGATAACTAGACTTAATGTTACCAGTACATAAAAATGATTGAGAGGTATTTTTTATTTTTTACGTACTTAATCAAAAAATTACGGCAATAGGTACATTGAGTTAAAATGTGGCATGACATCACTGGCCAGTAGATTTTATTTATACTGACTTGTGACGTAGCGAGCGGGGGCACAAACATATATATATATAAAACGCATTAAAGTTTGGGAGTCCCCCCCACTCCCAAACTTTAATGCGTTTTATCTTAATCATTTTTTGATTAATGTGATAAAGCAAAAATACATGTCTAATATTATTTTCCTATCTGACTGACTCACTAAACAGTATTGTTTTACCCAGTCAACAAAAGAAAAAAACATCAAATTAATTTATTTTGTGTTTATCTAATTATGCCCATCTCGCATCAATTTAAATTAACCCTGTTTATACTGGTCAATGATTATGCATAAATAATATAATAAATCTCTATCGTTCTTCAAAAGGCCTGAACACACCTAGTGATTTTATGCCAGGAACCACGCTAGCTGGTTTAGCTGACACTTCGAAATGCATATTACAAGAACTTGACTAGGAGATAGATCAATGTTAGTCTCGCAACTCATAGCATACTCTATTTGGATTGTCACTGACAATCCTATAATTGCTTAGCTAAATATTCTGACGTCTGAACCACCTATATTGCAGCATAGGCATATCTGTACATCGAGTACACTGCAGAATAGGCAGGCATACATGAGTAAGATACACTTTAGTACCTAAACATTTTAATCAAATATTTCTTGAACTATATACTACAAGTTGGTGAAAGGGTAACGTTTATTTGGACACAGTTCATGAAACAAAAAATACAATTAATAACAAAATAAAAAAGTGAAAATAATGTTTTAACATCAATTGTTGTGTGCCTCAAGGCAAAAATGTCAAAGAATAAAATGTTTATGTCTAAGTTTATTCACAAACTATTTTGCACTTTAGATTTAGCGTTTTATATGGAATCTAGATAAAGTTCATTAAAATTCCGTTTGAAATAATTGAATAATAAAGTACGTTACGAGTACAATGTTGCGAAGTCTCAAAGTACTTATTAAGAAAAACTATAAATAGAAAATCGTTTTAATAGATTCTACAGGAACTGTTTACAAAAAAAGCCGACAACAAGCTATATTAATAAAACACTGGAAGAATAATTAAATTTTTCCAATTTGCATACTTATCAAAGTAGGTCTCTACCATTTTACATTTTGCCCTATCTAGGTCACCTTTCATTCACCTAGGCCAGGCTATTTCCATGGGACACTTAATCAAAGTGACATAATAATCCATCACCTTTAGGGAACCCGAACTTCCCCTTTCAATTCATTATGCCGGTCCCAATGATAAAATGGGTGCAATTTCTCAAAGATTATGACTATAAAAGATTTAAATATCCATTCAATTTACCTTTTTTCTTAGAGAATTGCATGTTGAGCACTGGGCGATGAGGCGGAAGTGTTCGATCAGTGATTTTAGGGAATGGGATCGTGTTTTTGTCTGTCGCCATCAATTAAAATTCGATTTGGCTTGTGAATCAAATCGCGAATGTACTGTTGGTGGATTTTAGAAGGACTTTCAATTTGTTACATTTAGGTACTTTGGGTCTTCTACGATTTTGTGAATGATTTTACTTTAAATTATAAAATCTGTATAGAAGAAGAGGTATCTTGTAAATCTGAATTTAAAATGTCGCGCTCTCAATTTTGTAGATAAATACAATCTGTTTAATAACAGAAAGACGGTTTGTGCTTTGTTTGGCGTAAGTCTTAAAAAAACAACAGTGTGTGTTGTGTTATGTATTGTTGTGTGAGTGTGTGCGTGAGTGTGTGTGTGTGAGTGTGTGTGTGTGTGTGTTAAGTCTAATCTGCCAAAAAGATAAGTAACTTAAAATTTAGTGTTCCAATTCTCCCGCTAAAAATGCTCACAGTATCTTAGTAGCCAAACCTTCAATCTTCTTCGGCTTTGTCTACCTCACCGATCAATTGGGGAGGCTCACAAATCCAACCCCGTCGACCTATTGTAGAGAACCTGCCGTGGTTGGAAGACTTGCAAAGTGCAATTTTCCGACGCTTTTGATCAAAAGTATTTTTTAGATATTTTTTACTGAGTTCAAAGGTATGAGGTAAGAAGTTGTTGAATACATTAATAAGTTTTATTAAATCCTACTTACATTTTAAATATCGGTAACGCCAACTGAATAAATGAACCAACTTTCTGGTTGACTTATTCAGTTGGCTTAACCGGTTGTCCTATTTAACACACACGTTATTTTTAATAGACTAAGGGCTAATTTCATCAAAGTCGGATATCTTTTATCCGTGGAATAAAAAGTCGTCTGACAGTTTTTGTATGGAAAAATTGTCAAAAATTCAAAATTTATTCGCAGGATAAGGCTTATACTCGGTATAAAAGTTTGGTGAAATTCGCTCTTAAAAAGAGCGGCCAAATGCGAGTCGGACTCGCACATGAAGAGTACCGTACCACGGGTGTACAATATTGAACACTACATATTTTTATTTAAACACGTTTCTTGTATGGAGATCCCTTTCCACTGTCAAAAAAATATATTATTTTTATGATTTTTTGTTATAGCAGCCATAGTAGGTTTTACACACTGTGAAAACTTCAAGTGGTGACTTATTACGGTTCATAAGATACAGCCCTGTGACAGACGAACGGACGGACGGACAGCAGGATTCCATTAAGCCGGAGCCACTGCGGCACTGGACCCCATGTATACGCACCGTACACGCCACGCCACACATATACGCCGCGTACATTTTTACACTCATTCTGAGATGTTCTGAATTTTTATCTTGCGGTATGCCGGTGCGGCTCCCAGCCTCATATACAGGTAGCCATATAATAGGGTACCCTTGGCACTCTTTGGGAACGCCTAACCCTAAAAACATTGTCCGTCATCAAAGATCTATAATTTTTAAAATGTTGACAAAGAACATGAATACTTTGTTCCAAAACAATTTGATAAAAATGTAAACAAAAGGGTCAAAAAACGTAATTTTTTGTGGTCTAAATTGTAGTGTCACTTACAAATTGAGTAATTTTGTTATGAATAATTCAATGCTCAATACGATAAATCATAAAAAACATCTGTAATTGAGGTTACTTTTATAACCTCAATTTTCGTCGACAATTTTTCAATTACAATTTTATTGAAACAATAATTGATGAATTAAGTGGTGAGATATAAACCCTCAAAATACAGATGAATACTAATTCCCTTGTGTGAGCGATTGCGAAAGAATTTAACCTGAACAGCGCGCGTAGCATGACAACCATAGAAACGGGTTTTCTACGGGTTTTGTCGACGGAAGAATAGACAAAATGACAGATTGTGATTGTTTATCTGTGATTTTGTCTATTCTTCCGTCGACAAAACCAGTTTCTATTGTAGACGTGCCAAGCGTGCAGCTTTCTTTACACTGGCATCAAGAAGTTTTGGAGCCGGGAGTTTTGTAGTCGTAGACAGAACGTTTCGAGATTCTCTGCTGATCCTGATAATATAATTTAAAAAGTCACAAATACGTACACGGTAGTGCATAAAAATCGGCCACTTTGCTTCAAAAGGTTTATGGTAACATTTCCTGGCTATAACTGCATAAGTTTACTACACAGAACGGTTTCCACGTGAGTATGTTGGTAATATCCGCTCAAGTAACTCAGTTCCTGTTTATACTGGAAATAGAAAACTGCGGAAGGAAGTTGTGTGCGCACATCTTATTTTAAATGTGTATTGGTATGTATGTACATCAGGGGAGCAAAAAATTAAGCTATTTTCAAACGAAAAATCAATCTGCCTAGCCTTTTCCCAACTATGTTGGGGTCGGCTTTCAGTCTAACCGGACGCAACCCAGTAACTTGGTAACACGATACCCCTTGGTAAGACTGGTTGTGAGAGATTTTGGGTTTCTGACTACTAGTTTGTTTCTGACGACTGTTTATATCTAAAGGATAAGCTATTTTCAAACACAATAAAACTTTTAAATGTTTAGGTATACGAAAAATTTTTTTAAACTTTATTTTCGGGGAATACAAAACTTGGTTTTGAAGTGTCATTTGTCAGTCATGTCAATGTCAGTTTAATTTAAGTTGCATTCAAAATATTGACAGTTCGTACGTGGCACCTATAAAAAGTCACCGAAACGATGGAAATAAATATCGATGTAGACATGTTTCAAGTGTGACAAGTGTGTCATAGACAATATTGTCATCACTGTCTTTTTTTCTTTTAATGTTTCAATATTTTTATTTATTTTTTTTGTTTATTGGCACCCAGCTGTTTATTAATGTACCTAATTAGTTATAATTTAACCGTGCTTTTGTATGTTGTGCTGTCTTTTGTGTGCACCAAATAAACGTTTTATCTATCTATCTATCCTACAACCCCCTCTTATCTTAAAGAACGGTTCAAGTTCCTTCATGACACACATAATAGATATCTGAGGTCATCGGAAAACTTGAGACTAGAAATGCCGATGCATTCGACCAGTTTTTATGACAAGTCTTTTACAGTTCAAGCAGTATGGTTATGGAATGCCTTGCCCGTGTCGATAAAGCGTGCTCAAACTTTGTCCACTTTTAAAATTCTGGTAAAAAAACACTTCCTCTCTCCTTAAACATCGTCATTAAATATAGCTCTTTCCTCCTGTTTCATGTTTATTATTGTATTGTTTATATATATATATATTTATATAGATATATTTATATAGATAAGTATATGCTTTATGTATGTATGTATTTATTGTATATGTAAATGGTACACCACTGACTACCTGCAGTATGATCTCTCCTTCGCGCTTTAATCCATCCAAAGGTTGTCTGTAAAAGATCGCTCTTAGCGATAAGACCGCCCATTGTGTCACCCTATGTTAAATTTCTACATTTGTATCTGTATTTTTTATGGTGTACATAATAAAGAGTATTCTATCTATCTATCTATCTATCTATCTATCTATCTACATGCATTATCTTATTATTCCGCACTACAGGCCGACCGTTGAGAGAATGCATTCCTGACACCTGTCAAACAATTTTGTAAAAATTTAAATTATATTAATTAAGTAAAAACTTATTCATTAAAATGAAACTGACAGGTGACAAGAACACACATGCTTTCGACGGCCGGCCTGTAGAGATGACCTTTTTTTTTTGAGATACATACTGTTGCCCTAAACTTCGTTCTCACTACATTTGAGGAGCACAAAGTTTTATCGCGATCGCATGAATGGTTCAGAAACGGGACAAACAAACAAATATTTTATTTTTATAATATACATTTGTATAATTATAGATTTAGCTCGTTTAGTCCCTTGAAAATGTTTATACCGTCAAACGAAATTAGTCGAAAATTAAATTGGAAGTGATTTAGGATTTCACGTTTATTGTGACTAAAATGTCACAGTCTTAAGTAAATTATTCAAAAAAAAAAACAAAAACCCGATGACACTGAAAAAGAAAAACGAGCATTGAACTTTGTTTTTTTTTTGTATTTGCAGACGCAATATAATAAATATTATTATGTCGCGCCCACAATTAAGACAAATCTAACGAAACCTCATCAAGTTAAAATCCATGAAGCCGTTTAGGCTACTTATCGCGCCAAAGAAATAGACATACATACTCATGACTAACATAACTATTACCCTCCTTCTGGGGCAGTCGAGTAAAAAGAGCTGAAAATATACCCTATTAACCTCTCGCAGAGAAACTTGCGCTTCTTTAAAAGGATATTAGGAACAATCTCACGTGTAAAGCATTCTGTATCGCTTGCAGTTAGCCTTCGCAACAGATGGCGCTCGCTAGAATACATAAAAGATGATCGAAAAGGCTTGTGCTTTCTCTACCTATAACATTTAAACGAAAACATAGTTTGTTAATAGAATAAAAAGAAGAAAATATTTTTTTTTTTGTAATATTATTTCTTGTGTGTGGGAGGAGCTCATGGCTACGTAATAACAGCTTGACTGCCCCGTTGGTCTCGTGGTCGCAAGCGCGACTGCAGAGCGTGGGGTCCTGGGTTCGATTCCTGGGTCGGGCAAAGTGTTATTGGATTTTTCCATTAGGAATTTCGTAGTAACAGCCCGGAGTTTGGAAAGTGGCGGTGTGATACCCCCGTGCCTCGGAAAGCACGTTAAGCCGTTGGTCCTACGCCTGATCTCTCTCCGGTCGTGTCGAATTGCCGTCCCATCGGACTATGAGAGTGAGGGAAGAGAGAGTGCACTTGTGTCTGCGGGAGATATTATAGTGCACACTTGTGCACTATAATATCTCCCGCGCCGATGGCTAGTCTCCGTTGAGATTGGCCGCCGTGGCCGAAAATACGGTCTGGAGGACTATTATTAATAACAGCTGCACGGGTCGATGCATCTAAGCTACGCTTGCCGAGGTTGGTCCGTGGATGAGTGACTAGCTTTACATAACGAGACTCCTCCGTGCTTCGGAAAGCACGTGAAGCCGTCGGTCCTAACTGTCATTTGTGGATCTTTGACAGTCGTTACGGGTCGTCAGAAGCCCGAAAGTCTGACAACCAGTCTTACCAAGGGGTATCGTATTACCTAGTTATTGGGTTGTGGAGGTCAGATAGGCAGTCGCTCCATGTAACATACTGGTATTCAGCTGCATCCGGTTAGACTGGAAGCCGATCCCAACATAGTTGGGAAAAGGCTAGGCAGATGATGATAATCTTTTCTTGTGTACAGTAAAAAAAATAGAATGCAACGAAAGGGGCATTATGACAAAATATTAATGACTTTCAAGATGCATACTAATGATAGAATTTGATTATATATGATTTGACTGTGAATTCGACTTAGCGAGTGATTTCGAGCTATATCTGTTACCATGGTTCTCTTGCGAGTATCCTCATTTCTGATTCGATCACGTAGGGAAACTCCAATCATAACCCAAAGGGCAATGGAGCGCCATAGCCCTTTGGGTGACGTAGGCCTCCCACTAGGTGGTCCGATGACCTTGTGAAGGCCGCAGGAATCCATTGGATGCGGGAAGCATACCGGTCGACGTGGTAACGCTTGGGGGAGGCCTATGTCCAGCAGTGGAACCTTTCGGCTGAAATGATAATGATGATGAATCATTGCAATATTCCAGTGTTTTACATTCCGAGCACAAGCATTTATAGTTTTATTTAACTAGCTGTTGCTCGCGACTTCGTCTGCGATCCAAGATGAAAAGTAGCCTATGTCCTTCTCCAAGTCATGGTCTACCCATGTCCCATTTTATCCAAATCTGTTCAGTCGTTTTAGCGTGAAAGCGTTACAAGCAAACAACTCACTTTCGCACTTATAATATTTGTTAGGATTGGAGCAACCCTAGGCTAGTATATTCTTATAAATAAAAATAACCCTGTTATTAAAACCCAGGATAAAACCAAAATAAACTTAAACCATTAACCCCATCCTCATCAACCTCGCTCATTAAAATTCCCAAAAAGTACAATTTCTTTGACAAGAAGGAACTTTTTAAAAGTGAAAAGTATAACGATTCCCGTGACGCAAACTTAACCCTTCCGCCGACACTCGAGTGGTCGCGCATGTCCAAGGACAGATGTCTCGCGTCGGCAGGGTTAACTCGTATAATGGATGTTAAAAAGGTTTAATGGTACTTTTTGTCATTCATTTACGCTTTGCAACTTTGTGAAAGACTGAAAAGAACAAGTTATGTTTGGTTTTTGTTTGATTTCTGAAATATTTTTATACTATCCACGCTGATATTATAAATGCGAAAGTTCCTCTGTGTTTCTGTCTGTCTGTTTCCTTCTCAAAACGCTTTAAAACGGCTGATTGGATTGTAAAACGGCCGATGTAGTCAGTCCGTTCCCGTGGGTTAATATCCGAAATCCACGCGGATGAAGCCGCAGGGAAACAGCTATTATTATTTCCGTAAAAAAATGTTTGTCTTTAAAATTACTTCAGTAAAATGTATTTTCCGTTCTCCATCCTTTTAAGGCCGGCAACGAAAATTATATTTCGTGCGTGTAGCGTCGTAGGCGTAGCTGTCTACGAAGCTACACGCACGAGCTACGCTACGCGGTGCTGCTACGAAATCAGGGGAGTGCTACGATTCTTAAAACGAAACGCGGTCGCATATTATTACCAAAAAGGCTTTAATAAAAATAAAAAAAACAGAACATCATGCCTATTTCCCCGAAGCGTCTCGCAGAGGTGTATTTATGGGACATCCACATTTCGCAAGTTACATTTAAGTCCCATGGGGGCGAGCCTGTTGCCATCAACCAGGCACAAATCTAGCTGATACGGAAAAAATCCTGATAGACAAACAAAAAAAAAACCAAACCTGGCAAAATAAATGCCTCATAAAAAAAATGTACAAAGACATGATTCTAATATCACTTCATTCACTGTAGCATAGTCTTCATACATCTATGTTCGCAGACGGATCGTATGGAGAAAGAATAATATGAACTATATTATTAACTTTTCCCTCACAGTATTCACTACAAAAAACTCAGTTCCAACAGGAAAATGTTATTAAATAACTGCGAATCACGTTCCAAGTGACTGTCAAAAGGGGGAATTCTTCTTTCATGGTTTCTTGATGGGGTAAGGTTTCCCCTGTATGTGATTTGAAGGACTACATTATGGTATTTTTGGCAAAGAGTTATTGCAATTGAAGTCCTGTCTGTGGGTATCGACATTGGTATTAAAATTGCAAAATAAGGCATAGAAAAAAAAACTACATTCAGTTTTAAAAAGTAGGTATATAAACTCAAACTCAAGTCAAACTCAAAGCATTTATTTCAAACAAACCAATTACAGACACTTTTGACTTGTCAATGGGTTGGTCAGTCAGAAAGATGAAGCTAGTTGCCCATTCCAAAGCTTAGTAGGTTCCTATGGAGAAGAACGGGCAAGAAACTCCACGGACACTCTTTTTAAATCAGAATATTGTTACAATAAATTGGTTACATCATTCATGTTGAAATTATACTATTATACTATAATATAATATGTGAGTACAATGCAGAACAAGGTGCACGTTAAAAGCGTCCGAAGGTAAAAACATAGGTAGTATGAATGAATGAATGTTATTTATTTCCGAGTATATGGTACATTGAGATCTTACATTAAACACTGTTTCACACATACTACCATTGCTGGTGTAGAAATATTAAATAATGAGCTAATAATTATTAAGTAGGTACATGCAAGTCAGAACTAGGTACATTATAAGAATATTATATAAAATTATGAAATCCTGTATTAATTTTTATGATTTTCATCAAAAATGCATTATATATAATGTCAAAATATCAATAGCTAAATCAAAAATATAAATCATAATGTCGAAAATATAAATCATAATGTCAAAGAATAAACCTTAATGTCAAAATATAAATCAAAATGTCAAAAAAAAAATATTGTAATGTCCGAGAACTCATAATAATGTCAAAGTACTAATGTCATTATTAAGATTTTTAATTACATTATCAAAAAGTACGGTTTAAAAATTCATTGGCGGTATTATGTATTAAGGTTCTAGCTTTAATTAACTGTGATTTGGGATATAATTAAAAGAGCTTCGACAAATAAAAGTCTGGCACAGCGACGGCTGTCATTCCAAGCGTTGCAAACTGGTTAATATTTTCATTACGACATTGGGCTTTTACGCATAGGCAATAATTCTAAGCAACAATTTGGTTGTCAAATGATTTAAATAATCACCAATTTGTTTGTAAAATATTTTTAGCAGCAATAAACAAATAATGAAAACCTAAGGAATTAGCTTATGCAAAAGACATAAATATTTTATTTCGTCTCCAAATTAGCACTAAAAATGGAAGTTAAGTTACCAATTACTTGTTTCTCCGCACCAAAGAAAACTGAATTTTCTACCAATTTGTGGAGTGGCATTTTTATACGTCCATAAAAATCGACACTCTTACATAACGTCTCAGAAAATAACAATTTAAGTAATGGTGTAATACAATTATGGTATCAATTCCTCTCGTACGGGTGTCGGATAATTCCGAGTTGGAATTACCCTGGCTTCGGAAAAATTCCGAGTTGGAATTACCCTAGCTCCAAAGAGTCGTAGATTCTTTTCGTAATAAGGCACTTTTTTGGCCGAAGTGTGGCCTGATGACGTCGTATGGATTGTATGAGTTAAAAATAATGGCGCGGAAGCTACGTAATAGGCTTTGGTTGTAAGGATTGGATGACGCTACGGAAAATTAGGGTGGATTATTTCTTTGTATGTTGGTACTTGAATTGATTTGTATTTCGGCAAAAATCCTATCTCCGAATCTCATTTAGAACATGTTGAGTTCAAGCGTTCTATGGTTTAGACGGGTAAAAAACATCGTCTTGCCCTCGTAAACCTTATGCAAAACTGCTATAAAACACGCTGATTTATGATTGCAATTAAAATATTTATAAGTCCTCAAACAAAGTAGTATTATAGAAACACGAGACAAAAATGGTCCAATCAATGACCAGCTATGAAAAGAATACTTCAAAAACAACTGTCTCAAAAAAAGTTGCATACAAAAACAAAAAGTAAGCTAGGGACGTACCAGTGACAAAATAACAGGTCGCGGTGACAACGGAACAGTTATAAATCACAGTATACCGTGACGTAGTGTTGTGCCTAGGAAGCGATACGTGAAATATCGAGGCAAAGTTGATTGTGTCCATGAAGTGAGTCGGTGAACGCGGAAAAAGTTTGTGGAAAGCTAAGAGTTTCGTGTTGTTATGATGGATTGAAATTTTGATAAAGTCGAGGGTAAATTGTAAAAAGTTTTTTTTTTTTTTTTTTACTTATTACCTTACACAACGTTATATCGGTGCATCACAAAATAACTTTTTGCTTTTGTAGAACGTATCATTCAAATAAAATAATACATTCTTCATGTCCTTATCAAAATTATATGTACAGCAAATTGTTGGAAGCCGACCATAACATAGTTGGAAAAGGCTTGGCAAACAGCTCTCTACAAAATATGATCAGGAAAATCAATTGCCTACATCGTCATTAAAAACACTGGTTAAACTTCTTCAAATTGAAAACGTCAAAGAACGACAACTATGATTATTTAAGTTGGTATATTATGATCAATTGATCAATTGTTACTGGGTTGTGGAGGTCAGATAGGCAGTCGCTCCATGTAAAATACTGGTATTCAGCTGCATCCGGTTAGACTGGAAGCCGACCCCAACATAGTTGGGAAAAGGCTAGGCAGATGATGATGATATTATGATCAATTGATCATAGATATAATGAACTTATAAACTATCCCACATAGAGGGGATATTACACTATCTTAAGATATCACTTACTTAGCTACGAAGCTCACAAATTACCTATTATATTATGTCTATTACACAATTTCATTACATCTTTGATCATAGTGTGATACCACTTACTGTACTCACTGTGTAGTGTAATACCCCTGTAGTCAATTTGATAAACCATTATTTAAATGCGTTGACTTTACATTGTCATCTTCCACGGACCTTATTTCCCCGCGTTTCCTCAAAATATTCAACACACAATAAAAAGTAAACACAAAATTCCTTCACACGCCTTACACAACCATAAAATCAGAGCAGCTCCATAAAAACATACATCATTCATGAGCATAATGTTAATATGAGGGAACTAGCCATAAAAACAGTATTACAGAGCAAAAACTGCCACCGTTACCTACGGACTACACAAAATGGTCTCATAATATACCATAGAACAATGACCACTTCTGGAGGCTCGAGAACCCTTGGAAAAGGGGAGGGGGGCACCGGAGAATCTGTTAACCAGGGGACAATTCCTTTTTTTTTTTTGGAAGCATGTGATGCCTTGTCTTTTGGGGGAGGAAGATGTGATGTAAAAAGTGGACCATAAAAACTTTTTACAAAAAAACAACCAACTTACAAAAAAACACTTAAAAAGTGAAAAATAACTTTAATTTCGGAAGTCGGTGGTAAAAAACGAAAAAAAAAGCATAGACACCGACTTCCGAAATTAAAGGTATTTTTCACTTTTTTTGTGTTTTCTTGAAGACATATTTCAATTGAAATGAATTTTAATGATGAATATGCATTCTAGCGTCTAATAAAATGATGCACTTTTAACTAAAGGTTTAGAACGGCAGCTTTATGTTTCAGTAACCTTTTACTGTATGCTCGCAAAGGTAAAGTGAATCGTGACCTTTATGCAGGTGCATTATTAATGCAACAGTACCTATTAGGTCACCCGGTAGGTACTTATATAATATACTGTAAGGTTTTATGAAATAAGCAACCTTATATTAAAGCTTTTAAGAAAGCAGTTGTTCATTCGTTAATTCTAGCAGTTTGTATTTAGAATAGGAAAAAACAATGAGTCAAAGAGAAAAACAATGAATCAACAAGTCAATGAGCCCTCGGCTGTCAAGCGGATGGGCTATTATAAAAATGTATCATTGATTTCTTAAACTATTATAGTTAAGTTTTACTAACAAGATGAGTTTTATTCATCCCCGGTACAGTAAACTCACAAGGAGTCTAAATACAGTACCTAAGATTAAATAATAAACGCAGTTTTCTATAAAAACTATAGAAAAAAATACCAACAAAGTGAAAACCATAAGACGAGGTTTTAGTGTAACTAGTAACTGTTCTAAAAGAGTACTTAAAAACTATAATATCTATAATAATAATTATGTACAAGGGAAAACTATCAAAGGGCATCAAAAAATTCGTCCGCATTGCTGTCAACAGGAAAAGAGCCCAAAAGGCTGGCAGCATTGCCACGTTGTATGGCAATCCTGATTCTTTGCCCAAAAAATAGGCCAGCCCTCTGGTCACGTGAAGAGTCGACCAAGCGTTTGGCGATGTCTTGAAAAACTAAGTGGGCACTCGGACCCCATGGCCCTAGGGTTTCAACCCCAAACGGCTCGAACATATACGTCCCGATAAGATTGGAGTATTTGCGCCGTTTGAGGTTTTCTGCACCTGTAGCAGCAGCTCCAGCACAGCCCGTCGTGCTGGGAAGATGGGATGGCGCAAGGGTGTCGACACACGTTGCAGTAAAGAGTACTGCTCAATTTTTTTGGGTAATTTCATGGCATTTTCCGACAAATTACTTAACTCTCTAATTAGATTTGCAAAACGAACTTTCACGAATTCCAAATCTAATATTAAATTTCAAACAAAATAAATCAACCTTTACCATTGCACCCCACTCGAACGCAAAACAGAATTACAAAAAAAGAAAAAAAATCTACCTTAATTCTTTTGAATTTTCAACAATGCCCCACGTCCCCATATTTCAAACGGAATGTGCAAGCACAAAATAGATAAGTACAGAAAGTCAGCTTCATACGACTGGCAAAAACAGTCTCACGCACACATAGACGCGCACGTACGGGGATCTCAAACAAATGCCAGTCTCGAATGCGTTTGCACTGTTCGTGAAACATGTCTATGTGTGCGTGCGATTTCGCTGATTCTGTGATTGTATGGAGTTGATCTTCTGTTCCAATTTGTGGAGAAAGGGGGTGCCGATCAACAAACAATTTTTCGTCTTATTAAGGAGGGGAATTTATCAATTTAGTTCCCCCCTCCCCGCTTCCCCTGGAGTTTAAGGTAAGATTATGTAAATTGAGAGTAAAACGATAAATGGAGTGTATTATCCGTTTTTGTCAATGGGAGATTGTTTTTCTATAAGAATGGTTTGGGAGCTAAATTGATCAGAAGCGATTATCTGCTTCGATTTGGGGCGTTTTGATTGATAGATATTATTAGCCTAATGTTTTTGTTTGGCGTTGAAATTAAGCTGTGTGATTTTTTTATTTTAGTGGAGGATTTTGATATCAACTGCCTTGTTGGTAGCAAGCGCTACTTCTGAGCTGTCCTGGGTTCGATTTCCGAGTCGGGCAAAGTGTTATTGGGGTTTTCCATATGAAATTTCTCAGTAGCAACCCGGAATCTGGATTTGTGCCTGGCAATAGGCTCGCTGCCTTGTACATGGGACTTATACATAACTGGCGAAATGTGGGTGTGGGTGAGATACCTACCCACCTCTGCCTATCCCATTGGGAAATACAGGCATGATGTAATGTTATGTTTTTTTGTAAAGTCATGAACAATGGTTTAGTAATGTAAGATATCTGTCAAAACTCCAAAATATTTTGATATTTTGAAACGATTTTTTTCCTGCATATTTAAACTTAATGCATGCTATTTTTCAAACATGCAATACAAAAGCTTTTATTCTATGGAACTACGTTATTCCATAATTATTATTACACATAATTTACCATTATCGTTATAATGTATTTGGTCAATAAATTTTATCGCGCAAATTCATAGGAACCTCATGAATTATGCACTATTGATAAATATTAATGAGCATAATCATATCCCTGTCAGAACGTATTGTTATAAACGAGGGCAGTAAACTAGTGTTAGAATTACTAAGTTAGTGTAATACCTAGAATGCTAAATCAAATAGTAATACCTACAATTTGAATTCTGAATTTACTGGTATCTGCAGAAATTGGAGACCGGAATATTTAGCACCGTAGTTTAATTGTTTGTTTAATGAACAATGTTATAATTATAGTAGATTACTCACTAAGAGGAAATAGGGTCGGTCCCCTCTCCATACAAACGATCTCGCCTGTTTTTTCTCTGGTTTATGACCTTAGAGCAATGATTTTTTACAGTAAAATAAACACCAACTAGTTCTATGCCGCTATGTTTTCCGTTTTGATGATACATTATATGTAGAAGCAGTAGAACCCTCAGAAAATGCTCAAAATTACCTGTTTAGACCGCCGCTCATCAGAGGCCTATTTGTGCGAATTTGACAACTTTTAATGAAAAAAGAAAAACATAAGGGCACAGTAAATATCCTTCTCATTCAATTTATAAAATATCTTTCAAATTAATTGGTTCAATATTGGAGGAGGAAATAGACGAGAGCCGAACCTCGAATTATGACTTTTTGTATGGAGAAATGTCGGTAATTTCTCCATACAACGCGTACTCCACGTTGCTACGCGTACGGTCGGTCGCGTACGCGTAGCAACGTGCAGTACGCGCCGCGGACGTCAGCGTCGTAGTATGGTGCTATATAGAACACAATGTATGTATATACGCCCGCGCGACAGACGTACACGACCGACATCAGCATAAAAGGAATTCAGGCCTTAGGGGATAACTAATGTCATGAGTGCTATATTGATTCAAGATCTTGCAAGACATAGACGTCTTTATCCACGAGAAGAAAACTTTACTTTTCAAATCTTCCGCGAGGTAATTCTATTTTCGAATATATTATATACCTATTGTTGTAAAAGTTTTCATGCAAATTAGTTGAGGTTCCGAGTACCAATCACATTATTCACTAGCGGGTTATAATGAAATTCGGTACAACATTATTGCCCGACTAGACCCCAGGGGTATTATGACTTACTTTTGGTCAGGTTTGCATGATACATAATTTGCACACATACTGCAAGATCTTGCAAGACATTGACGTCTTTATCCCCGAGAAGAAAACTTTACTTTTCACATCTTCCGCGAGGTTATTCTATTTTCGAATATATTATATACCTATAAAAGTTTTCATGCAAATTAGTTGAAGTTCCGAGTTCCAATCACATTATTCACTAGCGGGTTATAATGAAATTCGGTACAATACTATTGCCTGACTAGACCCCAGGGCATGACTTTACTTTTGGTCAGGTTTGCATGATACATAATTTGCACACATTACTGCATTACCCAGCATCGTCGGGCAGTGGCCCACCAGACACAACACCCGCCTGGTCAGAGGATCCTCCCTTTTCCTTTACTATGGATGAGTGAACTTTACTCCAAAAAGGCTAGGCAGTCAGCTGTGTCTCTAACAGAAGATGAATAGATAAATGTTCATAAATTAATAATACAGATTATACAGTCTGAACTGTAAGCAAATTTAATTTAAATATCAAACTCCCAATCAACCCAGCTACCTTCCATCCTCACATTATCCACCTTTTACTTCAAAATAATTTCATTTTCCACCATTACTCAAACATAAATGGGCGAAAAACAAATTTTCGAGGCAGACAGAACCGTTTTTAATGGCGTCCGTATTATAAATCGTTATGATAATTGCCTTATCGGTACAAACGGATAAACTGTATTGAATACTGTGTTCTTTGGGGAGCCTAATTGGTGTTCGCTCTTTGCTGGATTTCAATGAATTTTTGTAATGTTATTTGCGTAAAATTTTTGGGTATTGTAATTGTTATTTTACAAAAAAAAATGTGTATTTTTTTTTCGTCTCTACTGCTTACCTGAGAACTATGATAATAATATTAGAATAGCGAATGCTGTAATAAAAATATGAGCCCATTCCTTGTGGGCTTATTCCGATTCACGGCCTCGGGCGATGTGACTTGACCTTGCAACCGACACGCGCGTGCGTCACCTGCCTATCTATAGGTACTGTAAAAATCTCAACGTGAAAACTTAGGTGAAGTGAGCTGTCATTGCATCTGATGCGAGGGATTGACACTATTGACAGCTCACTTCGAAAATCTCACCGTGAAAACTTAGTTGAAGTGAGCGTCGAAATCAATAGTATTGTCTGATGCTAGGGAGGGAAGCTCATTTCACCTAAGTTTTTACGGTGGCATTATTATAGAATAGATCTTAATGCAGTTCACAGGGAAAATGGGTTTCCAAATAAATATAGCGTTGTTTGTTCAAGGCATTTCACAGCAGATTAAAAATAAGTAATAGCAATGTCAATCCCTGTCGGATATAACAATAAATTCTCATAGTGAAATTCAAATTCAGATAATTTATTGTTAATTTTTTTTTTTTTTATATTTATTTTCTGAACTTTATTGATTTAATCCTATTTACATATTTAATAATCATATATTTTTATATACAATCTAACACTAAAATTATATACAAAGCGATTGTTCAATTAGGATTTTAGTTGTCGATTTTATATCGATATTATTGTTGAAAAACTGACTTGTCCATCACTGTTTGGAACTTTCGTCCTGCTTTAAAGCTGCTTGCATCGGCCAATCACAACCGTTGTTCGTCTCCCGGCCCACAGTGGTAAGTCGTCTGCCTAGACGAAATCGGTCTATCAGCTCTCAAGTGGTTTAACTCTCTTTGGCTCCACAAGTCGCGTCGCAGTGACTCGTGAAAGGCTCGAAATAACTTCTTCCATTTGCTTCCTCCACAGTCGATGTCGCAAGACGCGTGTCGCTTGAGCGTATTGTTCGTGGCGTTGGGCATATATTTAAATATCGCTACTCTTGGAGGCTGTTTCAGAATATACACCATTTTTCATACGGGCTTTTAAACATCCTGAAACAGCAAATATTTAAATGTAAATATAATAACATTTCGTACAGGTAATTTATAAAAAGCACATATTATGATGACGACTCAAACATTTTGATCCCGAGTTTCCATTTTTTCTTCCTTTATTTAATTTTAAAGCCTTTTTGATTTTAAAATTCGGATGGCGGACTCGATAAATTTGATTTGGGCACTTTGTCATGTCTTTTTCTTCAAAATTAGGTCATTGAAGTCGTTTTTTTTGGAAATGCAAGTAAATTAAGGATTTTGATTATTATTTGGAACACTCAGGTACTACACCACGGTATAAACTTAATAATTAGTAACGTAAGCAAAATATTGGTACCTACTACATGTTTTTATAATGCGTTTTCTGCGCCGTAGTTTATGTTGAAACTGGTCTTCAAGCAAAACGTTTTAAAAACAACTGAATAAAAAGCGCCCAAGGCGAGTCGGACTCGCACATGTAAGGCTTCGTAGCACCGTACAAATTTTAACTCAATTAAAAAAAACACATGGTTTTTTAATGGGAATTATAAACTTTTTATTTTTGCTTTTTCGTTGTTATAGCGTTCATAGTAGTCCACACTTTCAAGTGTCTAAACAAGTGTCTTCCTATTACGGTGTAAAAGATGCATTCCTGTGACAGACAGATGGATGGGACATCCAATAGAGTCCCGTTGGCACCCTTTGGGTACGGAAATCATAAAAGCTAATTTAAGAAAAAAGATCCAAAAGAAAAATAAAATGAGAAACTCGTTTCGTCGCAAATAAATCAGAAAATGTTATTGCTATATATCTTCAAGCAAATAATTATCTTTATCTCTCAACATACGAAATGAAGACGCACGATCATCTCAGTTTGATCTGCGATCCAAATTACTTGAATCATAATAAATCGAGACAGCAAAGTAATTTCCAGATAATAACGAATACTCCAGCTTACATTAATAGGAAAGATTTCAAAGAAATATAATATCTATATCCAATACCGAAGATAAACAAAAAATAACTAGTTGTTATTATTATCTTGAGACAAATATTTCTTGGTCTTTTGCGATGGAATTACTGTTTAGGGTTCCGTAGCCCAAGAGTACAAATGGAACCCTATTATTAAGCCTCCGCTGTCCATCCGTCTGTCTGCCAGCGGGCTGTATCTCGTAAACTGTAATAGGTAGACACAGACAGTTGAAAATTTCACAGATTGTGGATTTCTAGTGCCACTATCATAATGTATAATCAGCCTATAATGTTCCCACTGCTGGGACACAGGCCTCCTCTCTTCAAGAGGGAGTGGGCCCAGTGCAGGTTGGTAGATGTTACATGTCTTCGAATTTTTGGTTCTAGCACATGCTGGTTTCCTCACGATGTTTTCCTTTACCGTTTTGAGAGCAGTGCTGAAGTGCTGATGAAATTATTTACACAAAGTAAAGCGCCTGCCTATCTGGAATATGGACAGAGAATATTTTATATCCTGATATTCCCACGGGATCGAGACTTACGCGGGTGAAACCGCGGGGCGGAGCTAGTAATATTATAAATATGAAAGTGAGTATTTTGTTAAGCTTTCGCGCTAAAAAAACGGCTCTACGGATTTGCATGATATTTGGGATAGGAGTAGACAATTACCGTGAATAGGACATAGAATATTTTTCATCTCGATATTCCCACGGGATCGAGACTTAATTTTTAATAAAGGTTACCTATACCGAGATAGAATAGGATAAAATCATATATTTTTAAGCAGTCCCTTATGTTGAAACATACCAGTTTATCCTGTCCGCTAAATATTTACGTAAGCACACACAACTTTTAATTTCATACAGCAAATATTAATTTTCTTGGAAAAAACGGTTAGCACTGTGGCCGACTCGGTTCAGTAAGAAATAAAAAAACTTGCCAACAGTAAGTTTACTTTACATTTCCTTGGACGAAGTCGCTTATTAAAAATAAATTAGAAATGTGATTTGCTGGTCCTGGAGAGTTTTAGTTATTTTTGCTGTTTCTGGGTTATGTTATAAGTTGTTTAATTGTAAAGGAGTGAGATTTGGTTCAAATGATGGGTTTTTTGGTATTGAGAGTAAAATAATGATAAGAAGTTCTTCTTTTCATTCTGTGCGTATTATTTGTACATCAAAAATGTTCTTTTGAAAGTAAGTTTTTTTTAAGTTGACGTCTCTCTAACTTGAGCAGAGATTAGTGAAACAATAATAATGTAAAAGACTGAAAGGTAAACAGAGACTAGTAAAACAATAATAATTTAAAAGACGTAAACGTAAGAGAAGAAAGAGAAAAGAGAGAGAGAAGAGAGAGAAAAGAGAGGAAGAAAAGAGACAGAGAAAAGAAGAGGCTAATAAACTTAACCTTTATTAAACAGAAAGGCCTGAGTGAGTTCACAAAGAATGCATTGTTTTCAGTAAGTTACAAAATTGTAATTTTACTATCTAATAGAAAGAAAAATAGGTTTATTTGTCACAGAAACACGTGCATATAGAAAGGTAACAGTACCTAATCAGCAATATTAAACAAAATAGATCTAAGTAAGTAAGTACATATATGAGATCACGAGTATAAAGATTATTATACGGCAGCTGCGCGTCATGACTGTGACAAGAAGACTTCCACTCAGCATGATGCTGAGGTATGGGGGCACCCACAGCATACCGCAAATTTTCAGTGGTCACCCGAAAAAGACGTACGGAAATCAAGTCAGGACAACAATAATAGACATTGTAACAGCGAATCAATTATCATAGTCGTAAGGGGGGAGGGGGGGTGATAATCGGATATCTCAGAGCCTAAAGAGGTGCCCTATAAGAATACAAATTAAAAACAAAATTTTATATATTTATTTGTACTCCTCTAAATTTCTCGGGTATTGTGGAAAATTAATAATAGGATAGGATAGTTACACAATTAATATAAAACCATTATTATAATAAGCCATAACGTTCAACGATAAAATCAGTTAAGTGTCCCTAATATCTTAAAATGAAACGCCAGCGGAATCAAGATTGCACTGAACATTTCCCACTTTCAAATAAATTGGAAAGAATTTTAGACAGTCGCCGAAAAATAGTCCTAAAAGAGACATTACGGACTCTTATCTAAGATCTTCAGTTGTTTCTGCCATAAAAACGAATCCTTACGAAGTTTTCATTCAATTCAATCGTTAAATAACTGCCTCGTGGTCTAGTGGTCGCTAGTGCTATACTGCTGAATACAATTCCTAGATCGGGCAAAGGGTTATTGGAATTTTCCATCAGGAATATCTTAGGTACAGGCCGGAGTATGGATACGTGACGGTTGATGGTAATAGGTCCGCCCCCTATTATAAATATGGGACCTAAACATTATTTTCGAAATGTGGGTGTGAGTCTGGTCTGTATAAAAATAATTGTAATAAATGTAAAACAATTGTAACATTATGCATAGACGATTTCTTATATTTTATGATGATGTTTCAGAAACAGAAAACTTAAAAAGTGTTTTAGCTTCACATTTCAAACTCAAAGACTTGGGAGAAGTAAAACAATGTCTTAGTATGAGTGTTAGTGTAGATAAAGCTAATGGAGTTCTCTGCTTATACCTACGTCTTAATTCATGTGACAGACGGAAAAATACAGAAAGAAATAAAGAAATACAGCAAAGACTCAGGCACTAAATATTATAACTTAAAATAAAATATCCTTAACCTAATAGCTAGGTATTAAAGTGGAAAGTGAAAGTGAAATAGTGTGGATATATTTTAACAATACAAAATTCACGAATAAATTTTGTTTCAATTGTCAGAATCAATTTAATTGATTTCTATTCAATTCATTTGACTCCAGCGTATGAATTGTTTCAAAATAAACCAATTTGGAGCCAGTTAGTAAATTAATTCCATTTAGATTAGGTTTGGAATTACATAGTGCGATGTTGCCCCAAAATAGATGTAGTCGCATAGAATTCAGTGGTAGCAATCAGTTTGCTAAATGACACAATTGAGCTTAAGGCACTTAACTGGATAATTAAGGTTCCATTAATTATAAATCTATTAGTCCTTCATTGTTTCTATTTTAACGAGCATTATTATTTATTCACAATCTTCGTGCCCGATTGGATAATAATATCTCATCGGCAAAAATGGCGGAATGATCCCCACATCCCCTTGGGGATGTCAAAAATCTTTAAATAAAATATGCTCACTTTCGTTATTCATGGAGCCGTAGTGCAAAATGTCATGCGTTTTGATCAAGTATTTTTCAGGCTGTGCGTCACTGAATGAAATTAAGATTTTAATAAGTAGAAAGATTAATTACTTTATACACAAAGCACGAAGGTGGATTTGATGCAATAGATCTGCTAGTCAACTAAACAAATTAATATTCGTTTTATTTCTGTGAGCTGTATTGTAATTAACAACTTATATACAAAATACTGACTTTTTTTAGCAACCGACTATCATATTGTGTCAAATGGGTGGGTGCTGCAGGCGTAGCATGAGCACCGTTTTGTCGACGGAAGAGTAGACAAAAATGACTCTTCCTGTAGACAGTTGACAATACGAGACGGCAGCAAAGTAGAAAGAGTCAACTGCACTTTTTACGAAATTCACTCTTTTACATAATTCGACTCAGAATTCTTTGTTTTGTCATAGGATTTATCGGTTGTCAGTGTGATTTTGACAGTAAGGATAGAAAACTTTCTTCCGAAATAGTCTACCTACAAAGAGGCCTAGACAAAGATCGTTAGAAATGAAAGACCAAATGACAGATTGTAGAAAGATTTCTACGGTGAATGTCAAAAATGAAGAAACGAACTGTCACTTTGTACAGAAAAAGCTATGTCTATTCTTCGTAGAGATAGAAAGTGCCATGCTACGCCTGCTGGTGGCTCTATCTCAGAATAATACCTCAAAATTATCTGCCTTGTCACCCATCTTGTGTTCAAATGATGTCTTCCCTTAAAGGCTTAACTTTCACCCCACTAACCAACTACTATGCAAAGATCCTGGGCAAAGGACTACACAGGGGGTGACCGAAAATCCCCTGCCCTAATTCCCCTATAAAAATGTGTCAACTAAACAAGACGGGAGCCGGGTCCATGTTTGCCCATAATTTGCCATTAAAACTGGCTAATTGAGGGGAATGTCGGCTAGAGGAAATTTGGCGGAGTGACTTTCCTTGTAACTGAGGTAATTGTGGACTGACGGGGCCTATTGCGTGTTGTTCGTCTACTATATTACTTGGGTGCGGGTCGATGTGTAAGATTTTTGAGCTTAAGGCGAAAGCGTCAGGATAGCCCCCAAAATTCAAATTTTCTTTAATTTTTTTGCAATTTTCAGGTCAGTATCAGGTTTTATGTTGATCTAAATATGATTTGCGGTCGTATTAAAAGCGCGTGTATTAATAGAAATAATTATTAAAAGAATCATCAATACAACTCTCTAAGTTCCTATTGAACGACTCTTTCATGAAATCATGACATTTGAGGATTATTCTAACTTAGGGAGCTGTATTGCTGATTTTAATGATTAAATTTCCGTAAAACCATATTTCTTAGGGTTGCGAATTTTATTTTAATCAACATACAACCTGACTCTGATCTGCAAATTGCAAAAAGAAATTGACTACTTTAGCGCATCTCCCAATACCGTCATCTATGAATCTTCGAGTCACATTCGCATCGACTGGAATATGGGCTGACTATTTCAAAAACATCGTGAGGAAACCTGGACTTATTAGTAATTAAAATAAGGTCTGAAATCGCCAACCCGTCTTGAGCAAGTGTGGTGATCGATGACGCTCGTGCCTTCTCTGTATGAGACTCTTCTCATATAGAGAAGGCACGTGAAAAGAAATCTGCTGTTCCCTACATTTTGACGAGCTATGCAAACTTAAATGTCTAGAACAGCTGTTTTTTTTTTCGCGATTTCCGGGTTGGTTGCGGGGTAGCTCGCCGTCCGATTAGGACCAGGCCCGGGTCGATGGCGCGTCGTGTTCCACGCGCGCCTCATAGAGATGTCAGCACAATTGGCAGGGTCCGCTAGGACCGATGCCTGCCAGGGTTGCGGGTTAGTCCGAAAGGGATACCGGGACCTTGGCAACAGGCAACTGAAGGAACACGGGTGGGTTTTAGTCAGTAAAAGTCTGAAACGCCCTTCCGCTCCGCCCAGAGCGGGAGAAGTCATTGGATGATTTCCCACACTCAAAAAAAAAAAAAGGGTTGGTTGCGGGAAAGTCCGAAAGGGATACCGAGACCTTGGGACCTTTAGGACAATAGAGGAAAACTCTTGCCTAATAAACGCAGAAATTATAAATACTGGTTTAAATCATCAAAATGTTACAAAACGTTCTTCTTTACTATCCTCTCACCCATCACATTGTAGTAATTTAAATAATAATAATAATAGTCTAAAAATAGTCCATCAGAATATACAGGGTGTGATAGGTAAGGAATTAGAATTGGAGCTGTTCATGAACTGTAGTTTTATTGATATCTTATGTGTAACTGAACATTGGTTAAAAGTCCACCAGTTCATGTTCAGCTTTAACAACCACCAGGTTGCCAGCTCATTCAGCAGAGTTAATATGATACGCGGTGGGTCTCTAATAATTGTTCGTAACAATATGAAATTTAAAGAACGTAAGGATATTGTGAGCCTCTCTGTTGAGCGAGTTATTGAAATAGCTTGCATTGAGCTTGAGCAGTTCATTGTAATAAGCGTGTACAGGCCCCCATGTGCTTCATATGATATTTTTGAGAAATCTATGGAAGAAGTATTATTAAAGACTTGTAGCAGTAATAAAACGGTTGTTGTCTGTGGAGACTTCAACATCAATATATTAGAAAAATCTGCTACAGTAAATAAATTTATAACTCTATTAAAGTCGTATAACTTGTACAATACATTCTCTGAGCCGACTAGAATAACTGCCACTAGTGCTACCTGTATTGACAATATTTTTACAAACTTAAGACCTTCTAGCCATTTAATTATAAATGAGTTGGACTCTGATCACTGTGGCCAGTTAGTCACTTTCCCTCTGAAAATAGTCAGAGCTCAAAGAAAACTTGTGAGTTTTGTTCCTGTAAATAAAAGTCGCTTAGAACAATTTAAAAATAATTTAATGGAAAAACTACCCGGTTTGCCTTATCACAATGACCCGAATCAAGATTATACCGCACTATTTAACCTCATCAATTATGAGTTTGGGAAGGTTTTCACCTCAAAAACATTGCCTGTTTGTGACCGCGTTATATTTAGTGATTGGGCAACACCAGGAATTTACAAAAGTAGGCAAAGGTTATTTGAATTATATCATGAAAAAACATATAACCATGATGAAACTTTTAAAGAATTTGTTAAGAAATATTCTAAAACTTTTAAAAGAGCCTGTTCCTCAGCAAAAGCCATACACATTAAAAATAAAATAAAATCTTCTGGAAATAAAATTAAAACAACCTGGAATATTATTAATTCTGAAACGGGAAGAACGACAGTACGGAATCGTGACTTCCATCAATATAACATCAATATATAATCATCAATAAAAATTAATGATGTAGATATTAAGGCAGACGTGGAGGTGGCAACTAAGTTTGAAAATTTCTTCACTAATATTCCAATTTTAACAACCAAAACTCTGTCATCGTCGTCCTCGACTTCTGCTTATTCAATAATAAAAGAATGTGTACCAGAATGTGACAAACTTTTTGAATTCACAATTGCTACTGCTAAAGACATTATAGAATCTTTTAAAGAACTCGATGTAAAAAAAACTGCTGACCTTTGGGGATTATCAGTACATACCATGTCCTCAATAATTGATGTTATTTCACCCTTTTTGGCAATTGTTTTTAACTCTTGTATTGCATCTGGTGTATTTCCTGATCTGATGAAACTTAGCAAAGTGATTCCACTGTTCAAGTCTGGCAGCACAACTGATCCCACGAATTTTCGGCCTATTTCGATTTTACCTACGTTGAGCAAAATCTTTGAAAAAATAATTTTTAAACAGATGTTAGGACATTTCAATGCATATAATTTACTCCATTTAAAACAGTTTGGTTTTACAAAGGGTCGTTCAACTACAGATGCGGGCGTGGAATTACTGAAGAGCATTTTCGAGGCCTGGGAGGAGTCGCAGGATGCTCTTGGCATTTTCTGCGACTTGTCCAAGGCTTTCGATTGCGTCCATCATGATACTCTCATCAGGAAACTGTACCACTATGGTATGAGGGACAAGGCTCTCGACCTTCTGACTTCTTATCTGAACAACAGAATTCAGAGGGTCGATGTTAATGGCAAGAGATCTGCAGGATCTTCGGTCACCATGGGCGTTCCGCAGGGTTCAATTCTAGGTCCTTTCTTATTTCTCATTTATATTAATGACTTGCCTTACCACATAAGGGATAATCATAAGATCGTATTATTCGCAGATGACACATCCCTCATTTTTAAAATCAAACGCCAGTTAGTCAATTTTGAACAAGTTAACGATGCACTCTCTAAAGTTGTGCATTGGTTTAATGTAAATAATCTCCTCTTGAATGAAAAAAAGACTAAACTCATTAAATTTTCAACGCCAAATGTCAGGCAGCTATCTACCAATGTTAAAGTTAATGGAATAGAGTTGGACCCCGTTGAATCGACAGTTTTTCTTGGAATAACCATTGACGGTAAATTACAATGGGGCCCACACATAGAAAAATTGTCAGGTAGGCTTAGTTCGGCCGCCTATGCCGTTAAAAAAATTAGACAGATAACTGACGTAGATACAGCCAGAATTGTTTATTTTAGTTATTTTCATAGTCTTCTGTCTTATGGGATTCTTCTCTGGGGAGCCTGTGCGGACATTAATGCTATCTTTGTTTTACAGAAAAGGGCTGTTCGAGCCATTTACAACCTAGGTCCAAGAGATTCCCTTCGAGAAAAATTCAAAGAAATAGATATTTTGACTGTAGCCTCACAATATATATTTGAAAACCTATTGTATGTACACAAAAACATATCAAAGTTTAAGAAAATGTCCGATATTCATAGTTTAAATACCAGGAATAAACACAATCTTGCTGTACATCGCACTCGTCTCCACAGAGTAGGCAACTCGTTCATGGGTCAATGTATACGCTTTTATAACAAACTTCCCATTGACATTCGAAACTTACCCATTAAACGATTTAAAAGCTGTATTAAAACCAAACTTTGTAAAAAAGGGTACTATAAAATCACAGATTATTTAGAAGACAAAAATGCATGGGATTGAGCTGCTCGCTCTGCTAAGCATTGTGACATTTTGAATATTATGGAAAGCCATAAAAATATACCTACCAGTTTTATAAACAAATTGACATTATTGAATATTATATACAAAATGACATGATGATTACTTATAAGTATTGTTTTATTGTGAATGTGAGGACTGTGTGGATATTTATTTTTCGTTCTGTTAGTTTTAGGGAAGGTCTGGCAATTTGAGAACTTTATGCGACCTACCCAAACGTCCTTTCTTTGGTATTGTTCGTCGAGTCGTTGAGCTCCTTTAGTTCTGAGTTGAGCTCCACTATTACTGACAAATGCTTGCACTGACTGGACAGGTCCACTCAAATCTGTGTGGTTCTTTCCTCAAAAGACCATTTCAGACTCTTATCTACATGGTCCTCATATGGCCTGACCAAGATTATGTCTGGACTTTAAAGGAGACGGTGACCTCTGAGTTTGTTTCGGCCTTTCTTCTCAGAGTAGTCAGATAGGAAACGCCGACCTCAGCTAGCTTATTTTTACAACTTTTTAATATGACGTGTAAAAGTGGTTCCAATATCCTATTTACAGAATAAACAATTTCATTTCATTTCATTTCATTTCATTTCATTGGCAATAGGCAACTGAAGGAACACGGGTGGGTTTTAGTCAATAAAAGTCTGACACGCCCTTCCGCTCCGCAGCGAGAGAAGTCATCAAAGTCTTAAAAAAAAAAGTGTTGGTCCCATAGTGAAATTTGTTCATAATGACGAGTACAATGGTCTCTGGAGAGATTTCTTGTATGAAATATATAG
The DNA here is from genome assembly GCA_947363905.1 of Lithophane semibrunnea. NCBI lineage: Eukaryota > Metazoa > Arthropoda > Insecta > Lepidoptera > Noctuidae > Lithophane > Lithophane semibrunnea. The sequence goes on along the minus strand of OX376212.1, from coordinate 6,562,437 downwards.
ACACACCTTATAAATACCGCTGTATGCTAATAACTTGTACCTCACGCAATAATATAATATCAAGCCTGTAAGTTCGTCTTTAAATAACGCCTGAACTTCGAGTTCAACGATAAAACATTCTACTGTTATTATCAGGAACTTACCAACTTGTGGAATCCTAGTTCTTTTTACTACTTTTTAGCTTCAGACGTTCTTATTCTTACAAATCTCTGATTCGTGTTTGAAAGTCTTTAAGTAGATTTTTTTCTGCCTGTGTTAATTACTTTTCTTTGTGACTGTTTCTACTTGGATCTTTATAGTACATACAAAATGTTTTGGGTCCTGTGTTGTTCGTCATTTGATGATTTTTTTTGTGGACCATTTTACGAATCTCCATACAAAACTGTCAAACAGATAAATTGCGTAATATGAATTACACGCAGATAATTATTATGAATTGTCAATTTGTGAAATTTTACGATGATTCAGTCATTCATCATTCATGATTATTCATATTATCCTATTAAGATTCTGTCAAAATGTTGTGAGGAAAGATCTGAGTATGAATATCGATGGCTATATGAGTAGGGGAAGACCAAAGAAACGATGTATGGACTGTGTGAGAGATGATATGGCTAGAAAGGGGGTGACTGCTGAGATGACGGCTAATATAGAAGTATGGAAGAAAGGGACATGGTGCGCCGACCACAAATAAATTGGGATAAGGGCAGGAGAATGATGATTCTGTCAAAGTGGCCATTTTAGGCCTCAGCTGTACTACTAACTCGGGGTCCGCTAGGACCGATGCCTGCCAGGGTTGCGGGAAAGTCCGAAGGGGATACCGGGACCTTGGCAACAGGCAACTGAAGGAACACGGGTGGGTTTTAGTCAGTAAAAGTCTGACACGCCCTTCCGCTCCACCCAGACCGGAAGAAGTCATTTGATGATATCCAAACCTCAAAAAAAAAAACTGTTCTACTAACTGTACCCACATTATCTTTAAAAAATAATCAACCCGTGTGTGAACCTCAATCTCTATTCTGGAAACCATGACGTTATGTTACGTAAAATCTTATCTGAATCTAAGATCATTTTAATTTTCGATTCCAGATAACCTTGGTCTCGAACACCATACTTATGCAAAAACCCTACTTATCCTATCTCAAAAATGAATCAGTTGCCACTGAATCTAATTGAAACAGTAGACCCAGTTCCTGGATCTAACTATAACCTTCATAGGAGGTAACAGGCATTACGGAACATTTCCTGTGCCATTCAATTATTTTTTACGATCAGGTGGGACAAAATGGCCGACAGATAAAACTGGGATACCCCACGTCCACGTATAACAACCTTCAAGGTATTTTCACGGATCATATTTGAAAAGTTCAGTTATTTTTGCACGTTTGGCAGGTCTTAATTGAACCACAGTGTAAATTGGACCGGAGGTTAAATTGGACCGTTTTAATGTCTGTTATATAATTTTGTTTGAGAATTCATTGTTTTGGGTGTTTATTTTTAAAAGTAATCATCTGTTTAAAAGTAATCACATTTGGGTCGCGTAGGTATTGAAGTTTTGTATGGGACGGCTGATAATTTTTTGCGATTATGATGTTTGTCCCATGGAGAAAGTTGTTAAAGGAGAATGCCATATTGTCGTACCAACAAAGGAGCTAGAGTGTCACAACCAAATGTAGTTCATAAAATTACTCCTATTTTTTAAATCAGATATACGATTTTGTTATGAAAACGATTCCCGGCTTTCGGACACCAAAAATAAAAGTCTTTTTTTACTTTTGTGGTACGTATTTTCCGCTTATGTCACTGACATTGCACTTCATTTCCGAATGTTGCTACTATGTTAAAAATATAGGTACCTACCTGTCAACGAACATTAAAAAATGAAGAAGATAATTGTACCAATTTGCCATTTTATATTAGGATAAAATATATTTTTATGTGTGTCAAAAAACATCTTTAGGTCACGCGTTACATCGTAATAATTTATTATTATTTTTTTGGAATACATTGCAAATACATGCATTTAATGAAAAGAGGACCTATTCAAAAAAGTAAAATGTCATTTGTACTGTGACGTATTGCAATAATTATTCTGTGGCGCCGTCATGGATGACGTTACTTTCAATACTGGTTTCATCTGAACTATTTGAATAATAATTTGTAATACTTATTAACAAAAACGGGGGCTCAGGTGCGTTTTCATAACGTAGTCTTTGTGTGATAATCCTTAGCGATGCCCTCAACTAGAGTAAGACATCGGCCAGCAAGTCAGCGTCGCCAACGTATCCTAAACCGTTCACTATTATTGTTAGAACAATTTAGAATATATTACATAGAAAATATAAATGATCGTGTTTTAACATCATAGATTGTACCGACGCGACGCCTGTAAGTATTACCTCACCTAGTAGAAGCATGTATATTATAGTTAGCTTCTAAAGTACCTACCTACTTCCGGGACTATTTATTCAATTTAAGGATTAAAAAACAGTTTTTATGCTTTCAGATCAATCCTGGTAGTTCCTATTCATAATGTTACAAATGTTTCGCATTGATACAAGAAAAACTCCCTGAGATTCCAAACTGATACCTGAACTAACACTTGGTCACAATGTGGAGTGATGTGTGCTTTGGATGTGGACAGTCCATGCTACGTATTGCAACAGTTGCAAGGCGTTCCCGAGCGCTACCCAATTGTCCTACCTATTGTTTTATTTGTATATTTCTTTTCTCTGTCCTGGTAGCGGTCGAGGTCATATACGTTATGTAAATATGAATATATCTTAACTGCGTTTTTCATTTTTGATATAAGTGCCTTATTAGGTACTAACAACATTATCACCTTATTATTATTTACTAACATGTGAAGTTCGAGAAGTGGGTGTACTATATAGTAAATACAACTCTGCCTAACTCTTCTGGGAAAATAGGCCTGCTGTTATGTTAAGATTTCAAGATATTAGGAATCAGTAAACACAGTACTAAATTGATTACTTATTCAGACTACCAGCTGCACATACTATGAGTACCTACCTACATGATTATTGATATCCATTATCATTATATATAAAACCTGACACCAAGAATTATTATTGACTATCAGTGATGTATTGTATAATCATCCATCAGGAAACAAGCGCCAAATCAAGAATAAAAAGCAACCGATATTAGGTACCGCTTCATTTGTCATCAACTTCCCCATTTCGAGCCTGTCACTTTCTCGAACTTAACCTCAAAATATGAAATTGATAAATGGTTAATAAATACGAATTGCGGGAATCCATGTAAAAAAAAGTTAACAATATAAGAAGAGCATTTAATTCTCCTCTAAATACACTAGGTTTGGTTGTGACAGGCGGACTTTTCGCTTGGTACAGGGTGCCCTACATTCCTGGTCATTCTCCTTTGATGGCCTGTACCACACCCTTATTAACGTGCATTTCTTATACACGCCAAAGGACCATGGGGGATTTTGTATGGACTCCGTCCCCACCCTCCAACAGTCATAGGATACGTGTCAATATGTTTTTAGGGATCCCGAGAAAGACTTACTGTCTTGCTCCATTGCAAAATCAATGGGGTTTTTTTGTAATAACAAAAAACTTTTCTGTTAGCTAACCTAACCTAAGCTATAATTGCCTATCCTTGCCAAACATAACCTAACCTCACCTAACCTAACAGTGATAATTTGATCTTGGATTTTGAAGGTCAAATGGAACTCCTCAATGATGAACAGCATTTGTGTATTCTTGTGATTGGATAATTGTACAAAAAACTTAAAAAAAAACGGCTAACCTAACCTATTTTTTTTTTTAATCCTCATGGATGACCTCTGCCCTGGGGCGGGCGGAGGGGTCTGTCAGACTCTTACTGACTAAAAACCACCCCAGTGTTCCAGCTCACACCTTCGCCGGGGGTCACGGGAACGTAAAATCTTCCGCAACCCCAGACTGGCCCGCCATTGCGGGACTCCTCGGGTCAGGGGCCCCCCCGTGACCCGAGGAGTGAGGTGTTTGACTCGCCCCGTGACGTCTAAGAGGGGCGCGCGTGGAACACTACGCACCGCCACCTTGGGTCCTGATGTGTAGGGGGCGACAGACGTCCCCGAGTCCGTCGTCCCTGGACCCATTTAGGGGGGCTGAAAGAGGGTGTTTACCGCCCTCCGCCGACGCCCGGTGCGCCTGCTGCGGGCCGGGTGAGTGGAAGAGATCTCCCTCTCCCTTTCCGCAGCCACCTTCTGCGAAACGACTGTCTCATGGAAGGAAACCACCGCGTCCCAGGACTCCTCGCTGCCGACCATCGACTCGACTACGGCCGGCAGCGACAAGTCACTGCCTTCTTCTGAGATGAGGGCACGGCGCGGCCCCTCCTAAGCGGGACACTCTGCCAGCGTAGGCCGCGCCGTGTCCTCCTGGCATTCAACGTAGTGGTGACACCGGGCGTCCGGCTCCCTGTTTATGCGACACAGGTACTTCCCGAAGCAACCATGCCCCGAGAGCACCTGCGTCACCCGAAACGACAGGGAGCCGTGCCTCGTCCCGAGCCAGCGCTCGAGCACCGGCCGGACCGCCTCGATGATGTCGAGGCCGGCGGTAGGGCGTGAAAGCCTGTCCCGCCATTCCGCCACCAAGACCTCGCGAAGCTGAGACCGATGCAGCTCTATGTGTCGCTGCATCGGTTGCTCACCCCGCACTCTCGCTTCCTCGCGCCACGATGACGCGAGTACTTTCGCCTCGAGGTCCCAGGGCGGGGATCCGGCCAGTGCACAAGCCGCCTCGTAGGAGATCGTGCGATACCCCCTGATGACTCTGACGGCCATCGCTCTCTGCCGCTTGCGCAAGACTGCGATACTACCGGCCGTCAGGTCAGCCGCCCAGATTGGGGCCCCGTAAAGGGCCATCGATCGCACGATTCCCACGTAGAGCCGCGTTGACAGCGCACAGAAGCTGACCTAACCTAACCTAAACTTTTCGGTTAGCTAACCTAACCTAACCTAAACTTTTCGGTTAGCTAACCTAACCTAAGCTATAATTACCTATCCTTACCAAACATAACCTAACCGAACCTAACTTTAAAAAAAGGTATCAGAGAAAAAAAAAATGGTCCCTGATAAAAAGAAAGGTAGTCATGAATGAGAACCATATTTAGGTCACTATATTCTATGCCTCTTAAGTGCAAACTAAGAAAATATATAAATGTAAAATAATGCCAATATTGAATAAAAAAAGTAATATTCCAGGAAAACCCCACATTTTTGAAAAATGTCGCCATAGTAAAAAAATATCGAACCCACCAGACGCTTCGAATGACACTAGTCTCAAGCATGTTGGTGGGTGGGGACGTTTCTTCCCATGGTCCTTTATATTTTTTTTTAAAGTCATCTTTGGAAGTATTATTCATGATCGTAATGAAAATTAAAAGGCAATTGAAATGAATCATCATCATCATCATCAGCCTATAGCAGTCCACTGCTGGATATAGGCCTCTCCAATTGCACGCCATACAGCTCGATTCTAGGCAGCTCTCATCCAGCTGCTACCAGCCACCCTGCGAAGATCGTCGCTCCACCTAGCCTGAGGGCGTCCTACCTTACGTTTGCCGATTCGCGGTCTCCACTCAAGAACACGTCTACCCCAACGGTCATCGGTTCTACGGCTAATATGGCCGGCCCATTGCCACTTCAGCTTGCTTATTCTGTGAGCTATGTCAATAACTTTGGTTCTCTGCCGGATTACCTCATTCCGGATTTTATTTCTCAGAGATACTCCAAGCATAGCTCGTTTCATAGCTCGCTGAGCGACCTTGAATTTATGGACCAGCCGTACCGCGAGTGTCCACGTTTCGGCTCCGTAAGTCATGACAGGCAGGACGCACTGATTGAAGACTTTAGTCTATAGGCTCTGCGGAATACGCGACGAGAAGACTCGACGGAGCTTCCCAAAAGCTGCCCAGCCCAGCTGAATTCTTCTGTTAGCCTCCTTCTCAAAGTTGTTTTTACCAAACTGCAGAGTTTGCCCGAGGTAAACGTATTCACGAACAACTTCGAGAGCACCGCCATTGACAGCAATCGGTCCCGGACTAACGTGGTCGTTGAACATAACTTGGGTTTTGTCCAAGTTCATCCGGAGACCAATGCGTACAGAAGAATCAACTAGGCCGTCCAGCATCTGTTGCAAGTCATGCAGCGACTCAGCCATTATGACGATGTCATCTGCAAATCTCAAGTGTGAGATGTACTCGCCGTTGATGTTAATGCCGCGTCCTTCCCAGTTCAGCGTCTTAAACACATCCTCCAATGCGTTAGAGAACAATTTCGGGGAAATTACGTCCCCTTGCCTTACACCCCGACGCAGGGGGATATGTTTAGTTTGCTGGTTCTGAGTTTGGACGGTCATTGTCGCGTTTTCATAAAGATATCTCAGCACTTGGATGTATCGCCAGTCAACTTGGCATCGCTGCAGAGACTCCAAAACAGACCAGGTCTCGATAGAGTCAAAAGCCTTCTCATAGTGCACAAAAGCGAGACATATAGTCTTCGGACTTCTGTATAATTTGCCGCACTGTGTGGATGTGGTCTATGGTACTGTATCCTCCTCGAAACCCGGCCTGCTCCGGCGGCTGAAACTCGTCGAGTCTTCGCGCTAGACGATTCGTGACGACTCTTGAAAACAGCTTATATACATGGCTTAGGAGCGAAATGGGTCTGTAATTCTTTAAACGAGTCTTATCACCCTTTTTAAAGAAGAGAAGGACCACGCTCCTTAGCCACGCTTCTGGAGTTCTCCCAGAGAACAAGACAGAGTTGAAGAGCTCCCGAAGCTCCTTCAGTACAGGACTTCCTCCCGCTTTCAGGAGCTCAGTCGTAATCCCGTCTTCACCAAGGGCTTTTCCATTTTTAAGCTGTTTAAGAGCCGCCTCGCATCTTGGCTGACTTCTGGCAGATCTTCCGTGAAATGGCGGGTTAAGGTGGCTCTGGAATCCTCATTTTCGGGATCAGGTCGAGATGCATGCGATGCGCACAATTGGCCGTAGAAGTTTTCGACCTCCGAAAGGATCTCCGGCTTCAAAACGACGGTATCCCCACTAGGTGTGGTCAGCTTCGTCAGGTGGCTCCTCCCGAGTGATTGGACGAACACTTTCGACCCCCGATTTTGCTCAATCGCTTTCTCTATAGAGCGTGTATTGCAGCGTCGGAGAACACGTCGTACCAATTTTCTAGTATTTTTGTTGAGTGCCCGTTGTTCTGACGAAGTGATAGGTGGGTTTTCACGTCGTTCCGTCATTAGCTTCAGTCTCTTCCGAAAGTTTCGACTTCCTGCCCTTACACCGCATTTTGCAAAATCCTGTACCTTCCTCCCTGAGAATTTCCACCATTTGGTCGAGCGCCTGGTCGACGTCATTTGTGGATTCCACGGCAGCAAATCGGTTCTCCAGGTCTGACTAAAACGCTTCAGATCCCAACATAGTTTGGAGCATATTTGGACGGAGCCTAGACATTTATCAAACGAGTTCGCTCGAGCTTGAAGTTGATGTTCACAGAGTCTCGAACAAGTCTGTGATCACTGCCGGTATTGAACCTGTTGATCACCGAGACATCCCTGAATATATGCTTTTTATCCGTTATGATGAAGTCAATCTCATTTTTCGTCATAGTGTCGGGACTTCGCCACGTCCACTTCCTTTGAGGCTGTTTCTTAAAGAAGGAATTCATCAAGAAAAGCCCCATTGAAATGAATATAATATTTGATCCATATATTTAGAAAAAGATCTTTTTTTTAAAGGACCATATCCATTTTTGTCAGACTATAGATTTTTTTCTCTCGCGTAAAAAGGCTTTTTGACTTTTACATTTATAAAAACTCCCACAAAACCATTGCAAAAACCATTGCAAACCATTGCATTGATCCATTGACCGAGTGCTGATAAAAGTTTTTATTTATATGTAAATCAGTTCCCTTTTATTCTCGACTCTGTGAGAAGCCTCTTTACATTAAATTTACAAGGCTGCAGAAACTTGCCTGTAGTTAAAGTTATGAGAAAGGCTAAGACATGCATTTCATCACCACATCACTTTCAGATTTTGCACTATTTTTATCTTGCAACAATGAATTGCTTGTGTCTTTCCTATTTATGTAAGATTATAATTTGCAATGTTGTTATAATGAATTATGACTAATATGACTTGGAATTCAATTTGTATGTATTAATAATTTGGAATATTTTAATGATGTATCGAGACTAATATGACTAATTGTGTTTTTACTTCTGATTTATATTTTATTATTGTTTGCCTCAACGGCGGGACATAACTGAACTTATTTTAATTATTTAAGACCTGTATTTATGATGTATACCTATAGTCCACAATAAAAATGATTTGATTTGAATGGAGTTAATTTACACGCGTGAAATTCTTCTTTATTCTCAGTCCAAGTTTCAAAAAAACTGACAAAACTAGTAAACTAAAATAGGTAGTAAAATTCATTCGCAGTAGAATCGATCGGAACACCAAATAATGCTTTCCGCTGCGAATATTTGCGTTTGGTTTAAATACAATTAATATTTGCAGGACGATGCCTCCCTGTTTGTGTAGGGGGACGGCGTTATAAGAGAGAGATCTATTTTTGGATATAATTGACGTAATTTGAGGGATTGATATTGCTTTATTAATAAGTAAGCTGAAGGTTGTTCGTTGTTGGATACTTATTTCTCAGAACCATTTATTTGGTTTTATAAATAACGTTTTATTTGAATCATTAGTTTTGTATACCTAAGTAAGTAGGTGATCCGTAAAGTTTTTGGTACATTTTTACTTGTTATTGGTTGTTAACTCAGACCAACAAAAAAAAGAAGACGTAGCACTAGGAACATCAAAAGTGAAGCCACCTTTTTATCTGGGTGTGTAAAAAAGGGTTGTCATTTGTTAAAGTTTTTCCCTATAATTTGGGGAATAATATTGTATGGGTAGGATAATATTGTACGAGTAAGATATTGTTGAGTATGGTATTATAACTCAAATTGTTAGGAAGGACTTCCATTCCGAAACAAAAACAAAACATTTTTACATCGCTATGTCGTATAGCTATTTTCTATTTACTTTTAGATTCAGTATTACTTGGAAATCTAAAATATAAATACATATAAAATGAAAACAGGAATATAATTACTCGAAATAAGAAATCATAATTTAAATCGGTTTAATCGAATGGGAAAATTTGAAATCACATTATGGCAACCCTCCCACGTTATGTCACTGCTTTCATTCATTCATTTGTTGAGGTTTTTTGTTCCAAGTAACCTAAAATTCATAGTTAATTAAATTAAAAAACTATGTTATTTCAAGTACGTACAAGTGAAACGTGATTCCGTAAGACTTTTTATGTGATATGCTATTGTTTTTACAAGTTTTTACTACACAGGAAGGCATAATTCTATTTTTTTATTGATGTTAACTAGACGACGACTCGTGATATACTAGGAGTGATGAGCATGGTTTTAGTGTAGGTGTGTGCGTGAGCCTGTGTGTTTACTTGCAGGAGCATGGTTTTGTGGCTTCACTTTTGATGTAAGGCGTGCTCCGTCTTCCTTTTTTTGTATGTCTGAGGTTGTTAATAAATTGTGTTCTTCTTTTTCTTTCCCTTTAATACTAAAGAAATAAAGAAAGAATAACGTTTATTTGAACGAAGTATTATTTTGCTATTTTGTTGTAAGTTACATTGCACTACTCTCAAAACTGTGAATGAAAACATCGTGAGGAAACCGGCATGTCTTAGAACCAAAAAATTCGAAGACATGTGACATCTACCAACCCGCACTGGGTCCGCGTGGTGGATTATGGCCCACTCCCTCTCATAGAGAGGAGGCCTGTGTCCCAGCAGTGGGAACATTATAGGCTGATTATGTTAAGTTACATTGAAGTGCTAGTAATAGTTGATGTTGTCATGGCAACCAGACAACAAATCGCGATAAACGTATGTCATTTCGATACGGTTATCTCTCAGGTTATCATGATTTGTAGTCTGGTTGCCATGACAACATCAACTAGTTGTTGTCTGGTTGCTATGACTGTAATGTAACTTCAATGTAATAATTTTGCGTATTTCTGCTCCTGATATGAACAAATGTTTCCTTATTATTTTAATTTAATGATTAGGTAGATATTGTTTTAAGTAATTAATATTTTGTAATTGTAATTTTGAATACCTACATAGATACATAAAAGTATGTGTAATGAGGGTGATTATTTTTTAATAAAAGTTTTTGTGTCAAAATAGTAAACATTATTACATTGTTTCCTTTTTCATTTTCTTCTACATTTTTAGCCAAGGGCCTGCAGTTACGGATCTCTGCCTTTTCGCCGAAAATTGTTTGCCAGATTTTCACTTGGCAACTAACGTTTCGCAGAATTTTATTTCGCCGTATAATCATTTGCCAACTTATCATATAATTTTGTTTTATTTCCCAACCTCACAGTTACTAACTGTACGTTTGGTCTGCTTTTTATAATGACACTTTTTAAAATGCCAACTTTCAGGTAGAGTTCAATTAAAATGAGTGAGTGTATTGAAAGGTGCTCAGTGAGTGAGTTTTTTTTACTTTATCTTTAATGTGACCTAACCTAACTTAACTGTTTCCTTTTACAAAAGCGATTCGCTTCTGGCACTTCGCCGGCCGCTGCCGCGGCACGCTCGCTTCGCTCGCTCGGCTCGTGCGTTGTTTGTCATACTCTAATCTAACCTATCGTAACCTAAAAATAAGATTGAAATGTTTGACAAATAATAAATGTCCCAAACGTTTTGTGTCATTATAATAATCAGCTTAACAATAATTCTACCAAATGAAACGTTGTCATACAAAAATTTGCTAATCGTTAGTTGTCAAAGTGAAACATCGGCGAAACGTTGGTTGGCAAATGATAACCTGCCAAACAATTTTCGGCGAAAAAGCAGGATACCTGCAGTTACACTTAAGTTTAGCCGGCTAAAGATAGAAGAAACTAACATTAACACCTCCTCGATGTTAGACCTAAGTTTAGCCGGCTAATCTTAAGTTTATGTTCACACCCACCTTTAGCCGTAACAAATACAACGTGTAACGGAATAAACGCAAGAGCTCATACACCCCAATTAGAATATTAAATTATAAGACTAAAGTAATATCTGTAATTTAATTTAATTAAACCACACCAAGTATTTTTTTATAAAATAGACGTCCTGACTAAACATGAAACGTTTGAGCACACTACTCGATCTCCACGCACACTAATAGCGCGCCGCACGCCGCACGCGTGCGTGTGCCTGCCAGCTGGCTAGGTAGGTAGGTACTACAAGCAAGCGTATGCATTAGGTATGTACGTTAGTTCAATGACCGAACATTACTAGTAAAATTATGATTCCATCTTTCCATTTCATTTTCACAGGCTTTGGACTGTAGGCTTTGTTTACTTAATTCTAAGATTCTAAGGTTTAGTAAAGCGGAAGCATTTTTAAATCAAGCAACTTTTCGGCCGTCTACGATCTATCAGTAAACGTGATAGGGTGGTCTTTTTGGCGGCCGCCCGACTCCCTTAGTATCTCTGATGCGTACCTACCCAACTGTCGCGATATCATATCAAAGTCTGCGTGTTTAAAAGATTTGAATCATAATATTTACAGTAATTAAAATTGGTAAACATGAAGGTACTTACAGAACTGAACTATGTATTTACACTACACTATGTGACAATTTTTTCTTCGTCTCCTTTTTAATACACTTTCAAAATGTCCACCGCGTTGCTCGATGCAAATTTAGTTTATTTAGAAAGACCGAAAGACGAAATTAGGCCGCACATTCGCCCTTGTATCTATGGCCGTGTTAGGACGAAAGGTACCGGAGTCCCTCAGACGCTGGGTTGCACTTAACATTGTCCTGGCGCTCAATCTGGTACCATATCTTGCGTTGAACTCTCGACACGCTAACTCGACATTAAAGTAGCAACGAGCCAGTGTCCTCACCATCTCCGTGTACTGAATATTGGTGTACTGGAATGCCATCGCGCACGTAAACAAACGACATTCGGGAACACTTGTCGGTCGCTGCCGGCGAATACCCTTGTGAGCGGGCGCACCGCGGGCGGTGACGGCGCTTGCGGCGGCATATCAAACGTCAAAGGGGTAAGTCGGTAAATTAATGCATCTCCCTCTTTCACATTAATCTTCCATTTGCAAAAAACGAACCACAGAATTCCTAATATTTTGTCATTTCTTAGAATGTGAAAGACCACATTCGGTCGTGCATTTAAAAAAGCTTTATTACTTTGGGACTAGGTCTAAATTTCGTTAAATTAACTTTTTTTTTAAACACAACTAGCTCTAATGTAATAATAAAAAGCAATGTTTATGTGTGTGTAAAGAAAGCTATGACCGAACAGCAAATTAGGTTTTGCATTTAAATAAGATATATTGCTTTGCAATAAGGATTAAGTTTCCTTAAATTAACTATTTTATTTACCGCGCACTTCACATAGGATATCTATGAGCGTATTACAAATTTGGTTTTGCATTTGAATAAGCTTTATTCCTTTGAGATAAGGCTTAAATTTCCTTAAATAAAATATCTTATTACCTTGTTAAGACGCGGTGGTTCTAATTTCAGTTAAAGAAAAGATTTTTTCATGAAAAATTAACACATAAAAATAATGATGGAAATCGATTCAGAAGCCGATTCTGAGCAAACTACTTTCAGGTCTTGCGCTTATTCTGTTACACGTTGTTTATTGTGTGCCTTTCAGTCTGTGCTAAATAAATGTATTTTATTTCTTACTTTCTTTCAAATAAAAAAATAAAAAGTGAAAAACAATGTTTTAAAGGCTGTGTCAAAAAAGTTCATTTTAGCATTAATGCTAGACAGATACTGTCTGACGCTCGTTTCTAATGAAGCTTTAGGGACACGTGGCGGAAAGTAGAAACAGTTTCAACATTCCTAATAAATGTTCTAATCATTATTGCATGCTTTAATATTAAGCAAAACATGATTGGACTCAATTTGTACTGTAAAATACTTTTAATACCGTGTTTTCTGCAAATAAATATTATTTATTTATTTATTTACAACACATAATAACAATGTGTTATTCTCGTTCGTCCATGCCGACATCGACAGGACAGAAGAACAATATTTTGTAGTTCTTTTAAAACAATTCTTGAATACATCTCGCGTAAAACAAACCCATCGCAGTGTGAACGTTGTAATCAATGTCGTTTGTATTTACTATAGCAGTAGTTGCACTACGCTGCAGTTCCGAGCCGCGCCGGCATTCACAGAATACAATGGCATTCCCGTGATTTATGGTCAATTGCTGGTTTTTTTTGTAATATCTTTCATTCAAGGCTTTGTTGAATGATTTTAATTGAATTCAATCACAAAAATACTATTTGTTTACCACGGTGTCAATTTTTCCTTGTGTTATGCCTAATTAAATATGTGATTATATTGCTATATTTATTTTTATTTTATATTATTATTATGAACTATTTAGAATAATTATAAAAACGCCCATTAGAATATTATATTACCCAAGAAATCATGGAGAGTCACTACAATATTTATAATAACTTGTTTTATCTAACCTAACAAGTAATTATTGCTCTTTCTAGCATAACCAATCCGTCGTAGTGTGAACGCAGTAATCAATGTTGTTTGTGTTTATTACAGCTGCATCCGGCTGCAGCTTTAGACGACCAAGAATCCCGGGATGTTCCCGTGTTCCGGATTTACTGACATTTCCAGGATTCAAGGGTCTTTGCAGAGATTTCTGAGATGTTACTGTCTCAACAACAGATGCTGTCTGATAAAATTACTGACAACTATTATAAATCCCGGGTGTTGTCGGAATTTACTGGCTGATTTAGAGTTCGGATTGTTTGGCTGGCACCTCGTTATGAGTTGAATTATTAAATAATTATTTCGGTACCTGTGTTAAGTGGGATTTTAGGGTTTATTAAAGGTGTGTTTAAAAAATTATTAAAGTACCGTGATCAATAATTGTTTATATATATATATATATATATTTTTTAAAGAGTTCCTTTGACGTCTCTTGCCAATACTCACCGTAGGAAATACATTTTTTAATGGATAATTCTCATTTCTTTGTACATTATTGCCTTTTAAAAGAATTCGCAATGGTTTTAGTGCTTATATTGTCTTTCTTCAATATGAAAAACGACCGTTAAAAATAAAATAGCAGCATTTTCCCACTGCAGTACGTCGATTCCGTAAAATTCAAACAACAACTAGCGTCTCACATCACTATTCACTCTCACTTCGAATTTTGAATCGGGTTCGGGTTCGAGTGCGAAGTGAGCGTCGAAGTGACGGGGGAATTACATTACTGAATGCCACTTCTTACATCATCTCATACTTTATCTGTCAAAATGTCACGGTCAATTTAGTTCAACTTGCTGACACGCTTGCAAGGGTAGCGCTAGTATATCAACCCAGTTTTTAGAATGCCAATCAAGAAACTCACAGCGGATTCAGATTCGAAGTTTAGAATGAGGTCTTACAGAATCACACCCCAGGGTAAAAAGCCTCTTCTCATACAGAGAAGGCATGAGCATCCATCATCACGCTTGCTCAAGACGGGTAATAAAATTACAAACATAATTTTAGTACTAAAATATTTATCAAGAAACTAATCTTGACACAAAATTGCCATTTCTATAAATTTAAACACAGACATCTATAAAGCACGTCTAGCCTCATAGATCTGTTTTATCTACCCATTTTTTTTACTGATTCTGGTAAGATTTCCAGGATTATTTAAATAGGTTTTCTTAATTTATTGGTTGTCGCCTATAGTCTAGCGTTCGCTACAAGTCTTGGATTCAATTACCGATTTGCTTGAAGAAAGGAATTGTGATTTGGAAATGCAATTCCTTTGGTGACTGTCGAATTCTGGGATTGGAATTGTTTTTTAAACGTTTCGTGAAAGATAGATGCTTGTGGCGTTTATTATAGCTTACCTAAGAGTTTTAACGGGAGTCCGAATGGGAGTCATTACATAAAATTTGAGTCATCATATATAATCATTAATCAACATTATCAAAATCAAAAAATCAAAAGTCATTTATTCAAACTAGGCTGAGAATCAGCACTTTTCGAACGTCAAAATCACATAAGACAGTTCCCCAAAAACGCCCACCCTTCACCACTTCCTAGTGCTTTAGCTGGGAAGAAGAAGTGGCGCAACAAACTCCCCAGCAGCACAGCTGTCTGTTCAGTTAGAAAAAATTGATTCTATACAAAAGTATGCAAAATCATTTACATTATGCAACACAAAACATAAATCTATTATTAGCCATATGTCGGCTAGCACACGCTAATATACCAACCAAAAAAAAAACGAGACCTATATGTACTCAAGCAGAAATAAAAAGTAAATGTAAACATGAATGAACTAAATAAAAGCCTCCAGGCACAAAGGGCGTGCCCGCCTACATATAGCTATTTTTAGATGTAACTGGAAGTTATAAATGATAAACTAGGACCATTGAAGTAAAATAAATAATATTTATCAATTTTCGAGGTCGTTAGCTAACCACATATTGCAATACAACTCATATAGTAAACATTGTAATGAGTAGATTATGTCAATAATAAATTAAATTAGAAAAACATTAAAAATAAATTGATTATACAGTCAAATAAAAAAAATACATGAACGTATAAAAAAACATATGAACTCTTATAACCTGTCAGTGGGTAAGCTAATGCTGGAGAAAGAACATAAACATTGTCTTGAGTTAATCACAGCGACCAACTATTCTTATCATTTAAGTAGTCGTTAATAGAGTAGTACGCCTTTGACCAAAATTCGCATTTTACTTTAGCTTTAAACGCATTATAAGGCAAATCTAGCAAAGAAGAGGGTAGCTTGTTATAAAATGTTATACCAAGCCCAACAAATGAGTTATGAACCTTATGATCTCTCTCTATCTTCTTTACACAAGATACTGTTTCTATATTTTAAGGTCAACTTAGATCTTACTCTGCAAAAATTCTGTTTGCTGGTAAAAACTAGCCAAGTCAAAGCTTTGGGTAAATAATTCAACTGTTCAAATTGATGTCATATTTTTAACATTTAGATCTCAATTCTTAATATTGAACTTGGCTCCCATTTTCACATTTTATGTTTTTGATGGGATTATTAGGTATGTGCATATGCAATTTCACAATCAACATTTTGGAGCACTACATAACGATATTTCATCATAAGATTTAAATTAAAACAGCGGAATACTTGACAGCTGTTTGCGTTATGCTGCCAACTGTCAGAATGCAATACCGTCTCAATTTCATACCGTTGCAACCCTGTCCCAATTTCGAGGATATTGTCAGCCAGCTTAAATAACCCACCGATTTCATTACCCAAATCAATTTTGAAAGAACAGAATTGACAATAACCCGGAACGTCACGAAAATTAAAGAGGTTCACAATAACTTCTTCATCAAAACGAAATGAAATTTCAAAAGCGTCAATTATAACTTCAGTGTTGCCCTTTGTTTCTTCAAATGTCCACCGCTCAAGTAATTTGTACCTTGTTTACAAAAGTTTTCTCATTTCATGTTTATCCAACCCCCTGAGAGGCTTAATCAAATGCTTTGAAAGGTTTATGAGAAAAACTTTAGGGACTTGGATGAATTAAAAGAATCGTTGACTTGCAAAATGTTGTTTTTTTGGAGCACATGGCCTTAGTAATGTGTTAAGAGATGCCAGCGAAAATTATTCCGGAAAGTTCTCTTTGAAATTCGAATTTAAACTCAGTTTTATATTTTTGTTCTTGCTATCCCGGCCAAATGTTGCCATTTATGAAAATAAACAGATGATGATGTGTTTATAGATTTTAATTTAGCAACGGGTAATATTTGATTTTTAAATTAACGTTCGGTAATGTAAAGTTTGCAATCAGGAATAACTGTACTGTTTCAAAGTTAATATTTACCGGTATTTATTAATTATGAGTATTGACTTGCAGTAGGTAAAATATAGCTACCTATATGTTTGGTTTACTAATTAAATAAAACAAAAAATTTACAACCAACTATTTGATCAATACGTTAGTATCAATAAACTATTTTACGTATAAAACAACGAAAATAATGAGAACTCCTTAGTCATCTTACAATTTCACCTCCCGAAAATTAACGGCCATACAAAACAATTATTCTAAATTCAAACTGTAAATCGAACATTACATTCCATTACGTTCGAAATTCGGAATTTCCAAAATAAAGGATCGTTACGAATTCCACCAATCACAGTTTAGAACATCAAATCCCGATTCGATTTGTTTTTACGATTGAATTTACGAGTGTGCAGTGCCTTAATTTACGATTAAAGTTTAGTTTATATCGATTTAAAATCGATTAATGGAGTCTATTCGAGTTGCTACTCGATGTTTTATGGCTCTGCGAGTGAGACAAGTGGTGTAATTTAAATGAGGTTTGAAATCAATTGATTTTCATTGTATGTTAAGTTAAAAGAACTAAGTAGGTGACTGTAATATTAAAAGGTTTTTTTTATCTTCCAAAACTGAATAATTTAATTTAATTTTTATTTTTGTACTGCTTTTATTATCAGTGGGTTCTTTGTTTCTACACATCATATGGAAAGAAAACGTAGATTTTTTCAAAAAAGAAATAGCAGATTTACTTGGTAGGTATACAGGGTCACATTAAATTAGCTAGCGAAACTGCAGACGTGGGTATCGATATCTAAACACGATAAAATAAAAACAAAAAATATTAGATGTTTTTATGTTGGGTCAACGACCGCTTATAGTGTTGGTACTTCAAGTAACAATACTATATTATGCGGTCGTTGAGTAGAGTTGACAGTATGAGTTGAGAAAATATATTTTATCATGTTTAAATATCCATGACGTCAATGAAGTTTACAAGAAAAATAAAGAAAGCTGTAAACTTATTTAATTTCATTTAAATCCTATTTTACACGAGGCTTCGCCCTCGTGGATGTCGCAAATTATCCCACGAGAACGTACTACCGGGATAAAGTCAGAGTAAGTCTTAATCCTAACCCAGGTCATGGTCTACCCATATACCAAATATCATCCAAATCCGTTCAGCCGTTTTAGCGTGAAAGCGTAACAAACAAAATAAATAAACAAACTCACTTTCGTATTATTATAATAATTAAGTTAGGATATAGTTAGGATAATTTGTCTACAATTTTTCTTCGACTTTCCATACTTAATTCACCTTTTATAAACAGACTTTGCCGTCTAATTTTATCTCAAAATCGAGTCCAATTTTATCAGGTGCCTTCATAAATATAATTATCTTACACCCGTTTATTTAGGTAATTCGCTTACGGACCTAAAACCTGGGTATAAAGCTAGATTAGATTTGCGCAAGGTCGTCGGATTAGGCAAGAACGTGGTACGTATTTTCACGGTTTAGATACGTATGAGAGTAGAGAATATTGTTGAAATTGTGGTGAATTCTTGGGAGGTAATTTTTTTTTGTTTGTATGTAGGGGGTAATATCCAAAACTAATAATCCAAATCTTAAAAAAATTCATTGGTCGAAAGGTACATTATTCCTGCGTGCATAAGGCTTATATTTTTATTTATTAATTTTATTGCATTTTGGCCGAGCTATCACAATTTTTGTCTAGCAAGTCGGAATTTGCATGCGCTGTATATAATTGAGAACAATGTATGGCAACCTGATCCGCCTTAAATAATTCTACCAAAGAGTCGGTCGTTTTTTTATCCCGGTAGCACGTTTCTGTGGGATAATTTTTGACATCCACGCGGACCAAGCCGCCTACAAAAGCTAGTCTAAAATAAAAGTATTTAGCATCCCGTCAAAATCGGTCCAGCCGTTTCAGAGATTAGCCAGAACAAAACTCAGTTTTTGAACAAACAAAAAGCTAAATTTTTAAGTTTCCCAGCTATTGCTCTAAGCTCAAAAACATTTGACATGACAATGATTACACCAACACTACAGCAAGGATCTTTTGGCGCTCGAATGTTGAACGTTGACAGGGGGGCGCGGTTTGTAAACATATTTGCAATTATTATTTTGTGATTAAAAAAAAAAAACAAAGATGGCGGCGGTAGTTCCGATTTCGGCCACGCGCCAAAAGAACCGTATAGCGCTATATATCTAGGCATAATACAATGAGAAAAGGTTTTTTTTAGAATGTATTTTTTTCTGTATCTTTTTGTGCCCTTTCAACACAATCACTCGTATTTTTATATCATTTGAACAAACCTAACAGTTTAATAGACTTTTTTGTCCCATTTTAGTCAAGTAAGTTATTTCCTCCCACGCAGAGAATGTCGAGATACCTACTGTTAGAAATAAAAAGGGGATTAGATTCACGATAGGTATTGTTTGTTAGTTCTTGTTAGTTCAATAGATTGGCGGAGAGTTATTGGACGCACGACTTGTGTAGGTGCGATGATAGATTTTAGCGGGGTATCAAAATAATGGCCTACTTATTCATCATCATCTGCCTAGCCTTTTCCCAACTATGTTAGGGTCGGCTACCGACCGGATGCAGCTGAATACCAGTATTTTACATAGAGCGACTGCCTATCTGACCTCCCACAACCTAGTAACTGGGTAATACGATACCCCTTGGTACTGGTTGTCAGACTTTCGGGCTTCTGACGACTGTAACGACTGTCAAAGATCCACAAATGACAGACATAATAAGATAATAGGAGAAATGATTCTAATAAGTAATGACCTACTTATTATACCGTGTAAATCAACAACGTTTATCTAAAAAGAAAAATACGTGACCCGAACTTTCAGATATTTGACCCGTTGTAAGACTGGTATGAAGTTAAATAAAATCATTTAAAAATCCTTGAATTCATTGGCTAACTAACACCCAACAAAGCAATCGGAACTCAAACAACAAATTGGAATAACTACTCGCTAAGTAATAAAAACAAACGCTCTTTCCTTTCTGACCCAATGCAGGCTATTTGAAACTGCAGTGTCCTAGAACTGCCATAGAATAACAATCGATGGAAGCGAAACTCAGCTCCAAACACATTTTCAAATATTATGCCTACAGTTTTTGGGATGTATTATGTAATAACCGTTTTTACTAAACGCGCGCTGTTGAGTTTTCAAATCTCAGCGCTGAACCGAGCGTTTAAAATCCAACTGCGTGCTTTTATTTAGGCATTCATTAAGGTCAGTGTTCGTAAAAAGGGGATAAGGAACGTTAACCTAACACCCTGTTTCTAAGGTCCTCTTTTGAATGGATATCGAACCAATAGCTCAGTATCGAATAGATTCAATCAATAATATCGAGGTAAGAATGTCAGGGAAATTAATTGTTTATCAAATTGACAAACTACGTCAATTTTCCATATTATAGCCAATTCATACGACCGAAGAAGCACGAAGTTTGCCGAGGGACATTAAAAGAAAATAGTTATACTGCACAATGGTTTCGCATCTGTAAGTATTTCATATTCTTTGGTATTGCTAATAAAGCGCCAAGCATTTGATGTCGCAAGTGCGCGGCATTTTGTTTTTTATTGCTGAGCCAGTTTGAGATGGAACTTGAGTTGTTTTTTATCGTTGTCAGTAAATAAATGTTCTTAAAGTAGCTCCTTAAGGATGAATATCATTTAGATGATAGAAGATTTAAGCTCTATGTACCTACGTTTTGAGTGCCAAAATGACAATTCTAAGGCCTGAATTCCTCTTACTTTCTGAATGCCAGTCGCGTACGGTCGATTGCGTACGCTAAGCCTCTTACGCTGATATCGTCGGTCGTATACCTACGTCAGTCGCGCGTGCGTATATAAATTGTGTTCCGTGGCGCGTACTACGTTGCTACGCGTACGCAACCGACATCAGCGTAAGAGGAATTCAGGCCTCAAGGGGGATTTTCGTATCTTTTTTTGTTTGCAGGTCAATTTCAGATTGGATGTTGATCAAAATAATGATTTGCGACCCTAACAAATATGTTCTTACAGAATTATCATTATTACAATCTTCAACACAACTCTATAAGTTAGGATTGACCTCAATGGTCAAAATATCATACACTAGTCATTCAGGATTTTTTTTAAATTATAGTTTTTTTGATGAATTAATTCACTCAACTCCTCCATAGTATTAGAAACAAATTACTCAATAGTTGCACCACAATCCGTCGCATACGCATTATCAAACGAACTCTGATAACAATAGAATTCACTTCCTACACGTAATCGGAAATTATGATTTAATCATCAACCAGGTGTTTTAGTGGTTTTTGTTAGACTTGGGAAGCTTATGATACCTTGCAAGGTTGTGAACTGATATTCTGAGAATAATCTAGTGATTATACAGGGTGTAACGGAAAAGTAAAGCGAAGAAAATAATATTTAGTGCGTGGGTGAAGACGTAGGTAGGTACGAGTGAAATTCTGAGTTCATGAGAAAACCTTAACATAACTAGCGAATGTGGATTTGTTAAAAATAATATAATAATATTAAAATAACATCACGCTTACATTCAGAATAACGGGGTAGACAGACGTACCTAGTTAGAGGTAAATAGGTACCTCTGTAAAGTAGCTCATGCACGATCGATTCATCATCATCATCATTTCGGCCGAAAGATGCCCACTGCTGGACATAGGTGCCAAGCACCGCCACTTCGACCTGTTCTGTGCTTCCCGCACCCAGCGGATTCCTGCGGCTTTCACAATGTCGTCGGTCCATCTTGAGGCCTTCCAACGGTATGTCCTCCGGTACGCGGTCGCCACTCCAGAACCTTTCGGCCCCATCAGCCATCTTTTCTGCGATCGAATATGAATGCTTAATTTTGACGTGTAACCTGCTAACAACGTAACTCGTATCGCGTTGTAATAGGGTATAAATTAGAATGAATACCGTCGTATTTACCAAGAATTTTCAAGGTCCAAGGTCAACCTTAATTATTATCAATTAGGCGAACTTTAAAAAGTAAAAGTTTTATCTTTAAAACAACGTACCTAAGACAGCACACTTACCTTAATTTAATAAAATTTAAACGCCATCATACTACAAAAATAAAACAAAGTTAATAAATGTATATCTATACGTCACTTTAGTGCTGTGACATTAATTCCCAGACCGATACCACAGAGTACTACAGAAGGTCGGTTCCATACAATGAGCGAAAACTTCAAGTACAGCGAGTACGCGCACTCACGGCTGGCATTCGTTTGAGGTAAACTGAGACTTAGAACGCGTACCGGAAGGTGTAGACCAATGTAGGTAGAACAATGACTTTGTGAAGGCCGCATGGAGTCACTTGATGCGAGAAGCACAGACCTGCATCCTAATTACGTAACACACGATCAATCACAATCTGAATCATTTTGAAGGATATTGCTAATCCATTGCTTCATAATTTTGTTCGAAAAATTTGTCTGCTCAGCAACGTAAATAATGAAATGAATACTGTTGTTGTTGAATTGTCAAAATCAAACGGATTTTCATTGAACGCAATTAGGGTGTTCTGCTGAGATGATGATGATGAGACTCAGACTGCTGTACATACGCAACACAGAGAACAGAGATGCCTTGGTGGCTGTTGTTAGAGGCGGCATTGTCAACACCTTCCATACAAAGTAAGCGTGACACCGTTTTCTCACACTACGTCTCAAATAACGTATAGAAACTGACAGATTTGAATGGCGCTCCATAACAGAAGTTTTTCGTTTAAAGCACTTTCGGCGTCGCAAAGATTAGATCTGCCGTGTCTATACGATTCCGTGCTGCGGTGCGTTCGTTTACGCTTGCTATAAGGAGTTAAACCTTCTGTATTACTATTCTGTGTCGATGGTACCAATTTAATTACGACCCGATTGGGGGCCGAAAGTATAACTTAATGCGCATCATATGCAGTGGTTATTAATTTTTAAGTAAAGTTATTGCATAACAAGCGTAAATTGAGCTTGAAATTAACATGAAATATCGCGTACGCGTATCATAATCTTTCGTTTTACTTACAACAGATTTTTAAAAGGCCAGAGAAATGCGTGTTAAGGGAGGTTAAGCAAGGCTCTTGGCAAAGCAACTAAGTACAAAAGAAACAGCCCCTTTTGTTGTCCCAACGCCGGCGCGCGGCGATTAACGAGTAGCGAGTAGAGGAGCTCGTGGCTAAATAGTAACAGCCGCACGGGTCGATCCGGTTAAGCTACGCTTGCAGGGGTGGGTCGGTGGATGGGTGACCATCTTTACATACCTACCGATACTCCTCCGTGCCTCGGAAAACACGTTAAGCCGTGTTGGTCCCGGCTGTCAAACGTTGATCTTTGACAGTCGTGTTACGGGTCGTCAGAAGCCCGAAAGTCTAACAACCAGGCTTACCAAGGGGTATGGTATTACCCAGTTACTGGGTTGTGGAGGACAGATAGGCAGTAGTTCCATTTATAATACTGGTATTCACCTGCATCTGGTTAGACTGGAAGCCGACCCCAACATAGTTGGTAAAAGGCTAGGCCGATTGATTTTTGACATTATGTATTTTTCTATAGACATGCTGTCAATTATTAATCGTCTCACAATTAACTTAATAATTCACTTTATTCTGTATTTATATATATTCTCCACTAGAAAAAGTTACTCAGACTTATGTAATGAATAACTTTTTTCAAAAACAAAATGAAATCAAGACAACATGAAATTGAATCGTAAAAACATCTACAGCTTGCCACACACGATACGTAATGAACGCATCGACCTACTTAGTCAAGTGGTACACTGTGGCACTGCTGGGTACTCAGTTTTTTAATTAAACATTGTCTCGTCGCAATCAAGATGGTATACCAAATAGTAATACTAACGGGGAGGGATAGTGCTGTGGTTGTTGTGAAAGCGGGGCTCAACGGGAAACGGTTGTATGCCGTTGATTTTGTAACCTTCAGATGTACTTTTATATCTAATTATATAATCAAAATAGTGCCAATAGTTAAAAGGGTTCTAAAATAATCATCTCAAAAAACTACAATTTATTTTAATTCCTCGTTCCGCTTGCTTAAAAATCACTCCGCTCTCTGCGCCACCTTGTATCAACTCGACAGTCCATTGTCACTGCTACAATAGTCTGATTAATACCAAACAGGCACTGAGATTGGCTCTGTACAATGTCTCTGTTTACGCCGATGATGGCTTTAGTGATTTACGTGTGTTCCCAGCTTAAAATATAAGGGCTTTTGTCTTATGGAAATCTTGTGGAGTTGCTGTTGTGTGTGCGCAGCTTAAGTTATGATTATGGGAAGACTTTTGGGTTTTGTTTGTCTGTTAAAGGGTTATTTAGGATTTAGAGTATGTTGGTGTGGGTAATTTAGTGCTTAGATCCTTAAATATTATAAAACAAAGTCCTCGGCTGCGTCTGTCTGTCTGTTCGCGATAGACTCAAAAACTACTGCATTGATTTTCATGCTGTTTTCACCAATGGATAGAGTGGTTCTCGAGGAAGGTTTTAGTATATAATAACCGACATCCATATGGGCGAAGCCGCGGGCTTTAGCTAGTTCTAAATAATTACCTAGCTAGATATAAGTGACAACGGTAATTGAATAAAAGGGTAAAAGGGCATTTGCTAATTTTAGACTGAGTGCTTATTATTTTTAGCCGACTGTGCCACGCATTTTTTTAGCCGACTGTGCCACGCATTTTTTTTTTCCTTTTTAGTACAGTGCTTATGTCATGTTATGTAATGTGTTGTATCATCGATTTGTAAAGAAGAAGAAGTGCTTGATGTTGCTCATTCACATGTATCTGTAACAAAATTGTAATAGGGAATATGCATGTATTTTTTTAATATTTTTATTCGATAGTTTACATCGTCAAATAATAGTTTAAAAAAATTCGACGGCAAAACAGCAATTTAAAGTACTTAAAAAAATGTTTAAAAATATCCACCCGATCCGTGCTATTTAAACGCCCTCCATTTGGCGCGCTTGGTGTGGTGACGTCACAAACCGTGAAAACAGACAAGCAACTGTCAGGTCAACGACAAACGCTCCTTTTTGTAGGAGCGTTTGACGTTGACTTGACACTTGTTGATTGACTTGACATTGACATTTTGATTGTTGTCCCAGATTGTTACGTCACATCCGCTCTTAGCTTTTCAAGTATTTGAATTACCTACAGTTTTTTGGGACTTTTTAAATCTTAATTTCTCGCTCAAAAATAAATTTTATTAAAAAATATTGATGGAGGCATAATTCTGAAGTAAATATTTTTTTTATAAACTATAGTTTATAAAAAAAAATATTTACTTCAGTATAGTTTATAAAAAAAAATATTTGACCCATATTTGAATCACATGCATATTCCCTAACCGGACAACTACAAATATCCATCTACACTCGCGACAATCTAACAAGTCCGTTTTGACGTTTCGTTCTCGTACATATAATACAACCTTAAGCCTTGAGAATCAGTTTTAAGCAGCAGATAAGTCGTCGATTACAAACTCTCTAAATATGTTCAATCGATATGTCTCGAGAATCAGTTTATAAGAAACCAATTTTTTTTTTCATCGCTACACAAAGCCTCTTTGTACCTGTCAAAAAGGACTTCTTAGATTGTCGCGAGTCTATAAATAATTATTATAAACTAGCTGACCCGACAGATGTTGTCCTGTCAACAATTACGCATTCTGTCAATTCTTATGTCAAACGTCAATAAGGTTACATTAATAGATTATAAATAATTTATTAAATAAGACAACGTGTTCAGTTGCAAAACAAAGGAATGAATAACTTTTTTTTTTTAAACATATAAGTACTCCACAGATCAGGGCGCTTACTCTTGATTTTAATTCCGATCTATCGACATTGGAATTTTCACGTTTCGTACTCTTGAGTTCGACGCTAGCGCCAAATTGTATTCGAATTGCGTGTCCATTTTTGGGAACTAAGTGGAATCGGCATCGGGCTTGAGGTGCTACTCTTGACTTACTTTGACAGCCGTCTATTGCGCCAGTATTGCGTTGGGATTGTTTGTTGATTGGAATTTTTCCAATAACAAAAGTGTAACTTTTTAGAAATTGTTTTGCGTTTTATGTGGTTTTCACCAATTAATAAGTACATAACATGGCAGGGTTGGCATTAATATATAGTGTTTTACGTAATTCCCATAAAAAACAATTAAAACAAAGACGAGATGAGCGTCGGATGATGCGTTTTAAGGACGAAGCGTTTTCTATGAATGAAGACGAATTTAAAGCAAATTATAGAGTGAGCAAGGATTTTTTTGAGAAAATTTATGAAAACATTAAGAGAAGTGATACATCACCATAAGGTACTTACGTATGTCGTCTTTGATACATTAGTTTTATCCCGTGGTTTTATCTATGGTATTATTATCATGACTTTTGTTTGGAAGATCTTATAACTTTATTAATACTTGTATAATTCTTGCAGGTTTTAGTGGCACTGTCTTTTTATACGACTGCGAGTTACCAAAATCTAATTGGAGGAACATATGGTTGCTTATTTACTTAGGTACCACTTGTATAAAACTTTAATATTAGTAACATAACGGAAAATAAATAACTGTTACTAAAAAATAACCACACGCGATCGATATCTTTACGCTAATGAACTAGCTAAACAAACTTGCATTTCGAATTCACTTTTTCTGAAACCACTAGACTTGACTTTGTTTTTGAAATTGGAATTGAAAACTCTCACGCCGCCTATTTTTTTTTGTAGTAGTTATAAGCAACGACCCTACTGCATGCAGCCAAAGTCATGGTAAATTTTATGATTTTAATCATATTCTTACGCCCAAATGTATTTAATATGTTACAATCAATCAATTAAACAACTGTTTATATCATATTTATTTATTAGCATTCTTATTTAAAGGATAAAGCATTTTAAAGCCCTATTAGCGGTTTATCGTAATGAGTTTAACACCACTATTGCGGGCCTTAACATAGCTAACTTCACGTGTAACAAAATAATCGCGGGGCAATCCCAATTTCAATCCAATGTTGACAATATTGTTTTCAAGAGTACCGAATCACGTGTCTGCAGAATTAACATTGGAATCGTATTGGCTTTAGATTGGAATTAAAATTAGTTTGAAGAGTAAGCCCCCAGATGGCTAGTAAATATAAGTGTAATATAATAACATTGTAGATATTTTTAACACATTTATGGTGGTTAATTATTCTTAAATGTTCTAATTGTCCGCGCAATTTTCTTATTTTTTTCTTTCATAAGAACAAACACAACAGAAAAAGAATTAGCGAAATCGGTCTAACCGTTCACGCGTGATGGCCGTGACCAAGGGAAATAGGGATTCATTTTTATATAAATAGAATAAAGTCACTATTCGTGTATCCTTTCAAATCAATCAAGATACTATTTGTTAAAATCCCGCCCAATAAACTTTGAAGAGTTCGTTCGATTTCTCCAGGATCCCATCATCAGATCCTGACAATGGGACCATTTCGGAGTGGTGATTTCAAACAAAAAAATATTTTTGCAAATCCGTTTATTAATGAAAAAAAAATATAAACATCCGAATTGATAACCTCCTCCTTTTCGAAGTCGGTTAAAAAGTGGTAGATAGGTTACCTACCCAACATTCGATCTTTAAAAACTGCATCATGTCAAACATGACACGTAAAAGTAGGACGGCATGTATTGATTATCGGGAGCGAAAAAGAGACAAAACAACGTGCCACTTACGGAGCATGTATAACCTATCTACCTCTTCTTATATGACTACGGCAAAGCCAAAAGGAAGGTTTATGTTCACTTATATAACATTGGTCACTACATTCATCATTGATCTAAATAATATCACACTTTTATAAGAATATTGTAATTATCTATCGCACCGGACAGCTACTAATATCCAAAAATCACTAAATAGTATAAAACAAAGTCGCCTTCTCAGTCCCTATATCCCTATTGTAACGTTGTGGCTTCACAACTGAACTTAGTCGAGTAGTTAGTATGTTACTAAGTGGTTGAGCACAACACTAAATTACATGCCCAACACTACTTGACAGACTACTCATTCATTTCATCTGTAACCAGCCATACTAGCTGTTCGTTATGTAGAACCCCTAGATTTATGTGCCCTGAGTCTAGGGTGAGTTCACCATTATTATTATACCTATTATACTGTACTGTGTGCTCCTTGTGCCATCTGCAATGGTTATGCTCTTTAAGCCTGGCTTGTCACTACTTAACCTAAAATCACCTGTCATTCTGCCACGCTGTGATTGCACTCTCTCTATCTCTGCCTGTAAGCCGCTGCGATGTATTATGCTTACCTATCCTGCTTCCCATAACGTTCTTGGTCGCTAAGGAGGCTAGCACATCGCACGCGGCTTGCTGACATCTGCACCGCATCTGACATGCGCTCCCTAACGCGCTTTCAGGGTTCTACACGGCGATTCTACATCCCGGCTTCTACGTACCTGCTTCTACGTACCGGCTTCTACGTACCGGCTTCTATGGACCGGCTTCTACACCTCGGCTACTACGTCCCGCCTCTTACGTCCGGCTAAGGACAGGACGCGTTGGCATGCTGCCAATGCCCGCTACCGAGTCCTTGCCGAAGCCTGGCCTACCTGCGGCCTACCGCCGCGAGCTACCTGCGGCCTAACGCCGTATACCACCTGCAGGCTGTGCTGACAGGCCTCCTCGTCGGCCACGTGTCTCCAACCCGTGCCGGCCCTACTGTTCCCGCTGAGCCTGCGCTGGCCCCTTCCTACTACAACGGATGACCAAGGACGGTACCCTTCTACCTACCTAAGTGTGCGAGTGCTCGGAAAGATCAGTGACCTTACCCGCGACCTAGCTGTGGATCTTCTACTTAATATATGTATCAAACTACCCAGCTGGTTTCATTCCTCTCTCTACACTACCTACCTACCTACCTATCCGTTAACGGCCTGCGCAGCCTACCTGCAAAGCCCTAGCCGTTACACTATGTATGCTTAAATCTTTAAAAATACGCAACGGATTTTGATGCGGTTTTTTTAAATAGATAGAGTGATTGAAGAGGAAGGTTTATATATTATAATAAACAAGCCCGTGCGAGGCCGGGGCGGGTCGCTAGGTAAGAATTAAAAAAAAAAAAATTTATTCGTTTATTTTTTTTTCTTTCACAGAACATCTTTACTTAAATATTTCTTAAATTAAAATGTTAATAAAAAAATAGAGGTCCGCCGGTGTTGGGAGCAGAGTCCAAGCTACCAGTGGTTAGGGCTGCTTATTATCCGACTACGACGAAGAAAAAGGGAGGGTTATGATTTTGACCGGTAGGTATGTATGTATGTATGTATGTTCATCTGTTCCCTCCTATCTTCCAAACCACTTATCACAATTTGACAAATGAGGTACCGTTAGAAGCGTCGTGATTGTCCGCTGGGTATAGGCTAAGTGAAGTCACAATATTTTAAAAATGGCGCCCTCTAAAGGACATAAAGTGAGGAACTTAAAAAAAAAAATGGTTTAATCGTACCTGTTGGGTATCAAATGAAAGGGCTTAATGAGCACATTTCAAAAATATTTAAATTAAGACCCCAAAAAAATTAAAAAAAATCCGGAGTCACACGTGTTATAAATCGAACAGATTACGGGTGACTCCGGATTTTTAATTTGTCTGTCTGTGGGGTCTTGTTTATACCTTTTGAGTCGTAGTTGGGTTTTAGTTTTTATTACTTGATTTTTTTTTACTTAATAATATTATTTCACCACAACTGTAAACATGGTGACAAAATCTGAATACAATCAACATGAATTTTTCATAAGCTGTGCCAAAAACAATACAATACAATAATATAAATGCACTTCTTACAATCAAATTGAATTACAACTGAAAATTTACATTAAAATAATATAACAACGATGCAAAACTGACTAAAACATAGATTTAGGTTATGAATTCCGTTTTGCTACTGTTCGCAACACTATCAACCGGAAACGGATGCTAACAACACAATTCCGAATGCGGAAATGCTGTGTTTGCTACCACTTCCTGTCATTCGGATATGCTTTGTAGTGGCAGCAAAAAAATGTTCGGAAGTTTGATATATGGCCTGGAATCCTTGTTAATATTTATAGGTCAAGATTGGAAAGCTTTGTTTTTCAATTGTAGGGAAACAATGGAGTCAGTTTGACTGATATGTTGTTGAATATTCAAGTAATTGCTGGGGAGTTTGTTACGCTACTTTTTTCACTTAGAACACCAAGTGTAGAAGGACTATCTTTTTGTTACTTTTACTAACAAGATTAGTGATCAAGAAAAAAAGAAAGAACAACGTTTATTTGGACACAGTTCGCGAAACACAAAATAAAAAGTGAAAAATATACAATAGTGTGTGTCTCACGGCTGCGCCAAAAAGGTTCATTTCAGCATTAATGCCAGAAAGATACTGTCTGACGCTGGTTATATAATGAACCTTTAAGCCCGATTTACATTGGTCAAGGACAGTGGCGAGTGCACGTAGTTGTGGAAACTTGCCCATTCTTCTCCATACGAAAACCTTTTGGAAGGGGCAACTAGAATCAGTTCTATTTCTATTTCTATGTATTTGACGTGCAAAAGTGCCTTTAATGTGCCTACTTGAAATAAATTATTTGACTTTGACTTTGGTACAGTGGCTAGTGGTGAGCGCCTGGACAATGACTGTTTACACTACAGTGGGTCATGATCAGTGAAAAGTGAGGTCCGAGGACTGGGAAACGAAGTGTTGGTCGTCCGGCGGCAAATTGGGAAGATGACATTAATTGTTGTCATCGTGGATAAAACCTGGATGATACTGGCACAGGAGCGTAGGGATTGGCACAGTCACAGAGGTAACGGCCGTGACTTACGACTTGTAAGTCGTAGGTTCGAACCCAGGGAGGCGCTTTACTTTGTATAAATTATTTCATCACCATTGCTCTCAAAACGGTGAAGGAAAACTTCGTGAGGAAACCGGCATGTCCTAGAACCAAAAAATTCAAAGACATGTGACATCCACCAACCCGCATGGGGCTTGCGTGGTGGATTACGGCCCCTCCCTCTCGATGACAGGAGGCCTGTGTCCCAGCAGTGGGAAAATTATAGGCTGATTATGTAGAGAGTGGGTGAAGATGGGCTGCCAATGATGATTATGAACGGAAAATCCTCCATCCATCATGGCAAAAGATTAGCACGAAAAGTTCTTCGGGTTCAACCAGTCTTAGCAAGGGGTATCGTGTTACCCAGTAACTGGGTTGTGGAGGTCAGATAGGCAGTTGTTCCATGTAAAATACTGGTATTCAGCTGCATCCGGTTAGACTGGAAGCCGACTCCAACATTGTTGAGAAAAGGCTAGGCAGATGATGTGGAAAAGTTCTTCAGCTGTTGGTACTTAAACATCATCACAATTTTATTATAGTACATTTTTGGAGCCTCTTTTAAACATAAACTTTTGCTATTCTTTGCACCTGTTGATAAAGATACTAATATTCAGCAGTGCACAAGCTTATAATGATAAACAAAGCAGATTCTTCAAACGTGACTCTTCAGAAACTCCAGTACTAGCACAGTACAATCAAGTAACAGTATTAGTTGTCGGCAGTGACCTTGAAATATATACCTACGGCCGCTTAGTAGATGACCTTCCGCGTCTGTGCGTATACTACACGACTGCTTTCTATGAATTTCTATTAAATACTTTCCGTAGCTAGCTCGAGGAGCTCGTGGCTAAGTAATAACCGCTCGGGTCAATCCATCAGGTTAAGCTACGCTTGCCGGGGTTGGTCCGTGGATGGGTGACCATTTTCACATATCGAGACTCCTCCGTGCCTCGGAAAGCACGTTAAGCCGTTGGCCCCGGCTGTCATTTGTGGATCTTTGACAGTCGTTACGAGTCAGAAGCACGAAAAGTCTGACAACCAGTCTAACCAAGGGGTATCGTATTACCCAGTTACTGGGTTGTGGAGGTCAGATAGGCAGTCGCTCCATGTAAAATACTGGTATTCAGCTGCATCCGGTTAGACTGGAAGCCGACCTCAACATAGTTGGGAAAAGGCTAGGCAGATAGATTGACTTTCTGTAGCTAGCGACACATCGGTTTCATAGAAATACATAGAAAGCAGTTGTATCGCGGCGACACGTCGCCTACTGCTGCTGCCAGCGGTCTGCTATGGAATAGTACCTTATTTATAATAACTGCCGCGCACATGAGACTGTTGCGTACTGGTATACACTAAGATTTCGAAACGCGACATTCCGCACGTTTTCTATGAAGTCATAATAGGTACTGTTACTTATTTATACAGTGGTACTAGCAATTTGATCTCACAATTGTTTGCATCGTTCTCAGTAACGCTTTAAAAGCGATGTATTCATTTAAATATTTAAATATGGCGCATAAAGACAACAATGTAGGTCTTATTACCAGGGCCATTGTATGCGGAGTTTAATGTGACTTCTGAATAGTGTTTTGTGATTTACAAGAATAGGTATCTGGGAATAAACTAAAGACATGCATGAAGAGGGTAATTTTAAAAGATTGAAAAGTTTATGGCGATTCTTAGGAATTCATACATACCAAGATTGAATTTGAAGAGGTAAAGTCGACCGCATGGCGGTAGTCATCTTTTGACCTTGACCTGGCCTAGGGTAGTACGGAGTTTCAATTTTAAGGGGCCAGATTATACTGGATTATTTTCCACTATCAAGCATCGTAATGTACAGTCACGGACTTTAATTGATGAGCCACCTGGCACTGTTCGCATTTTAGCCGTGTAATGCAAATCGGGTTTATTCGGTTCCCGACACGCAAAGTCATATGTCTTCGTAATAAAAGAAGAAAATTATATTTCATATCTTTACCGGTTGGCTAACCTGAGAGCAGAACTTCAAACTTGACAGCAGTGACTACTCAAAGTCAACCAATTGCAGGTCTAGCAACAGTAACCTAGCAACGATAAACAATTGTTGCTAGTTTACTGTTGCGTACGGAGAAATTCTCTGACATCGATATTTCAACTGTCACTGTCTTCAGATATGTTTTCATAAATATCGAGTTAATGAGCTATGATTCAAAGGAGGTCGGTATCAAATAGATTGGATAAACTTAATGCAACATTGTATTTATTCTTATCATTAAGAACTTATTAGTCAACCTCTATGGATGAGACTATTTCCGATTAAAAGTAATTTATTTGTCATCTTGATATTCCAACTGTCACTGTCTTCAGATATGTTTTCATAAATATCGAGTTAATGAGCTATGATTCAAAGGAGGTCGGTATCAAATAGATTGGATAAACTTACTGAACGTTGTATTTATTTTTATTATTGAGAACTTATTAGTCAACCTCTATGGATAAGACTATTTCCGATTAAAAGTAATTTATTTGTCATCTTGATATTTCAACTGTCACTGTCTTCAGTTATGTTTTCATAATTATCGAGTTAATGAGCTATGATTCAAAGGAGGTCGGTATCAAATAGATTGGATAAACTTAATGCAACATTGTATTTATTTTTATCATTGAGAACTTATTAGTCAACCTCTATGGATATTTCCGATTAAAAGTAATTTATTTGTCATCTTGTTTACTAGCTTGCGATTTGAGTTCGTGTTTAATCGTGTAATCTCGTGAATGTATGAAACTGCAAAATTGAAAAGTTTGAAGGTGGCTCATCAATTAAAGTCCGTGACTGTACCTAAGAAGTACAGGTTGCCAAAAAAATTTTTTTCTTACTAATTTTCCCTCCATTATTCACAGTTTGGGGGACCTCTCCAAGCCTCAGAGAGAACGGACGGCCCTATCCAGTTGATAAACAAATAAAAAAACCGGCCAAGTATGAGTCGAACTCGTGCACGAAGGGTTATGGAACCCTTCGTGCACGAGTACGAGACCATTATCTTTAAAATCAGCAAAAAAATATCTGTTGTATGTGAGCCCATTGTTATAGCGGCAACAGAAAAACACATCATCTGTGAAAATTTCAACTATCTAACTATCACGGTTCATGAGATACAGCCTGGTGATAGATGGACAGACAGACGACGGACGGACAGCGGAGTCTTAGTAATAGGGTCCTGTTTTACCCTTTGGGTACGGAAATCACAAAACAAAAAATAATAAAACTAAATCTGAAAACTACCTAGGCTCAAAATTGCCAAATTCTCAGTTGCGACAGTAAAGACGAAACATCTACCCGAAAATAGGCCAGCTTACCCGAAACAAAGGCCACATAGAGACGTTAATCCTATTTTCATATCCATTGCCTGGAGCGCGTAGGTCTAGATTGAACGTAAACATCGTCTAGATTGCTTCAGGCTAAGCCCGCGCATGCTCCAGTGCTTATAACTAAATTAGACCAGAGTTCGGTCTTTTGCTATTATTAAAATAAAATAGAATGAAAGTAAAATCCAGTGATGCTTTCAGTCACCCTGCATGACCATATTATTATACTCATCGTCTGCCTAGCCTTTTCCCAATTATGTTGGGGTCGGCTTCCAGTCTAACCGGATGCAGCTGAATACCAGTATTTTACATGGAGCGACTGCCTATCCGACCTCCACAACCCAGTAACTGGGTAATACGATACCCCTTGGCAAGACTGGCTGTCAGACTTTCGGGCTTCTGACGTCCCATAACGACTGTCAAAGATCCACAAATGACAGCCGGGACCAACGGCTTAGCGTGCTTTCCGAGGCACGGAGGAGTCTCGGTATGTAAAGATGGTCACCCATCCACAGACCAACCCCGGCAAGCGTAGTTTAACCTGATGGATCAACCCGTGCGGCTGTTATTACTTAGCCACGAGCTCCTCATAGATATTATTATACTCCCTGACCTAAATACCCTGATGCATTTCAAAGGTTTGCATATTTTTTTTTTATTAGAAACACCTAACCTACATAACCGATTTCTCACTAAACATTATTCGTCAAAGCTCTATTCTTCGACACAAAAGAAGTGAGAGCACTTCGGGCCTGCAAGTGCACAAGTGCCCATCCGTAGTCGCTTTCTTGTCGGCCATTGTTTTCCACTCTCAGCTGGTCCCCTTTATAGATAAGGGTGTGCCACGGACTTGAGATCGTCTTTGATAATATTTTATCTGGTATAAAGAGTTTTATTTTTAAAATGGTGGTCGGGTTGTGTTTTGTTGATCGAATAACTGAGGCTTGTACTGAATTTAATTTGTAGATAATATTAGGTCTTTACCTATGAAATTGCCGTTTTGTATGAAAAAATTTAAACGATTTTTTTTCATGTATTTTTTATTTGTATTAATCGAAGTAATCACCCATGCAATCAATGCATCTTTGCCAACGCAGTGGCAGTTTATTGATGGCCTTCTTAAAAAAATCAGCTGGACGGGAGGCAACAAATTCTTCAAAGGCATTTTGTACTGCCTCTCGGGTATTAAATTTTTTTCCCGCCAAGAAGTTATCCAAATTCTGGAAAAAGCAGTAGTCTGTAGGCGCAAGGTCTGGTGAGTAGGGCGGATGACGGAGAGCTTCCAACCCCAGTTCTTGCAACTTGGAGACCGTCTGCTGTGCAGTATGAGGTCGCGCGTTGTCGTGCAGGAGCAGCGGAGACGAGCGATTGACCAATGCTGGTTGGAGATGTGCCAGCTTCTCCATCATTGTGTTCAGTTCTTCACAGTACACATCTGCAGTAATGCTCAACCCGTTTGGTAAGAAGCTGTGATGAATCACACCGGCGCTAAACCACCAAACAGTGACCATCACTTTTATAGAGGTAAGTTTTCGTTTAGAGCATTGTTTAGGTACTGAACCAGGATCCAACAAACTTGCTGAGCGCTTGCGGTTATCAAACAGAATCCATTTTTCATAGCAGTGCAAGGCACGCCTCGACGCGTACTTCGCGCTGGCGATCATTGAGTTCGTGGGGCACCCGTTTGTCAAGCTTTTTTACCTTGCCAATTTGACGCAAATGGACCAATATTGTTTTGACGCTAACGTCGAAAGCTGCTGCTAATTCAGCCGTAGATTGTGTATCACCAGCTTCCACAATCGCCTTTAATTCGTCATTGTCGACCAAAGTCTTTGGACGACCGCGAGGTTCATTTTTCAGGTCGAAATTTCCAGAACGGAAGCGAGCAAACCAATAACAGGTGGTGCGTTGGTTTGTAGTGTTAGCTTCGTAAACGTCATTCATGTTGCGTGCCGCTTGTGTCGCGTTGCTGCCACGACGGTACTCATATTCCATAATTACTCGAATGTTTAACGTATCCATGATGACGAAAAAGATTGAAATGCGATGAAAATGTAACACTAATCATTAAACAAATGACTTCTTTTGAAAAAAGAATTCCAGGTTTTTAAAATAAAATTAATTTGAAATTAGAATTCTTAGCCAAACAAAAATAATTTTGATTTGAAATGGCCAGTACTGCAGAACGGCAATTTTATAAGTAAAGACCTATTAATAAACATAATTAAAACAAAACAATTACTGAAACATAACTGGGGGCCAAGATATGCCATACAAAATCTGTCAAAAACTCATCATTGCGAGAACACTGATACGTTTGTAAATTAGTAGACTTGGCCCCCTGGTGAACACTGTTGGTGTACCTACTGCACCTCACACACACACACCTCTGCCCAACCGTTCGTGGAATACAGGTGTGATATTATGTTATAATGTGGAATTAAACTACTATTTCAAATTGCAATAGGGAATATGCATGTGATTCAAATATGGGTCAAATATTTTTTTTCATAAACTATTTTACTTCAGAATTATGCCTCCATCAATATTTTTGCATAAAATTTCTTTTTGAGCAAGAAATTAATTTTTAAAAAGTCCCAAAAAACTGTGGGTAATTCAAATACTTGAAAAGGCTAAGAGCGGATGTGACGAAACAATCCGGGATAACAATCAAAATGTCAATGTCAAGTCAATCAACAAGTGTCAAGTCAATGTCAAACGCTCATAGAAAAAGGAGTGTTTGACGTTGACTTGACAGTTGCTTGTCTGTTTTCACGGACGGTGACGTCAGCACACCAAGCGCGCCAAATGGAGGGCGTTTAAATAGCCCGGATCGGTGGGATATTTTTAAACATTTTTTTAACAACTTTAAATTGCTTTTTTACCGTCGAATTTTTTTAAACTATTATTTATAAATGTAAACTATAGAATAAAAAAGATTAAAAAAATACATGCATATTCCCTATTGCGACACGCATACGAGGTCGTGCACACATTTTAATATACAGCTACCCTCGTACTACAACTGATAAGAAATCCTAGTGTAATTTTGTCATAGTAGGTACAACCAACCCGCTACGCCAACCGGCTTTATGTATTTTTAAGTTATAATTTGTATTTTCTCTAAATAAAATAAATAAATAATTTCTTTATTTGTATAGAATGCAGGTGTTACAATAAGGGTGTTCGTTTAAGATATATTCCCAGTACATTCTGCCTGTTGGCATACAAAAATATAGTGGATAACTTACAGATAATTTAGAAACTAGGTAGGTACTTAAATTGAAAATTAGATCATGGATCAGCTAAGTCTGAGATTATTTGCTTATTGTATGAGATACAGTGAAGTAAAATATTACAATTCATCATTTATAAAATCGGTAACAGAGTAATAACATTTCTCTGTCAGCAACGACGACAAGAGTTTCTTAAACTTGATTAAGGGCTGATCCTTAATACAATTTGGCAATTTGTTAAATAAAATAGGTGCCATACCAATAATGTTTTTTTTAAGCAAAACAGTGTTATATCTACTAGTACACAATAGACTCTGATATTTTGATCTCATGGCAGTAGTTCGCATCCTCGTATCATTTAAGGCCGGAAATAGATGCTTGTTAGTTTTAACGAAGATAGCTACTTCGAGAATGTATATACTGGGAAAAGTTAGTATTTTGTATTTCTTGAAAAAAGGAATGCAACTATCTGTAACCTTGAGATTAAAGTAAGTGATTGTGTAATCTTTTGAGAAAATAAATATCTAAAACCGTAAAACCGTATTTCCTACAGTAGTTATGTGTGTTTACTACTATGGAAAATACCAAACCAAAAAATAAACATAGTGTTTTTTTGTTGTCCTTATTTTGTTTCTATTGTTGGGAGTGAACGGGAATGAACGAGAGTAGCATCACGCCTATAAAAGGAGTGTCAAGCAGATGACAGCCCCTTTTCGGTCGTCAATCCTCGGAGCGTTCACACGTCTCAGCTGTGTCGTATTTTAGTGAGATTTGCATTAGAGTTGCCTTATAATTTAATGTTGTGTTCTAATTAATAAATATTTTCCGATTGTATAAAAATAGTTCGAAGCCGTTATTTCTTTTTTTTAAATAAAATCCACTTCTGGTTCCTAAAACTATATAAATGTATAGTTCGGAACTTTCTTATTTATAAACGTTACTTTATAAAGTTAAGGCACATACAAAAGTAAAAAATATTATGGGTAATAAAACAACAACATCTTACACAACCCGTCTTAAGGCTCTTACACACTGGGGCGATTCGCCGCGCGACGCGAATTTTAACAAAGTAATTTCTCAGAAATTGTTTTGTTAAAATTCGCGTCGCGCGGCGAATCGCCCCAGTGTGTAAGAGCCTTTATCCGTCCTACCTGCGTGAGCGTTTTTCTTACGCTCGTCCTAGTGACGCACCGTGTAGATCACACCTTAGATCCCTCCTTAAATCTCATCCTCATAAAACTAGCTATTATTCTTATTCCTTCTCTGTCCATGCTGTAAGATTCTGGAACTCACTTCCGCCTAGCATTCGTGATTTGAAAACTGTTTCTCTATTCAAACTTCGTGTAAAAGAGCATTATCTTTCCTCTCAACTTTGAGTATATTATTATATAGGTCCCTATAGTGTATTTATGTTTATACATTTAAGCTTTATGTATTTATTTAAGTATATGTTAATTTTTTTGCGTATATGTGAAGGTATATTTGATATTTTTAGTTAAGAGTTCGCATAATCATGTTTTCTCTTCTTGTTCTCACACTATTATCTACATTTCTTTCTCATTTTTCCTTTCGCAGGTCTGCTGGAAGAAATTTCTTAAGAAATAAGCAGTACCTTTGTACACATATTTTAATTATGTCGTATCTATTTTGGATTTTACTGTGTGTACATAAATAATAAAATAAATAAATAAAAAGACTCAAGTGACGAAAACGCGTCGGCGGCTGCCGTCGACGCGTCTACGGCTGCCGCCAACCAGTGTCGACGGCTGCAGTTGCCTCTGCTGATGTCGTTGGGAACGTCCTGCTCGTATATGAGCACTAATCATTACTTAACTTAAGGAAACGCAGTTTATATTATAAAGGGTTGGTTATTTAATTTAGTACCAAGTGTAAATTGTTAGTTGTGTAAATGGCTATATGGCTGAAAAAATTCACTTAAAATTAATATATACCTACCTTTATCATGATCCCGATTTTTAAACTTAACATAAACAATGTTGTTGAAAACTCCTGCAGCTCCTGCAGCGTCAACAACACTGTAACAAGCAGGGTTGGATATTAAGATGTCGTGTTGTCTTGGGCTATTGCCAGTGTAGAATCCAGTTGATCCCGTATTAACTGATTCGGCAGTTTGGCTCATCATCACACCAAGCCTCCTCGTGCAGGTGCTGCTTCTATTCTATTTTTTTATTATGGCAAGCAAAGCCGATGTCGACCATTCTGCCAATGCCTAAAGTGAGTTGGTGTAATCAAGTGTGTATCGACATCAAAAATTAGAATGTTAGAAGGCGCTGCTTCACTTTCAACCTTTTCCCGCCGTTCATGGTGACTGACAGTTGACATTAGTGACAGCTACGTTACTACTTGTGTGTATGGAATTAGTATGTACTATATTTTGTATGTGCCCTTTTTAAAGATACTCTACAACCACATTTATCGTTTGATCAGTTTCGACTTTGGCTCTACCATCTCTACATAACTACTTACTGTTGTCTTTATGATTAAGGATATTTCCAAAAAGTTTTTTTAAGTAACGAAATATCATTACGTAAAAAAGCTTTTTGGTCCTACGAGTCCGGATTCTAATGTGGTTCTAAAAGCCCGTCCTAGTTATCCTATTAAAAGCGTTGGCGTATTAACCCTGAGAATGCCTGGTAGGGTCTGTCAGACCCACCTCTGCACATAAACAGTCATTTCATAGGTCCAGTTTTTATGACGTAAGCGTATTAACAATATCTTTCAATGTTTATAAATTATTGTTTAAAAGTTCAAGTTGACAAAAGTAGTATGAAGCATTACATTAGGTTGTTTTCCAGATACCAAAATAGACAATCTTGGGTTAAATTTGGCCATATTTTTTATGACCTTACCTTGGAATAAGTATGTTGGTCGGATTAAACAATTTATTTTGCCACTGCACTAAACATGATTATGAAATATAGTATTTTTTTGTAGTTTCTGTCCTACTACCTACCACGTTTTAAAAGATTTATTATGGAAGTAAATAAAAAGCATGTAATTATTATTCAAAACTTTTATTAGGTAATCTTGTTTTTCATTGCGGAAACGACTCCAAAAACATTTGATTATCTAGCAGTACAAATAGTTCTAATTAATTAATTAAGATTATAAGTTTAATTCAAACCATTTTCAGTAAATTAATCTATTACAAACCTTTGGACTATAATAATTATTTTATTAAAATTATAAAAAGTGTTCAAAAAATAAAAAAATAAAAAATCGTTATCTTTTATTTAAAATACGCAGTAAGATACAGGGACTGGAAAAAGTCTAAAAAAATATAAATTAACAAAAAATATACGTAACTATGTAATGCAAAACATTAACAAAATAATTATAATTACATTTTTAGAAACAAGAAATGAATTACCAAGTAGTATTTACATAGTAACTAACGCAAATACTAATCTAAAATTAATTTTCAGTCTCAGTCAGAAGGTTTTTCTAAAGATATTTACATAAACTAGGTACTTAATTTTAACAAAATTATTTTAGCAATAGACATTATAGGTTAAAATATTTACTTTTACTCCCATAAAAGGATTTTCAATAAAATCGATAATTCGAGGTTAAAATACTATTAAAACTAACATTGATGACTTAATTGACAATAATTATTTTTATAAACAAAAAAATTTAACACTTCTACTTATATATTAAAATGAGATAAGTAGGTACTTATACGTCCTTATTTATTTTAATAAAACAAAATCAATATTTTTAAACACATCTTAGATTAAATATCAGTAGTTTGATTATCTACAATGTAAAATAAGACAGCAAATTCAAAACTTACTTAAAAAATGACAACTTAATTTTAACTTAAACGTAACATAACTTAGTTTAGTTTTTCTTTGACATGAACACTTAAAGCTTTTTAATTTTAGGCTCGTTTGTCAAACTTTTGACGTAGGTAATTAAAGTCGTGAGAAGTATACTAAGGAGACTGTTTTTTCATTAAACTTTTTTAACTATTTTTGCACCAACGTTAACTATAGCAGTTTTATTTTTAATTACTACGTGCTCTCATTAGTTTTCAGTTTTTCTGAAATAGTTAATATTTTTTTTAAAAATATTTTCATTAATGTGTCATAGACCTGAACGAATAAAACACTATAAAAATGGTACTGCTAAATAATAAAAGTATCTAAATAGTGAATTGTTTTACTATTAATTAATCTCCGAATAAAAAGAGCAAAAATATAAATCCACGGAATAAAAATAGGTACATTCAATATAGATAAACAAAAACCGCGCAGATTTATACTTTAACGAAACGTGGGAAAAACATACACTATAAAATGAATCGATCACTATCATAATTAAATACTCAGATATAATATTAGTGTGCCTCCTTAAAGATGCTCAAGAAAATAAACTATGATAACAGAAATTTTCTGGTTCTTATCGTCGGAAAGGCCAAGGACCAATTCTAAAAAATAATTACCTAAAGAAACGTAAATGAGTTACCATTATTTGAGTGTACCAATATTTTCTTTAGTTAACATCAGTGCAATACAATACATCAATAACCAACTTACACTGTCTTCGACACGATAGGGCGATTCATCTTTAAGCTTACGTATTATTATTTATATTTAAAACTGATTATATTTTAAAACATTTCATGTATTTCACCTAACTACACATCATTTAATTAAACGTGGGTCCCGGCTGTCAGCTGGGTGCCATTACCTGAAATTGGAGCATATATTAATAAAATGCATCGGCAATCATAATTTATTGGATTTTTCATGTTTGGGAGGAAGGCTGAAATATCGGATGTGATGATCATAATTTTATGGAAGTAAAATAATTATCTGATAACAAATTGCGTGTTGAGAAAATCATATTAATATTACGGTAGTAATTTGTCTGTTATTCAGCTAAATCGTAGTTAAATTGAACATCGTACCTACCGTTATTGGCGTTTAAAAGCTATTAACTCTTTCCTAGCAAAAAACTCCTTGAGTTTTAATTGAATGGAAATACAAACAATGAATGTATCTAAAAAGGTATTAATATTTTATAGCAAGCATAATCATAACCACTCGTTAAGTTCCAAAGTACCAAAAATTAAGGACACATGAAATTACGCCGATATAAAAGACTAGGATTTTATTATCGACCAAAAAATACTTCCAAGCTGTGATATCCCAACATACCTTTGGTAGTAATCTGATTGGACTGCAAGTTTCCTTGACTGGACGGCGGAAGAATATACAGAGCTCCTGAAGACTGCGAAGATGATTTAGGAACCTGCAAAAACAATTGAGGCTTAGAATCGAAGAAAAAATAGAATAAGCGACTTAGAAGACGAAGAAGAGAGGAGAAAATGGTGTTAGTAAAAGTGATGTAATGCCAAATGAGTTAAATACCTGGCAAGTACCAAGGGGAAAAAGATGCTGTCGGCTAACTATTGAATAAATATCATTTTCTTTGTTTCGGTTTTACAATAGTTCCATAGTAATTTTTAGTCCGTCTATTTTGGTATTTATTGCTTTTCTTTTCTATAACGGATCTCGTTTTTACTCCATGTTAAAATAATTTCTATTCGTGTGAAAACATCCGCAATTTCCTCAACCAAGCATAACTTTAAATTAAGCCCCAAAGGTCGTTATCAAACTATGGAGGATATATTATTCAGTTAAAGGACCAGCTATCGTTTAGTGTTTAGTAACTTTTCCTATTATACCCTAAGGACCAATATGTGAGCTGGTTGCTCACCTAAATTAGGAACATAACCATTACGTCACAGAAATTAGTCAGGAATATTGTCTGTACCTACTACTACTACTTGTTTGAATTTGTAGTACTCGGCAATTATTTCTGCCTGGCTTATCATTGAGTAATTACTATAAAATAGAATAGACATAACCTATTCCGCTTAACTTCTCTTCAAGAGTCATAAAAAACCCTGTAAGAAATTAACACGTGTTTCAACTCTCAATGTATCCTCAGGATGGACGATTGACGAGCGTGAATAATCAATTTTTTTTTTTTTTTTTTTTTTTTTTTTTTTTTTTTTTAAAAACGTTGCCCCACACTAAGAATTTCTTCTTGTATCGTGGGTGCGTTTACAAACATAGAAACTCACATACACTAACACCCAGACCCGGAACAACTACTTGCAGATCATACAAATATTTGTTCCGTGCGGGGATCGAACCCGCGACACGTTGCGCAGCAGTCCATCGCTCAGCCACTGCGCCAACCGTGTCGTCAAATTATATTGTTTAATAATATCTGGTAACATTTTGATTAATCAGATTTCACATGATTCATCAGTAACTGTTGCAAACTCGATTTTTTCCTTATCAGCCTCAAGTTACGTTACAACGTAAAAACAGTATTAAACTTAGACCGATATTTATTGTCTTTGATTATTTATGTTCCCGTCTGTATAAAGTAGATGCTAAGGAATCAATCTCGGTCTAAGTTCTCTATCTTCCTCATAAAACGTATCCTTTTGTAGGACACCTATGGCTTGATTATGACAGTAAATCATTCTACCTAGCCTTTTCCCAACTATGTTGGTAGTATATACCAGTATTTTACATGAAGCGACTGCCTATCTGACCTCCACAATCCAGTAACTAGGTAAAACAATACCCCTTGATAAGACTGATTGTCAGACTTTCGGGCTTCTGACGACCCGACTCTTAAAGAACCATTAATGACAGCCGGGACCAATGGTTTAACGTGCTTTCCGAGCCACGGAGGAACCTCGGTATGTAAAGATGGTCACCCATTTTCGGACCAACCGGCTTCATTACGGCACTATTGTATAAAAAATAATGTTGAACTTACTTGAGGCTGCGCACCACTATTAGTTGACGATGATGATGCCAATGGACTGGTGACGGGCCTCGAAGA
This sequence comes from Lithophane semibrunnea, assembly GCA_947363905.1. NCBI lineage: Eukaryota > Metazoa > Arthropoda > Insecta > Lepidoptera > Noctuidae > Lithophane > Lithophane semibrunnea. The sequence goes on along the minus strand of OX376212.1, from coordinate 6,518,082 downwards.
TGACGAAGATGATGGCGAAGTTACTGATGGTACTGATAAAGATATAATAAGTATATTATAATGTTGTCATGAAGAAAATGCCACGGAAGTAGCATCGTAAACATTGTGTCCTTTTTATATTATTAATACTTAATTAACACATACATACACGCACACCTTCATCGCATTGGATAGATAATTATGATACTTAATAAAAATAAGTAAATAAACCCTGAATATCTTTACTGCATAAAGGTTTTTGGTCTTAAACAGCAAATAAAAAAAAACTGAAGGATTACTAAATGAGGAAACATTATTTGATTATAATTACGTAGATTGAAGAAGTAAAAGAAGATAATTAAGAGTTAACAAAAAGAAATGACAATTACAAAACAGAAATGGAAACAAATATGTGCAAAATATTATAAAAAAATCATCATTACCATAGAGATTACCTGGAGGATGATTGACAGTTCTAACAGAGTAGTATGGAGGTGGTGCTGGTTTCCCAACTGGATTTGTATTCATCTGTGGCACATAAGCTGTTGACAATGGTCATCGATTAGTCGAAACAAAATAATTAAAAAAAAAATCACCTTAAATTTTACATAAAAAATACTGCTTACAATTAAAAAGGCCGAAAGGTAAATAAAAGTTGCACTAAGAGTAATTGCAGCCATTGCCTAAGATAACTTAATATCTTGTAAATATACATCGGCGCCCGAAATACATGATAGAAAAGAGTTAAACGTATATCATTTATATTTATCGTATATTTCGGACGCTGATGCAAATCCACAAAATCTTACATTCAAACCTAGACATCATTTCATGACTCCTTGGATGGTATTCGAAAAAACAAAACTTGACTATTGTCTTATAGTCTCATAGAGAATTATTTTTTTGAATTATTTATTTGTGTTAAATAAATTCATGCCCTTTATTAGTTTTTATTGTGTTGTATTTTATTTTATTGAAGTTAATTAACTTATTTAAATAAATTTTACTTTAAGTTTATAAGCAGATTCTGCCTAATGTTTTTTTTCTATATTATTATGTTATGTACACCTATAATTTATTTGTGTTTAAATTAGCAGTTATACCTTTTTAAATAGTTTTTTAAACCAATGTTGAATGTATATTATTATGCTCTTGGTATTCTTTAATAAATAAATATATATTTTGCACGTCTTGTTACATTATTTGGGCCTAGTATGTAGCAACGTTTAACTACTGATTTTGACAAAGTATACAACCTTAATTTATTCTAAGATATACTAAAGTTGGTTTCAAGCCTAACTATATACTAAAACTACAAAGACGCTGTGACCTTTGAACTTTGACTCTTCTCAAGTTTACTGTTAGTAACTAAGAACAAGTTTACAAACACATTTAACTTACCAACAGGGGCACTGCCTCTTAAATAAGGGTTGCCGTAGGTAGCAGCATATCTTACATCTTCGCCTGTAAGGACTACTCCAGGACCAGACATAGGTATCACTGTGGAAGATTTGATAATATATAGATAAGATATAAATAAATATTAAAAAAAAACAAATGTTTGATGAAACTGAGAAGCTAATTAATGTTGTTTGATGAAACTGAGAAGATAATTAATGTTTAATAAAAAACTGATTGTTGAAACAAAATTTTGGTGCTCCGCGTAAAAACCCAGACATGAAAATGGCGTGATAAAAACAATTGAAAATCATCATTACTATGTAAAATCTACAGAAGTTTATTAATATAAAGTCATATTAATTACAATGGAAATAATTAGAGTTCCCTCGGAACTGCAAACAACTGGTTTCTATGTATTTCTTCAAGCAACCTTCCAAGTTGCTCACAGATTTTTTTTCACCATTTTATAATTATCCGGGTTTTCACAATATCCCTAGGGTTTTCGCGAAAAGTTGAATTATCAAATCACCCTGTGACATAATTATACAAAATATTATAAAACATTTTTTTTAAAGAGTAACCTTGTGGTTTCTTGCCCATTATTCCATACGAAACTACCTTTTGGACGAGGCGACTAGAATCTCTTCAATTATTTTCTTGTAATTTTAGATGTTCAAAAGTGCCTTAGAAGATGAAATAAATGATTTGACTTTGACTTTAGTATTTATAAATTGAGAATTGGCTTAATCACCAATACAATACTAATTAATACAAGAAAATTCATAACGTAGGTAAGGGAGCGAGTGATCAAATGGCTTTATAGATCTTGACTACTTGATTAGGTATTTAGATTTTATTTAATCACTCGTAATAATTATTTACTATTTACATACTAACGTACAGTCACGGACTTTAATTGATGAGCCACCTGGCACTGTTCGTATTTTAGCCATGTAATGCAAATCGGGTTTATTCGGTTCCCGACACGCAAAGTCATATGTCTTCGTATTAGAAGAAGAAAATTATATTTCATATCTTTATCGGTTGGCTAACGAGAGCCAGAACTACAAACTTGACAGCAGAGTGACTACCCAAAGTCAACCAATTGCAGGTCTAGCAACAGTAACTTTTGTGATAGTAACGTTAGCGTACGGAGAAATTCTCTGACATCGATATTTCAACTGTCACTGTCTTCAGTTAAGTTTTTAGAATTATTGAGTTAATGAGCTATGATTCAAAGGAGGTCCGTCCAAATAGATTGAATAAACTTAATGCAACATTGTATTTATTTTTATCATTAAGAACTTATTATTCAACCTCTATGGGTAATATTCTATTTCCGATACACGAATGAATTATTTTTAGTCGGAAATAGAATAGTATTCTATTTCCGACTAAAAATAATTCATTTGTCATCTTGTTTACGAACGTGCGATTTGAGTTCGTGTTTAATCGTGTTATCTCGTGAATGGAAGAAACTGCAAAATTAGTTTGAAGGTGGCTCATCAATTAAAGTCCGTGATTCTACAAGCGCCATCATTACTCTATAATAATTATTAATTTGCATCATGCTTGACGTCATATAAACACTAGGTAGGTATATAACATTTTCATCATAAAAATATTCCTTAATTTGGTTTTTATTTTTCAACTAAAATTTTCATTGTGTCGTGGTTTTTCGCAATACATTGCATGAGTTCTGCTCTGAGTAAGTAATATTCTCGTAATTACTTTTAAGAAAAGGTGCAGATGGTGGGCCAATTTCTAGGTCAAAGAATCAGCATTGCCATCCAACGTGGCAATGCTGCCAGCCTTTTGGGCACTTTTCCCACTGACAGTGATGCGGAAGAATTTTTTGACGCCCTATAAGTTCTTCCTTTATATTTTATTTTTTCCCTTTGTACATAATGTTAGAATTAGATTGAATATTTTATTTAAAATTGTAAAATTAACCTCCTGTATGATAATAAAGTAGATATATTAAAAAAAAATATATATATATTTATAAAAGGTACAGATTTTTTATGTCATTGTGAATTTTTATGTGATTCTGTTTGCTTTACGACTAGTAGGTAGGTATTTTTATCTTTGATTAATTTTATAATTATTATGTACTAAGTTTTACAAAACCTACAGATAAAAATCTTGTATGCCCGGAATAATAAACATTAATAATATTATTATTATTTAGTCATTTATACATTTTCTTCCTTTCTTTCTTTCTAAAATATGCTCAAATAAAAATAAAGGTTAAAAAAATATATAAATATGTCTTGGGCCTGAGTCAGGAGTAGGGTCCAAGCTCGCGGTGGTTAGGGCGCCAGAGACCTCCACACGATGTTAACCGTATTGAAGAACCTTCTATATCAGGCCCTTGATCCAATTGCCTAACGAGAAACAAAAATCTGGTGTCCTGTTTTTGTGATATCGAGATTTCTTAGTTATTATGTTACTTTATTACTAACGTATTAAACACAAACCTTCCGCAATAAATTCACTATACGATGGTGAAAACCTCATCAAAATCTGTTACGTGGTTTACAAGAACAACGCGGACATATACGAAAATATATCACATAAATGTGTTACATATTCGTAAGAAGTTGGCAGAATCATCCCAGCGTTCATTTGCTGGATTCGTTTTCTCCTCTACCTGTCGTTATTTCTCCTAAGTTTATTTTGTCCATATGTATGTATCTATGTATGTATTAATTATTATTAATTATTTTCAAGTTATATGTATTATCTTATGTTGAACCTGCCAGTATGTCTCTGCATCACCCGGTTGACTGGTAGAAAATGCCTCAGGCATTAAGTCCGCCTTTTTACTCGTACAGTATTTACTTCTGCATAAAGTTTTAATAAATAAATAAATAAAATTTTTAATAGGTAGATATTAAAAAAATATATTTTATTGTCTTCAATAACCACACTTGAAACTTAAAGAGCACCCCATTGAAGTTCATTTTACCATTTCAGGTGAAGGATGTGACATTGCGAACCATGACTGTACAACTAAGGGGGCAAACAAAAGTTTTGGTCCTTTTGTTAATGGCATTGATAACATAGTTGAAGCTTCGGACCCGTTATGGGTAGATCTGATTGAAGATAAGCAGCCTACCATCTCGTATAAGTTTACTAACGCTTCCTTGTCGGGGTTGAAAGACTGTGTTGTAACGAGCCTGAAGTAAGTGCTATAATGATTTATTTATTTATTGATTTCCTCTTATTTATTTATTTATTATTAACTATTATCTATTTATTATTAACTATTATTTATTTATTATTAACTATTACTTATTTATTATTAACTATTATTTATTTATTATTAACTATTATTTATTTATTATTAACTATTATTTATTTATTATTAACTATTATTTATTTATTATTAACTATTATTTATGTATTATTAACTATTACTTGTTTATTATTAACTATTTTTTATTTATTATTAACTATTATTTATGTAGGGTTGGGTTTAAAAACGTGCCGCCTCACTAGAAAGAATTTGAGCTTATTTGGGAGACACGCGAAGCGTAGACTACGCCTTACTTAAAAAAAATGATACCTATTTACCATAAAACCTGCTTATTTTTTACATTGACGTTTCGAGACGTTTGAAATTGACCTTGAAAATATGTCTCCTGTGAACTTGTGGGTGGGAGGATGACTTGCCCTCTTCCTTTCTCCCTTCTAGCTCCCTCTAAATTTCATATTATATCAACATTTTCTATGAGACTTTCCTAATTTAGAATTGTTTAAAAAAAAATTATGGATTTCCGGCAAAGGGGGTGGTTATAACACGCAACATGCTTTAGCTGGGAAGAAGAACTGGCGCAACAAACTCCCCAGCAGCACAGCACAGTGTTCAGTTAGAAAAAAATGATTCTATACAAAAGTATGCAAGATCATTTAAATTACGCAACATATAACATAAATCTAATTATTAGCCATATATGTCAGCTAGCACACGCCAATATAACATCCAAAAAAATAATAATAAAAAAACAAGAACTATAAATGTACTCATGCAGAAATAAAATGTAAATCTAAACATAAATTAACTAAATGAAAGCCAGGCACAAAGGGCGTGCCCGGCTTACATATATCTATTTATAGCTGTAACTGGAAGTTATAAATGATAAACTAGGAGAGCAGAGGGCCTAGACAAAGTGACATTCTATCAGCGATAACGATGATGGAAAAGGCAGAAATGTATAGGACTGACGCTATCGAAAAACTTATGTCAATCCTGTTGAAAGTCGTTGTAACGCTTTCGAAGCGATTTTCACTTGTCTAGGCCCTCAGATCGTTATAGGAATTTTTTATTTATTGCAGAATCGACACAGAAGCACTAACTTTCCTGTTTAACTTAGAATGCCCCCATATTACTGTAAAAACCGATTACGAAGTAAAAGGGAATGTTTTTACTTTGTTTGTTGAAGGAATGGGAGTATTAACAGTCACCGCTGGTATTTTTTTATTAAACCTTGAAATATTTACTGAACTACCTCCATTGGTTTAGGTAATTAACTAAAGGTAACCAAATCGTAAAAAAGGGTTTATTATTGATGTTTAAAAAAGCAAACTAATAATATAAAACTTATAACCAAATTAAATTATTTTTCGATTTTTATGATAATTTCTTCTTATAATAATGTATTTTAAACTTTATCATTTATTCATATAATTCGTAGATGTCACTGCTAGAGCACAATTTTTGAGTTCGATTTCTTTTAATTATTTTAATCTGTCAAAAAGACAGTTTCTAAACCTCAACGAATTATAACGTTACTAAATTGAAGAGTACAACTGTGACATAGCATGACAACTGAAGTCACAGTCGTTTAGCCTGATATTTTTGACAGCTCTCTTGTCACTTGTTATTGTTTACCTTTAATTAACTACCACCTATACCAACGGAGTACCTACCTACGTGCTTATGCTGCGCATGCGCATGAAGATCTGGGTTCGATTCCTGAGTCAGACAAAGTGATATTGGGATTTTTTTATCTAAAATTTCTCAGTACCATCCAGGAGTTTGGATTTGTGTCCGTTTGATGGCAATAGGCTCACCCCCCCCCCCCTCCCTGATAAATGGGACTCAAACATAACTGGCGGAATGTGGATGTGGATGTATTATAGGTACAGCTCTGTCTTACCTATTGCCTATTTGCCTGACACATGCTGAGTTGGACTCCCATTTGGTGCAACGTTGAGACGCACACCGCACTTTGTATCTTTCGTTATTTTTTAAAGTGTGTCATAGACAATATTGTCATCACTGTGTCTAGTTTTGTTTTATTGTTTTTAAATATTTTTTTTGTATATTGGCACCTTGTAGCAATTTATTAATGTTATTAGTTATTATTTAACCATGTTTTTGTATGTTGTGCTGTCTTTTGTGTGCACCAAATAAACGTTTTATCTATCTATCTATCTTACCCTTCGGGGAATACTTTTATTCATTAAATAGGTATTAATAATTTCCATAATTTGATAACAGATGATTACGTTTTCATGTTTAACTGCGAATATGAGAGAATTATAGGCGAAGACAATAAAACCCATGTCCAAATCAAAAGTCATACTGTTGATGTTGACGCTAGAGGAAAGGTGATGTTCGATATAACGAACCTTTTTAATGGTGATAAAGAAAAATGTGAGTTTTACAAGCCTGGAATTGATTAATTAATTATAATTATTATAATTTATTAAATATATTTATTTATTTATATATATTTTATTAAAATATACTGTATTAGGCATTTGGCTGGCTCATTAATGTAGCAGTCACAAGCATAACTGCTAAGCGTGATGTCCTAAGTTTGATTCGGGTCAAGGGGTGTGTTAGGTTGTATTAGGTTTTCCTTTAGGCATTTGGCTGGTTCATTAATATATAGTAGTCACAAGTATAACTGCGTGATGTCCTGGGTTTGATTCCCGACTCAAGGAGTGCATTGAGTTGTATTGGGTCTTCCTTTTCAGTAGCAGCCAAGAGTCTCCTTTCCCGGGGTCTCCTTACTAGGTTAGCAGCGTAAGGCTTGCACCCTATTATTGGGACTTTTAGTATAACTGGTGAAATGCGGATGTTCTGAAAACCTCTCAATGTGTAGAACACTAAAGGAATAATAAACCTCCAGGCCGAATTTCAGCCATAGCGACCAATCTCAGCGTATATAGTGCATAAGCGTGTGCGCAGACACAGGTGCACTCTCTCTCCCCTCACTGTCTTTAGTCCGATGAGACGGCAATCCGACAGGATCCGACCGGTGACAGATCAAGCGCAGGGCCAACGGTTTAACGTGCTTTGCGCGTCAAGAGGGTATCAGACCGCCAACTTCCAAACTCCGGGTTGTTAATAAGAAATTCCTAATTAAAAAACACAATAGCACTTCGCCCGATCCGGGAATCAAACCCAGGACCCCACGCTCAGCAGAAATGCTTGCGACCACGAGAAAGGAATACGTAGATATCTACAACGTGATATTATAATAATGTGTGGTGCATCAGCAATAAGTATTTAATATGTTGGTCAAATATTATAATAGTGAAATAACTCATTATACAGTTTAGTCGTGTACTAGCGCCCACCGGAACACTCGTTTTATTTACATGACTCATCACCCCTTGTTATACATACGTACACAGTAGGTACACTTACATTTGGTGACCCCGATATCACTAACACGCGCCGCGATTTAAAGTAATGTTTCGTGATTTTCCCGTGTCGCGATAACTGCACTGCACAACCTAATCAGCCTTCCACAAGCGGATCTCCCCCGTTTGGTTTTCAAGAGGCACATAGTCATCGAAGACATGCCTTTAACCGGAAATTGTGGAAATGGAGCAGCATTATGCGGAGCAACAGACTGACGTGGCGGCAATAGGAATGTCCAAATGAATATAATAATTTTATTCTTGTTTTTCAGCTGACATCGTACACAAATTTTTAAACGAAAACTGGAAGACAATTGATACGCTTTTCCGTACGCCTTCGATCGACAGGTTCATGGACCTGTTTGTAGACAACCTGAACAAATTTCTAAAAGCTGTGCCTGTTCAAAATGTGCTGCTAAGTAAACCGTGACACGTTACATTATTGTAGGACATATTAATTAAGTTCTAGTTATTAGTTATGGTGAAAATTGCTTATTAAAAAAATCGTATTATGATATTTACATTGTCTATTAATTTTATTAAAATCAACTAATTATTTTATGACATAAGGTACTTTGCAAAATGTTTAAATCATCTTCAAATGTCTGTTCTTTTGCTGCTTGACAATTGCAGGAATAATCACTGTATGTTTCCTTCACTACATTTATTATGGATTCACTTTATAGCGTAATAGTTAGGCCATAGAATGAAACTGCCCACAGACAATATTAATCCTTAATTAGCGGTAAAAATAGAGATCTATGCCGCGTGAACTGGCCGTCAAACATGTATGCCGAGATGCGACGGTGCGCCATATTGCGGACGGACACAGACGAGCCCGCACGACACACTGTACGTGCGGGGTATCGCAGACATCGGAAGTTCCTCGGTGCGCGGTGCGTGGCGGTCAGGTGGTCATCTGCCGTGCGTGCCCGTCCGCAAAATCATGGATCGTCGGATCCAACAGTGGCTTCTGACGGTTACGTGGCCTTCTCGTCATCAAGTCTGTACTTCCCGAAAGCACAATAATATAAATATTAGTGTAGTTTACATACTAGACTTACCATCAGGACCAACAATGCCACCAAGTCTTCCACAGCTCTGCTGGCGATTTAAGGAGCCACAGTGACTAGGGTAGGTAGACCCATCAGTGCTTCTAGATAGTGATCCGGACAAGGAGTCCGACGGCACCGGTGGGGCGTAATCCCGAGAATAGTCCACGTAAGGAACATAGCCGTTGCTCTGGCCGTGGTGCTGGGGAATGAAAATGTTATTAAAATGCTGCTTTATCCCTTAGCCACAAGCAACACGCTCAAGCGATAAGCGCCTTGTGACATTGACTGTAGAGAAAACAAATGAAAGAAGTTGTTAAGTGCATGCCACGAGTTACAGCGACGTGATTTGCGCGTGTCGCTTGACTTCACGTCTCAAGTCGCAATACCCAAGGCTGTAAACGGAGACTTACTTATTCAATCTTTAGCTGCACAGACTGACGACAAAGATGTCAGGTAAGAGGCCCTAGACAAAGTTACATTCTATCAGCGATAACGATGATGGAAAAGGCAAAAATGTATAGGACTGACATAAGCTATCGAAAAGCAAATGTCAATCCTTTTGAAAGTCGTTGTAGATATACGAAACGCTTTTGAAGCGATTTTCACTTGTCTAGATCTCTTTTTTTTTTATAGGGTGGGAAATCATCAAATGACTTCTCCTGCTCTGGGCGGAGCGGAAGGGCGTGTCAGACTTTTACTGACTAAAACCCACCACCAACCACTGAAGGAACACGTCCTTCAGTTGCCTGTTGCCAAGGTCCAAGTCAAGGTTCAACCCTGGCAGGCATCGGTCCTAGCGGACCTCGTCAAATGTGCTGACATCTCTTTGAGGCGCATCGTGTTCTGAACTGGATGCCATTGGCACAGCACAGGGAACAATGGCACAAACAGACTTGCATTTTACTCAGCAGATGGTGAAATAAGGTAACTAACAATGACGATGGCGATAGTGAAATCTCTAATAATTACTGGTTACAGCTTAGTAAATGGTGCAATATTTTGATGATTGAGGGATAATATTTCCAAGATCGTTTAATCACAGTCACAATATTAGCCGGCAAGGCTTCTTGAAATCCTAACTAATATTATTATTATAAATGCGAAACTGAGTTGGTTTGTTTGTTTCGCTTTACATCTTAACGGTTGAACAGATTTCGATTAAATCGGGCTCACGGGTAAACCATGACCTGGGTTAGAATATATGGGTAGTACTTTCCCGTGGGATAATTTCCTACTTCCATACGCGTGAAGCCGCGTTAACAAGATAGTAATAATGCTTCAGTTGAAAATACCAACTGTAAAATATGGCAACATGTCTCAGTTTTTATTTGTTCCAGGAACCACTCCATAGTATTTTCATATTTCTATATTATAAAGACTTTTTCGTAAAAGGTAGGTACGCTAAAAAAAAAATGTTCCTTCAAAACATTTCCAATCATCATTTGTAATTCTTCATTTAATTACTGAATTACATAAACGAAAGTTCTTATTAGATTAGAGTAATCTAAAACAAGGTCCCTTGGAACCTTTTTTGTTCGAATAAAGTTTTATTCGAATAAAGTTGTAGAGAGCGAGTTCGTTATTAAATCATAAGGCGTTCATCACCAAGGGCTTTCACGAGTAATGTAACCATTACCTGGCACCTAGCCGTGATACGTTTACCTATAGATAGTTAACTGATTCAGGCGTGACTTTGCGGAAATCCATTAGGCGCCGTCACTCAGGACTCAGCCTTATAAAATACAATAGACGTAGATATATTTTAATAACCTGTTCCGCTTAACTATTCCTCAAGGGTCATATAAAACCCTGTAAGAAACCGAGCGCCGAACGCAGAGTCCAGCGCCCAGCGCTTGGTGTGGCAACACGACGTGTTCTGGTTTGCGACTGGTCAATCGTCATCTTGAGGATGCCTCATTGGAACACGTGTCGATTACTTACAGGGTTTTTTATGACTCTTGAGGAACAGTTAAGCGGAATCGGTTACTAAATATATCTACCTACATCTATTGTACGTTTACCTATTTAATTATAATGTATTAACCTATCTTGCTGGTTTCAATTATCTCTCTACACTACCTACATAGTAGCAGTTGACGGCCTGTGCAGTCTACTTGCAAAGCCCTAGACGTTATAGTGAAGTCTAGGATTGTTCCATTACAGGCGAATGCGACCGGTGAGGAAGCGTCTCAAATAGTGAAAAATGAGCACATCTTTACATTTCTAGATGAGGCACGGTGTTAGTATGTAACAAGGTTCTCGTATTATTATTTTCTCATAACACAGCATTGTTATGCTTTGCCAACTGAAATTCTAGCCACGTATAAAATTATATCTTGCCAAGAAATATTTTATATGGTTTTAGTTGCGAAGTAGGTCTGGTCGAATGAATTTCCGAGAGCCGTTTGTTCGTGAGTAGAAATTACAAATTTAAAAACTAGAGTCATGTTACAAACGGTGAGTTTTTACAAAACAATGTAATAATAATAATAATAGCCATTTATTTCGGACAGAATCCATATAGTGTTACATAGTAACAAATTTTCTTAAGATCTATGTTAGTAGGTACTTAAATACAAGAAAGTGACTATTCCCACCCAGTGCCTTTAAGGAAAAGTCATGTCGGGATGCAATCATTTGCAAAATGCTATTGATGCTATCACGCAGTCTTTTGAATAGTGACACCACTTTCTTTAAGTGTGGAAACCATCAACGCGTGCATGTGCGAACATTTGCGACGCCACTACAATGCCGCGGCAACCCGAACAGAATTCTGGAAGCATGATTATATTGTATACGCAGGACATTGTAGGGTGCATTGTATTTATTATTATACACTTTACAACGTCCCAATTTACTAATCCTAATGTGACTTAATGATTTCTGATGAAAAAGTTAGGTAAATGAAGGGGTGTCAAAACATAACATAATCAGCCTATAATGTTCCCACTGCTGGGACACAGGCCTCCTCTCTATGAGAGGGAGTGGGCCGTAATCCACCACGCGGGCCCAGTGCGGGTTGGTAGATGTCACATGTCTTCTAATTTTTGGTTTAAGACATGCCGGTTTCCTCACGATGTTTTCCTTCACCGTTTTGAGAGCAGTGGTGATGAAATTATTTACACAAAGTAAAGCGCCTGTCGGGGTTCGAACCTACGACCTACAACTCGTAAGTCGCGGGCGCGGCCGTTAACACTGGGCTACCACTGCTCTGCACTGCTGAAGGGGTGTCTATTGCATATTGGTAACGTTTTTAAAGATTTTTTTGTTTTGTAATTGCCATCTTGAAAATAATAAAGATTTATTATTACAAAGAATAATATAAATGAGTATTTGATAAGAGCAGCGTAAAGACTTCCAATAATTTGTTTGTGCCATTCTTCCCAGCCATTGACGATTGTCTACCATGACAACTATGAGAATATACAGAGAAAACTCTCTCTCTTTTATCTACTTTCCTATCGCAGGTATGCTGGAAGAGATTTCTTGAGAAATAAGCATTGCCTTTGTACGTATTTTTCTGTTCCTTTCTTCTTGTTTATATTTATAGGTATGTGTGTGCATAAATGGATAAATAAATAAAAAGAAAATATAGAAATAGACTACAATTTCATACACCAACTCAACCTTAATCAGACTAAAGAAAATCCCACATGCCTAAATATTTAATTTCTAATTCCACACATACCGACTCGGTACATTCTAACAATAAATCCTACATACCTTAAAATTCAGGTTACTGATAGGCTGGTTGAAGTCCCCACTGTATCTCTGGTACTGTTTCATCAGCTCGTTGTCGTACCCTGAGTCTGGAAGAGGCACTGGACCAGCTAGAGGTAGACCCAGGTTTGATGTCAGGTGAAGAGTTGGATGGAGGTCTGTTTCTGAACCTGCGTTGGAGTTGTCCTGTTTTTGGCGAAATGGAAGATCAATTTAGCAAAGCAAATAACATGGGGGAGAAAACGATAGTGCCTTTAAGAGCGTTTATTCTGTAAGTTGGCAACGTCGCAAGTAGATGTCAAATATTTCACTGTTTTGAGTAATTTGGCAATATTACTGTATGGAAATATGAAATAACGCTAATTAACTCACTAGAATATAAAAATAATGAATTACAATAAATAATATCATAACACCGAATATTTAGTTTTAGTTGTAAAAAAGGGATTTGGAAACTTTCCAAATGCCTTTTTTAGACCTAAAATCGGTTACAACTTATATTTAGTGTTATAATTGCAATTCATTATTAATATTCTAGTAAGTTAGTTAGCGATATTTCATAGTTCTATACAGTAATAAATATTCAAAATAATCAAAACAAATATTTCACAGTTATTTGCGACGTTGCCAACTTTCAGAATAAACGCTCTTAAAGGAATTGTAGACACGACGACAAGTTAAGCTATAATGTTTACAGTATATGCTCACCTTGCATTGTATATTAAGGGCGGGTAGTAAGCAAAATTGCCTGTCTTCAATTTGATTTTTCATGAAATTGATAAGACTTAGGTGTAAAATAAAAATAGTATGAGTAACTACATGATATTTCCAAACTTTTTGTGGAACAGAAACACAAAATATTAAAATTTTCTCGATAAAAAAATATCACGAAGTTACCTCTAATTTTCACGTATTTTCGATTTGTACTTAAAATGCTAATGCCTATTATGATAAAAATTAGATGATTATATGTATTAAAACAAGGCAAAAAAAATTGTGTAGGCTTTTTTTTTTATTCCTTTTATTTTTGGTTTTATTACGAATCAAAGCTTGTAGGACTTACGACGTTCTTAGTTCGTGGAAGAAGCCATCTTCCGTCGCACGTTACGGGAACTTCAAGCATATTTTTGTTTCACAAATCAGTCGGCGTCGCTCTGTTGAGACGAGAGGACTACGCTCAAATTTTTAGCTGCGCTGAGATATTATTTATTTTCGTAAATAATATTTTCGTAATTTATCACATTCCACAAAAGAAACTGAGACATACAAAACATGAAAAAAACACTAAAACCACTTCCAAAACGAATATTACAAGTGTTATTGATTGATAAATAAATAAATACCGAGTCTAAATAAACATATAAAATTCAATGTTGATATTTGAAAACTCAAGATGACATACATTTTATTTGACAGATTTTTGACTGGTATAGTAGCACGGAGTATAGAAAGAAGTAGGTAAAACTAGCGCCATTGCTCTGTATTGCGGTGAATTTTCTTGCGGAGAAAATTTACAACATAGCCAACGAGCCCATTCTACGTTCATTTGAAAGTTCGCACTGGAGATTAAATCTTATTGCGATTTACTCAGGATCCAAATTCGTTTACTCCCACTTTTTTTGACAAACTTCTTGTAAGGTGACCCTTAGACGAACAATTGGAGCGATTGACCGCCCCTAAATAAAACTTGTTTAGAATAATACCTTTGTTCTTCGGTTATTGGTATAACGAACGAACTCGAACAGATTCCGTATGACTCCGGATTTTTAATTTGTCTGTCCGTGATGTCTTGTTTATATCTCTTTAGTTGACTTTTTTGTCGTAGTTGGGTTTTAGTTTTTACCTGACTACGGCGAAGCAAAAACGAGGGTTATAATTTTGACCGGTTCCTATGTATTTATCTATGTCTGTTCCCACATATTATCTTCTAAAAGACTCATCACAATTTGACAAATGAGGTATCGTTGGAAGCTTCTTGATCGTCCGCTGGTCAAAGGCTATATGAAGACACATTAAATTGAAAATTGCGCCCTCTAGGTGACATATCATGAACAACAAAAAATATTTTTTAATCATACCATGTTGGGTATCAAATGAAAGGTTTTAATTAGCACATTTCAAAAATATATATTATAACCCCAAAAAAAGCAGCGACAATCAAGACGTATATTGCCATATGTTTATGTTAACGCGTGGGATGATAACTGCCGCTTCACGCGCCGCCGCACCGTAAACAGAAACAACGTCAGACGCGCCGCGTGACGCTACACTGCACGCGACGCGCCACGCCCCGCGTCTCCGTAAATGAGGCCTAAAGTAACTTGGCATGTTTTCAAAGCTACAATTTCAACAGTTACAAAGAGGGACTATACTAAACTTTCTATTAAGGGACTAGTTATAACAAGCGCCCGAGACGCGCATTTTGTACGCTGCGTTTCGGGCGCTCAATAAAATTGTATGAATTCCTATGTAACGAATTATATCAAGCGCTGCAGTCTAAGCGAGCGCCCATGCCGGGCGCCGTTAGGCCTGCACATGTCGCAACTTGCCACTCTCAACTTGCATCTCCGTTGTGCGATTTACAAATAAGACTGGGAGAAGGTATGCCGCGGGCATTGCTGCTGCGTGCGCCGCCGTGATGGAACGCCGCGTGTGACGCGGCTATGCCATTCGCGGGCTCCGCCGCAAAAAACGCTCCATTTCAAACAAACGCGTGTAAAATCGCGTCTCCGTAAACGCACTCATACAACGCTATATGTTTGAATTCAGTGCGAGCCGCGCCGCCCAAAGCCACGCGCTACTCCTCGCGTCTCCGTAAATGAAGCCTAACCGTGCCCTTGACGCTTGGACGCGAGTTCCTTTTTCACTATTTTTCCTTGTCATTTTCTCCGCATTAGTAATAAACTTAAAAGAAACACGGTTCAAAAGTTACAACAAAATGTGGAAATCTTGTTGCGTTTGACGAGCGTCCAAAACGCGCCGGGCGCGCGCCCAAAACACAGCGCAGGTACTGAGCGCGTACCTCGGGCCCTTGTTATAATTAGTTCCTTTGGTACTTTGGCTCCCATTTACATAGATGAATAGATGTCAATTCTTTTAGTGGTGAATCCGACAATCCTACATTTATTTCTTTTGTACAGAACACGGCCTCTTTTTCACATGTTTCAAATATTTTCGAAGGGGATTGTTCGCGTTTGGCGCAGGAAAGGTTTT
This sequence comes from Lithophane semibrunnea, assembly GCA_947363905.1. Taxonomy (NCBI): domain Eukaryota; kingdom Metazoa; phylum Arthropoda; class Insecta; order Lepidoptera; family Noctuidae; genus Lithophane; species Lithophane semibrunnea. The sequence goes on along the minus strand of OX376212.1, from coordinate 6,502,051 downwards.
CATGACACATGCCATATTCGTTGCACAATACAGTGCAAAATTCATTATACGAATATTATTTTTTACTTGGGTATCACTTTGCACGATCCTCCAAAGAGAGAAATCCACGATATAGCATTATATTTATTACTTGGTAACACAGTTTTCCACAAAGACGTCATTAGGTACAAATTGTACAAGGTCCTAAATAAAATTTGGTAACATTTAAATTTGAACTTTTTCACGTCAACTTTGAGTTTCTAGTTCCAAAACATGAACATGATCTATAGTTCTGAATTCAAGCTTAGCGTATCGTATAAGCAAAATAAACTACAGATGATTGAAATTCGAATTCTATAAACGCCAGACGAAAAGTTTCTGCTGGCGGGAAGGCATCGTGTTTTGTTTTCGTCGTGTTTAATGAGAGGGGTAGGTAAGGGTTGCGCGGGTGAAATATGATTTTTTGCTGTCAAACTACTCCCCCTTAAGCTCTCCATACAATGAGAGTTCAGCTTATTCTAGACTGTGTTTTTAGTTTCCAGATAAAAGTTAAGAATTCAATTTTATAGGTAGTCGAAAACTCACCGGGAGGCCACGTCCTAACCAACGCAATTGTCGCGCGATTATACGATCGAACCGTTCATATTGATAGGCCGCTTCCTATTTAAAAGTGTCACTTTTTGTTCGGAAATCCGGAAAGCGGCCTTTGTCGGCGCGCCTACGCGTTCAAGTTCAATAAACAAATAATTACATATGGACGCGCCGATCGCGTATTCGCGCAGCGATCGGTTACGGGGTCTGGCGAACACGAACACGTGGTCGCGTCGACAGAATGCGCCTTCTAATTTTTCGAACAAATGAGTGAAATATGAACGCGTTGATCGCGTATTCGTGCGAACAATTTTTTTGTTTAGTACGCGTGTGATATTCAAGATGTATTTGTAAAAGTGAAGGATGGTCAGGGAAAGACGTCATTTGATCTTGTAAAGGTTAGATTGGCCAACTTACCATATCACAGCTGCCTTCAACCTGCCTCATTTCCAACTTCAGGTCACTAATGTTAGAACTTCTATCACAATCCTTGAACTGGTCCACACAAGTCTTCCCCAAGTCTGTTATATCTGGTTTCTTTACATCTGTATTTTTAGTCTTCTTATGACAAAGCATTATAATCAACATGATTATCAGAAGGAAGATTACTGCTGATGACCCTCCAGCAATTATTACCACGATTGGAAATGTCTCTGCAAGAAATTTTTGATTTAAGAATCTTAAGAGTAAAAATTCGAACAATTTACAGCAGAAAAGAATGTCTTTAAAACGAGAAAACTGCATTGCGTTTAATAATCTCTTTCGGAAATAATTCAAAGGAATATTTTACAGTAAGAATATTTTAAGTAATAATTTACAGTGTGGAAAAAGAGCTAAGAATTCATTTTGGGTTTTAAACACTAGGGTGAATTTTACAATTAAACTGAACGCGGTCAGCACATCTAAACCGTGTTGAAGAGCCAATCAATCAATCTGCCTAGCTTTTTCCAACTATGTTGGGGTCGGCTTCCAGTCTAACCGGATGCAGCTGAATAGGTACCAGTATTTTACATAGAGCGACTGGCTATCTGACCTCCACAATCCAATAACCGGGCAATACGATACCGCTTGGTAAGACTAGTTATCAAGGCCCGTCCAGACTGGCGCGATAATGCGGGCGCGATAAGGGTTGCGCTGCCTGTCACGCCAGTTTGCACGAACCTTCAGACTTTCGAACTTCTGACGACCCGTAATGACTGTCAAAGATCCACGAATAACAGCAGGGGCCAACGGCTTAACATGCTTTTCCGAGGCATCGAGGAGTCTCGGTATGTAAAGATGGTCACCCATCCACGGACCAGCCTCGGAAAGCGTAGTTTAACCTTAGGCACGAGCGAGAAAAGCCAATAGTCCACAAAAATGATAACACTGACAGCCCTGGAACTTCATTTAAATGTGCTGATCGCGTTCGTTTCATTGGTGAAATTCACCATTAGCTTAGAATGGTGATCTCATACTCACTTGCTGGGACTAGGTTAATTTCAATGCTATCCATTCCATAAACATTTACTACAGAGCAATTGTAGTGCCCAAAATGCTTCGACTCACTTCTGCGTATAATCAAAGTCGATTTCGTCATCCTATCAGTCAGACTTTCTTCCAAAAATGCATATTCCTGAAAGAACATTTCGAATGTAACGATATAAACTATACGGAGGACAGCAAAACTTTGCAAACTTAAAGTTTTATACGGAAGTTGTTCAAAGATAAGAGTAGAGAAACATATTCATTCTGTATCTCTAAGTAAAACAGAATTTTTAAATTTCTGTTTGCTGAATACATTTTAGCGGTAAAACAAAAGAATTGTTTTATCTCTAGTTTTGTGCTGTGCATACATTTTTTTTCTACTTTTATGGTTCCCGTTTGAGAAATCTTGGCCTAACTTTTCTCCGAGAGCCCCCTGTTTTAAATAAGCGATGGAGGCAAATTTGCCCGTTTCTGTGAAATGCACACTTAACTGTGCAAGTTTATGGCAACATTTTATCGTTTGTTGAGAGCTGCAATGTGGACTCACATTTAGTTTGTAGAATTCATTCTACAAACTTGAGAGAGATACTATAAGATAGGTAAAAATAAAAGGTAGGCGTAACATTATGCAAGTCAAGCACTCGTTTTCACAGAATATCATCCTAACTATAATATCATTAAAATGCGAAAGAGATTTTATTTGTTTGTTCCGCTTTCACGCTAGAACGGCTAAACGGATTTGGATAAAATTTGTTACATGGATAGACTATGAACTGGACAAAGGCTACTTTTCATCTTGGATCCCCAACGAAGTCGCGGCAACGGTTAGTATTCTATTAATTATGTGAAATTCACGAAAATTCCTTCACATAGTAAACGTTGATTAGCGTAGTTATGATTGACTTCAGTGTAACCATAGATTTTTTGACGTTAGCATTAGACGTAAGGAGTATGCACAATCCTGCCAGGATTGCGGGAAAGTCCGAAAGGGATACCGGGGCCCTTGGCAACAGGCAACTGCAGGAACACGGGTTGGTTTTAGTCAGTAAATGTCTGACACGCACCTCCCGGCGCCCAGAGCGGGAGAAGTCATTTGATGATACCCCAAACGCAAAAAAAAAGAGTGTGCACAATAAACCGCAATATCAGTCTATCCATAACATAAAATATCAGGCATAATCAGCCTATAATGTTCCCACTGCTGGGACACAGGCCTCCTCTGTTAGAGGAAGTGGGCTTTTAATCTACCACACGGGCCCAGTGCGGGTTGGTAGATGTCATATGGCGAATTATCGTTTTTTTTTATTCTAGGACATGCCGGTTTCCTCGCGATGTTTTCCTTCACCGTTTTGAGAGCAGTGATAATGAAATAATTTACACAAAGTAAAGCGCCTGTCAGGGTTCGACCCTACGACCTACAACTCGTAAGTCGTGGCCGTTACCACAGGGCCACCACTGCTCAAAATATCATGCTTGATACAATAATATTTACCTGATTATGGAAAGAATTGATTTCGCTCCCTCCAAACGTCCACACAATATAGTCAGGTTTAGGAACGGCAAACGAAACGCATTCTATCCTCACACTGTCCCCCTCGACGCCATGCTGTGTTTGATTTGACATAATCTTCGGTGGTCCTATAAAAACATGGAGAATAAAGGACCCCATAAAATTTTTGTCATTTTTCCTCGACACTTTGAGGGAATTTTGTCGAAATATTTTTGCAGGGATAAGACGAAAGTGAATTTATATTGAGTGCTTTTTATTTATTTTAAATATTATATGACGTAAGAGAAAGAATTGCCATTATAAAGATAACAGGCGAAATATAGTTATACTATCACAGCGTAAAAATGTTTATCAGTTTTCAAATTAGATTCTTTACCATAGTGTATGCAGTAAAGTCTAAAATGCTATATCTTAATTTTAAAGTTGACTCATTACCATAATGATACTCATTAACAGAGAAAATAGGTTTGAATTTTGAATCATCGACCTTGTGACATAGATGTGTGCATGCAATTATAAGCCTTAAGGTGGTAAACATTCGACCGTACACGTCTGTCTAACTCTTCGGGGAGAATAATTGTGACGCTGCCACACGACGTGATGCTTTGTTTGAGCAAAGATCATTCTAGTTCGATATACCTACCTAAAAACTTGCCTAAAATAACAAAACCTGCTTCTAGTTTCAAGTGTCAATTAGTGAAACACCGAAGTTTACAAGTGGACTTAGTCTCTATACTCTCGAAAACTTAATCATTTATCTAACTAAAGGTTTCACACCCACACTTAACATCAGAAGCCACACAGCTTCCCAAACTTTCAAAGTCCAAAAATGAGCTAGAACTTCCAGAATACAAGTCGTTTTTTATTTACGTGTTTGTTCTTCGCCTGATTCTCACCAAATGGTAAGTGATGATCAGGCCGAAGGTGAACGCGAGCTTCACCCGAAATCCTCAGCCATAGAACTGGCTATCTTACCTCTAACTGCCGAAACACAACAATGCTGTTAACATTGTTGTTATGGCGACAGACTTAGATTAAGATGATGGTAGCTAGCCAGGCGGACTTGGAACAAGCCCTACTACCAACCAAACCGAGCAGAAAATGTTGCCACCACTGGGAATCGTACCCTCTGGATCTGAGACAGGAAGTCTAACCTCTAGACCACAGAGGCGGTTAAAATCCTTATATACAGTATGTTAACTAACAAAGGGCGTTCCCGTTAACCTGCAATAGAATAGCGTCTATACATGCTAAAAAAAATATTACCATTTAAAAAAACATGTTTTTTTTTTGTTTTTGTATAGTAAAATATTCACAATAAAATATTAAATTGCTACGGAAAATAAACTCTCTGTACACGCCCACTTGTCATACTTGTTTTTCTACGTTGAAATACAAGTGTGCATGTACAGAGTGTTTCTTTTACGTTTAAATTTAATCGTTTTGTGAACATTTCACGACAAAATATATATATTTTTTTTTTTTTTGTATCGTAATATTTTTTTAGCATGTATACGCGTTAACCTATTGCAGGTTAACGGGAACGCCCTTTGTTAGTTAACATACCGTATTATAAAACAAAGTCCTCCGCCGCGTCTGTCTGTCTGTCTGTTCGCGATAAACTCAAAAACTACTGCACCGATTTTCATGCTGTTTTCACCAATGGATAGAGTGGGTCTCGAGGAAGGTTTTAGTATATAATAACCGACAACCACGCGGGCAAAGCCGCGGGCATCAGCTAGTGTCTAATAAAGACACACCTAATAGATGCAAAGTTAACAACAATTTAAATAAGACCTTTCAACGCACTATTCAATTTGCATAAAACGAAATTTGAAACAGAACATCCAAAACTAAGTTGCCTATATGGGTATAAAGTTGGGACCACAAAGTTACGAACTGCTAACTTGGCTAGTTCGCAAGATGTTCAAATTGAAATGACCTCGGGTACGACGCAGCACTTGCAGAGTTCGTATAGGTCGAGTTGGCTGAGCAGAGTTGTAGACCTACGACTTAAGGCTTTTGTATATTTAAGAAGTTGTGTAGGCGGTTTTGGAGAGTTGGTATATTTGAAGTGCATAGGAAGGTTCGTGTTACACGAATGAAAACCCGATGGAAAGCGATTATCCGCTTTTTTAATCGACTTCTTCAAAAAGGAGGAAGTTCTCAATTCGTGTGTTCTTTATTTGTTTTTTACGCGATTACTCCGCCAAATTATTAATCGATTTTGATTTTTTTTTTTGTTTGTTATGTCATGCTTCAGAAGTGGTCCCATATAATTTTTATTAACTTTGCTTGCGTAGTTTTTGAGTTAGCTTCAATATTACGTATTTTTCCCACTTAGTATAATTATGTGAACGATGTTTTAAGTTACTCCATAAGTTACTCCGTCACTGTTATTTACATAGCAGGTAGTGGTATTCGAATTTATTTAGGGTAGGTACCACAACTAAAAAGTGAAAAATAACATTAATTTCGGAAGTCGGTGGCAAAAGACGAAAATTGAAAAGCAAAGACACCGACTTCTGTTTTTTTTGGAAGTCAGTATTTTTTTTTTTTAATTTTTCATTACCCACACTACCCATGGGATTTCGAAAACATGCCGCTGAATTAGAGAGTGAAAAAATGCCTGAGTAAATAGGGATGTCAGTAGTAGATCTTACAAAAATAAAAAATGCGCGTGCCGTACACGTGAAGGAAGTGAAACTTCTTTAAAATAAAGAATATGAGAGATTTAGTGTGAGAGACAGAGATAGTTATACAATATATAATGTCTTCTCTCTAATGTAACGAAATATGCCATTAAAAAAAAAACGTGACGCGTCCTTGAAATTTAACTCTCATATTTTGTACATTTATCGAATCGCCACCTACGAAGTTTCACTTCGAAAAGGTGGAACAGCGGATCAAAAAATCTTCATAAGGCATATTCTTACCCATTTTTACCCTTATATGAGCCAACAATATTAATTATGAAACTCTCACATACGAAAAGAAGATTACTTTGCATGCTTTTTATTCTTGGGTAATATTGTCTAGTATACCTTTAATATAAACCATGGCAGGAGCTTGCACATCTTGCCTGTTCTCAGTACTCGCTTTACACCAGTACTGTCCGGCAGAATGAGGAGTCACTGTGAGTGTTAGATTCGGTGATTTGCCGACTCTCTGTTAGGACAAAAGTGTCGTAGTATTATTTAACATACTTTCAAAAAAAAATATTGTGATTAGAATCAACGGCAACACCATCAGATAAGAGTTAAATCGCAGAGGTCAACATACCCTTTCGTACTTTAACTCTAATTAAGCTCTCACTTTGACTTTAGTTCCACGATTTCCAGTATTTTAAATATGGATCATGCTACCATAGGTAAAACAGTTCTAGTAAATATCAAAGCATTAATTTCAATCATTCAAAAAACTCCATCCTCGCAGAAGTACAGTCACGGACTATAATTGATGAGCCACCTGGCACTGTTCGTATTTTAGCCATGTAATGCAAATCGGGTTTATTCGATTCCTGACACGCAAAGTCATATATCTTCGTATTAGAAGAAGAAAATTATATTTCATATCTTTACCGGTTGGCTAACCTGAGAGCCAGAACTACAAACTTGACAGCAGAGTGACTACCCAAAGTCAACCAATTGCAGGTCTAGCAACAGTAACTTAGCAACGATAAACAATCGTCGCTAGGTTACTGTTGCGATAGTAACGTTAGCGTACGGAGAAATTCTCTGACATCGATATTTCAACTGTCAATGTCTTCAGTTAAGTTTTCAGAATTATTGAGTTAATGAGCTTATGAGAGTTGATTCAAAGGAGGTTAGTATCAAATAGATTGGATAAACTTAATGCAACATTGTATTTATTTTTATCACTAAGAACTTATTAGTCAACCTCTGTGGATAAGACTATTTCCGATTAAAACTAATTTATTTGTCATCTTGTTTACGAACGTGCGATTTGAGTTCGTGTTTAATTGTGTTATCTCGTGAATGTATGAAACTGCAAAATTGAAAAGTTTGAAGGTGGCTCATCAATTAATTAAAGTCCGTGACTGTAACAGCGTTAAATTTGAGATACACTGTTGTTTTTTTACTAAAAATAAAGATAATATTCCCGTGACAATATACTTACAATAAATCTCTCATGTTCATATCGCAGCCACTGTATTTTCGGCGGTGGGTGACCATCTACGATGCAAGACAGTGTAGCCAATGAACCGGTCTCACCTTCAACGTTCTGTGGTCTTACTTTGATAGATGGTCCATCTGCAAACAAGGGGAATTTTTAATACCTTCGAAAAGTTCTATACTCTAAGGCCTGAGCTCTTTTTACGCTGATGTCAGTCGCGTACGTCGGTCGCGCGTGCGTATAAACATTGTGTTCGATCTAGCACCTTATTGTGACGCTGACGTTCGCAGCGCGTACTGCGTTGCTATGCGTACGCGACTAACCATACGCGACCAACATCAGCGTAAGAGGAATTCAGGCCTAATACTAATCATTTGATTCGTAGATATAATTTTCAAAACTATTTCCAGTTTAGGACTAACATCTTAAGAGATGCTTTAGTATGCGTTCCATATGATTATCTAGTGATTATTACTGTCTCTTTTATCTTAATAAAAAACCGGAGAGAGAGAAAATTACAGGGAAACCCTCAAAGTGTATTTCAGACTATTTCCAAATCAATTCAAAATTGCACGAATGACTTGAAAGAGTGACCCACATGATCTTATTATAAATTATAAATGACTAGCTTCCGCACGCGACTTCGCTCGCTTGGTATGTCGATAAAAATTAGCCTATGTCCGTCCCCGGGATGCCGTCTTTCTTGCCAAATTTTATCGAAATCCGTTCAGTGGTTTAGGCGTGATAAGGTACGATACAGACAGACAGAGTTACTTTCGAATTTATAATACTAGTATGGATTATTATGAATATCTCGCCCCCTATTACATGGGACTTAAACATTACTGGCAAAATGTGGGTGTACTATAAGTACTTTAAAGGGTTAGGGAACCCTCCGGGAATCACAGGCGTGATAATATTATGTTATGTAATGTAATGATTATTATGAACATCTACCGAAAAATTACAGGTGTCCAATGTTATATTTTCACTAAAAAAGTACCAAAAAACCTGTAGCTGCTGGCTCTCGGTAAAGTTTCCAACAATTTGGATGCAAAATAAATACTTTTATTGGAATAAAATATACCTGGCGGCTAATTAAAATGAATCCAAGGGTAAAAATAAACAGCGTATGTTTAATTCGATTTTCATGAAAATATAATTTGCTGCGTACATAATATTTCGACCGTTAATTTAAAATCTTTCGGGCGGCCATTTGGAAATTCATGACTTTTTGTTTTTCTTTAGGTACAGTCTGCAAGTAAGTTGCAGTCTAACTCGTCTTTTTTAAATTCACGTGTTTCTGTCACAATTTCTTTATTTATTACTTTAATTGTATACTTAGCATTATCCTTAAATTCGCTTTCATTTCAATGATCAAATACAGTAAGCGCGTACTCTCAATTTATTAAGTCATTGTTCAAAACAGCACAGTTAGAAATGACGTAAAGAAAACAATAAACAATGCATTATGAAAAACGTAAACCTTTTCCAGAATCCGCGTTGATATTCCACTTACATACCATATCATATAATGCTAGCTTTATTACCACGAAATAACAAGTACTAAGTAGTAGTCATATTTTCTTTATTTATTTTTTGTTGAAAAAAGTGAAATGTTACCTTTTTAAACAAACTTTGTCACAACATAGTATACGCAGGTATACTATGTTGTGACAAAGTTACCTGTTATGTAGATAACGGTTTTATTCCCACATTTGCAAGGCAAAAAAAACTTAAGACTGTAAGATAATATGATCCACAGAATAGAAACTTTCACAGGCAAATTAACTTGTGCAATTCTTATTATGCACTGGCGACTAATGGCAATATAACACGGCTCAACCAAATTCTTTCACTTTTATGTTGCTTCATCCGAAATATAAGGCATATAATATGAGCCGTGTAATATTGCCTTATCAAAGTTCGCTCGTAAGTAACCACTCCATTTCTTCCGACTCCATGTCAACACTATAATGCTGCAGCGTATGAAAAGTTAAAACTCTATAGTCTTAGAGAAGCAAATAAAAATACCTCGGAGAACATTACTCTTAGCACATAAGGGGATTCCATATTGCACGAAGACTAAAAAACAAAATATTGGTAATTGGAGAGATCTTCCTGTGTATGTTTGTTAAAGAAACTTTTTATGTTATTTCACGTACCTTGTTATTTATTTTTCTTTTGAGAATGTACTGTTAAATCTTTTTTTTTATCTTCCTAGTCCAGCAGCCCGGAGTTTGGATTTAAATCAAAAAGAAAGTAAAGAAAGAAAGAATTCCATTTATTTGCACACAGTTCGTGAAACACAAAATACAAAAAAGGAGTGAGAATAATGTGAATGTGTGTGTGTGTGATGAGTGTGTCCGACCGTGATGTGTGTGCGTGTGTTGTGTGTGTGTGGGTGGTGTGTGTGTGTGTTGTGTGTGTGAGGGTGGTGTGTATGTGTGATGTGTGTGTGTGTGATGAGTGTGCGTGTGATATGAGTGTGTGCTGTGTGTGTGCGTGTGTGCTGTATTTGCGTGCGTCTATAATGTGATTTACGCGGTTGATGTCAATAAGGTCGTCCCTCTGTTACATTTTTTCTGCTCGGTTTGATTGGTGATAGGTAGTAATGCTTAAAGTGAATACTTAATTGGATACACGTGGCTGGTCCATTTACTATGCTAACCATTTCTAACGATAACCAGCTAGGGGAACATAACAATCCTACTTCTAATTGGACTTAATAATATATTTACAGGGTCATTAAAATATAAACATCTCAAAATCGTAATAGCTCTTATTTCAAAATCACGACGACGACGGTGAAATGACCACGACATTCCTTTTATTCGTCCTTTCGTATCTAGGTACTTGGCTACCGAACAATACATCTATAGAATGAAAATTAAATAATAGTCCAATCATTTGACAATAGAGGGCACTTCATTCGACGTCAAGAATTGCCCTGAAACCACGTAATTGTGGGCAAATGACTATAATTCAGTATTGTGTTAAGGACTCTTGAAACTTTGAATAATACCGTTTTAGTCGACCCACTTCGAATTGACGGACGGTATACGGCTTTTTGTTCCAGATTTTATAAGGTAATCGTTTGGACTTGTAATTTTGCTTCGAAAATGATGGTAATTTTAATTTAGCACGGCTTAATTATGTTCTTTTCATTGTTTAGTTCGACAAGTTTCGAAGAGCGTAATTATCAGTATCATTATAAAAGTCTTCAGAATTGTGAATTGTTTAATTCGAAATGACTTCACTTTTGCAAATTTTTACTCACTCGACCCGGGATAAAAGTTTCAAAATTGACATGTAGTCAATTAGAAGACGTAGATATTCAACCACTATGATGTTATCAAGCCATTTACAAAAAAACCTTGTAATATTTAGGTAACATTGACATTCAATACAATCATCAAAATAACGACTCTAAAAATGCAATCCATAAAAATAAAAAAAATATCAAACCCGAGTTTAGGTCGAAACAATCGAATGGTTAATACGTGATTGGGTAACAAAGAGGAATCATATTTCATTCCATATATCCCTTAGGTATAAAAGGGAAAAAGTAACCATAGCCTTTTGAGCCAGCTTCCTGTATGCCAAATTTCATTGTCATCCAGTTTTTTGAAGGAAAACAAAAGGCCAGCAAAGCTTTGGGCCGTTATTAAAATATTGGTATTGGGTTTTACCGGTAATAGAATCTGAAATAGATAGCGGATCATTATTGTTAGTAGTGATGCAAGGAATACTAGTTTTACGAATACGAATACCGATTCTATTGTTCGCCGAATACGAATACGAATACCTGATTCTACTATAGTTGCACGCAATTATTAGTCAAGGAACGTGAAAGGAAATTTAACACGCTAAGCAATATAAATATTAACATGTAATTTAGAAGGTAATTAAAATTAACTATAAATGTAAATTTTTATTTTAAAAACAATTGTTGCAAGATTTTTGGCGAAAAACGATTCATTTTTCCGTCTGTATATTTGCTACTGTTAAAAATAGCCTTTCTGAGGCCACTGTAGAAGGTTTTATCGAGAAATATTCTCGCAACGCAATATCTATATTATGGGATTTCTGGGAAGTCACTAATTACGAATGTCGTGACAGTAATCGGCGAATACGAATATTCGGTAATTTGATGGTATTTGGCGAATACGAATAGGTATTCATTCGTATTCATTGCATCACTAATTGTTGGGCAAACTCTTCTCACTCACATTTCTTTCGTTTTCTTTTTGTTTAGCATTTGGTTCGAATCTAGCTCTTTTAGTCCTTGCTCCTAGCTTGATTTAGTCCGAGTATATTTCACATTTATTAATCCTACGAGTATGTTCATCATTTAACTTTTATTTTTGAAGTGACACTTCTTAGTCGGCGGCGATTCGATAAATTGAACGTTAATTAATCTAATTTCAAGCTCGCGTCACGTTAAGGTATATTTCGTTACATGAGAGAGATGAAAGATATGACTCTCTCTGTCTCTCACATAAAATCTTATTCAATGTTTAAATAAGTTTCATTTCTATCACGTGTACGGTGCTGCACGCGCAATATTTTTTCGTAACAAGGAGTTATTGGTTTCTATACTTCTTGTTGTATTTTGTATGCCTATATGTCCTGTGCCAAGAATCAATATATCTCTATACCTAACTATCAAAATCAATTAACCCGTGAAAATGCTATACAAACAGACCGAGAACATTCCACATTTACAATAATTATCAAGTATGAAAGTACGGCTTCCCAAAGGAGATCATTCATATTGGTCTAAATAATGAATGTGCCCAAAAAATAAACAAAAAAAATTATATATTCCGTCAGAACATGTTATTCTCTTCACTTTTCATTATTGAACCAAATCTATAGGATCCTGCGCTGTTATACGATTTTGAAAAATACTGTTTCCAGTATGTTTCAGTTAAAATAATGAATAGTAGGTAATTTAATTATAGTTATAGTTGTAGTAATAAATAATTAAGAGAAAAACATCATCTTTCGGAATATAGCTTTTTTTTGTTTGGCCGGCAGTTTCACATTAAGCTCAAAAATGTATGGACGGTGAATGATCTCATTTGTATCATCAGATCCGCCAAAATAAAAACGTTCTCAGAACATTTCTGGAAACAAAAATCCATGTTTATTTAACATATAAACATCACAATAAAGACTACGCCGAACCGACCAATAAGAATAAATAGTTTATTCTTGTTACTAGAAATTATCAGTTGTAGGACTCCTCATTTCATTGCAGTTATAAAAAGTTAAATCGTTCTCGTTCGTATCTATTTCATTTAGTTCACACGATAGTTCGTGTGAACTAAATTAAATAGATATATATATATATATATTAGATATAGCTTACCTAGTGGTAAGCTACGCCAAAGTAGTGAGAAACAGTTGACCGATATTAACCATGAAACCTATTATGGATTATTGGAAGCGCATCGGCGGATAAAACAATAATGCTCTCGGCTTTTCTGTTCGTGAAAGACCACATGTAAGATACCTGGTGAAATCTCATGAATAATATTTCGCATGCGCCAGGAACTAGTTTCAAATTCTCAGAAATAATTTTGGATGTGTGTATATTTTCTAGGATGTACTGGAGTCGGTTTTCAAATATGAATTTGGCTGGTTGTATCGTCAACACGAGGGTAGGTGTTGAATGTGATACATTCCAGGATGGTAGTATTTTTTGTTATATTATATTATATTATGTAGATGAGTTAAAAGCATAATTTAAGTATTGATCGTGGCTAAACTACTTGATAAATTAATACCTATAGTTTCCCAGAAACACTCGATGACAAACAACGTAATATTTGTGAAGTAAGCTTTTTAAGATCGCGGCTTCACGCAAGGTTGACAGTGACATCCGCGATTTCTATAAAGTTGAACAAGGTGTTTAGTAATTAAAGTAGATAGACTTAACCCATCTCAATCATCATTAATTTGACAAAAATCCAAAATACACGACAAGTTTCTTGCCTACGGCACACAATAAAATTGAAGCAAAAAATGAATTGCAAATTGTATTGTTGCTTCACCTTATGGTCGGTATGCCACAGAACCAGCTACAGGAAATTAATTTACACCATGTAAATCAGGGTTAATATTACCAACCAGGTAATGTACTAGCATTGAAGTTCGATGCTGCTCTTCATGAAAATGAAAAGTACGTAAAATGTACACGGAATTTATAAATCATAGCATCGGCAAGACAAAAGACAGTACGCTCGAACGCTCTTTTCACACCAAGCCTCCATGAGTCTATCGAACCGCAGAACTGACGAGGTATTATATTCTTGAGCAGCACTTACAGGCCACTTCCAGAGTTTTGGTGTCAGCACTTTTGCCAACTTGGTTGTGAACCTCGCACTTGATGGTCGCTTCGTTGAATCTCCGGGATATGTTTGATAGTATCTGTAACAAAGGTACTAGTGTTAAATTGGGGTGATTTTTGTATAAAATAAAATTTTTAGTACCCCATGGGATTTCTTTTACCATTTGAAAAATAATTAGGGTCCAAGTTTGTTGTCTATTATAATCGTCGTAGCAATAAATGTAACTTTTGGTCCAAAAGTTTATAACATTCTCAAAATTATATTTTTAAATTAATGTAGGTATCACATAGATAATTACATTGTTATGTTAAAATAAACAAGGAACATTTCCGTAACACGCCACTGTTTCCAGAAACAAGAAACTTTTCTCATCTAGTGCTTAAAATTACACTAACAAGCGCAGAAGCTAAGGTAGACCAAAATAAAATATCCAGCGTACTAGTTAAAACAAGGCTTCTAGCAAGACTTTAAGAAAACGATGCCAATTACCATACAGCACTAAACATTTCAGAAGAAGGAAAAACACAAACACGTAAGAGAGAAAACAAAACATTTAATAAGCCAAAAATTTCCGAACATACTCCTTAATATGAAACATCTAATGTAAAATGCATATTGCAGGTATATGTTGTGCCAAGAAGAAATTTGAAAATTCTCTCTTATATTTTCGGAGAATGCCTCCTCCAGGAGATGCAAATAAGGATGGTAAAATTTAATATAGTGTACGGAATTAATGGCGAAGCGACACTTGAGATGATATAGGATACAAGGCCGTTACTTTGTTTTGGATTTTTAATGGAGCCTCCCAAAAATGGAATATGTTAGTCTCTGCTTACGGTTTTCGTGTACGCATTTCAAAATTTCCATTTTCTTTGATACAAGTGGAATTTTTAGGTGATGGTGTGTTTTGAGTTGAGTTTATGTTGAAACAGGGAATCGGTTAATAAATCAAGATAAACCGAGAAATTCTCACATGTTCACATTTATCAAATACAGTAAATAAGTTCGAGGAAATCGCACCGATACTGATTCCACAAAACACATGAAACGAAATAGATTTTGAAAGCCTCATGTGCTATATGGCTGAAAACATAGACAAATATATCTGCACCAACCACCATGTTGAACAGTTCGCATAAAATAAATTAACCTAATTGTTTATTCAATGGCTGTATCAACAAAACCGATTGACATGTAGCTGCAACGGATGTATTGACAGCAGAATGGTTGGTAGCCTCTTTGCTTGATTAAAAACGCTATTTAAAATCGATAATGGCTAAATGACTCGCGCAAATGCTCGAATGGTTGGTCTTCGAAGGAATTCGAGCTCGACCCACTTGAACTAAAGCGATGACCTAGATAAATTAAATTCTGAAAACATTTAAGCAGAGTTTCGTAACTGGAATGTTCACAACATATATTATCCCTTAACAAACCTTTTTGTAAAATTTAGAATTTTAACAGTGAACCCTAATTAAACTTTGATCAACCTAGGCTGAACTTTAGTCGCGTTGGTACCGGGCTAATTAGGTGATGTTTATTTTATTATCATCTCAAACACAATTAGGTGTATACGGTAATTAGGAACTGTAAAGTGTATTTTTCTTTAATGCATTATCTGATAAACAAATACGGTAAGAAATAAAAACTAGTAGAAAAAACAACGCTATAATAGGTACGAAACAAAAAATAAACAATTGTTCTCATACTCACCAATTCATTACTGATGTCACCGGCTATGTGCTCATTATTGACATACCATTTGTATGTTAGGTTGTTTGGATTTGCACTCGCTTGGCAACCTAAGAAATAATGAGCATAATTATAAGGAAATATAATTTCTGCTTTCAAATCTTTCATAAAAACAATCTGCAAGAATTTTAAAGCTTCTTTTCCTCAGAGATGAGTAGGTAAGTCGTTCAAAGGATGCGTATTAAAAAGAATTAACTAATTAATTAATTTAGTAGCCTTGAAAGTATCTCAAAATGTTGTACCCACCAACGCAGCCTTTATGCGTAAGTATTCAATAAAATTAATAGGGGCACCAGAATTGACCCTTGGGGTATACCTACGAATAGCAATAAACTCTGATGGGTTGATTAAAAAAGTTAATGGATGATTCGAAATCAATTGGGATTTGTATTATAATGGGTAAAATGTTTCAAAACTAACCAATGACGACTGTGTCTCCTTCTTGAATATTTTCTTTCAATATTCCGGATTTCACGAACATACGAACTTTCGGCGCGTATTGTACCTGTAACAAAAAGAATATTAGTTTTACTTTTCCAGACTTTTATAAGCTAAACTGTGCTCTTGTACCAATATTTAAATTCTGGCTTTTTGTACTTTCGTACTAGGTACTCAAAGTTACTAGGCAATAAAAACCTACAACATAATGGTAATATAATCAAACAACTTAATAAATTTGGAATATAGAAATGATTCTCCATAAAATTAAATTGACTTATCAAGCGGACAGTGCAACAACAACGAAGTCGAACCTTTTTATACTCTTTAGAAAACACCAGCATTTTCCACAAGTCAGAATTGTGAAAAACCAAGCTGAAAATGGGAGAAATGTCGCAGAAAACATCGTCAATTCTCCAAGAACGAAACAATACTGCGGGAACCAGCCATTACGAATCGACTTGACCTAAAAATACCCAACAATTTTTCACTCGGAACTTTAAAAAAGACGGTTTTAAAAATAAAAGTAAAACAGACCATTTCTCGTTGTGTCCAAATCAGAACTGTTCTCCAGTAGTTGTACGATGTTGCAAAACATATGGAGTAACAAAGGAGTAAGAAAAATAAATACAAGTGAAGCATCCAGTAGGGGGAACTTCGATAGCTGCGTTCGTTGCACAGTTTTATACAAGGAGCACGTAAGGAAGAGAGAAGTCATCACTTTTACCACAATGCAATTGATTTTCCAAAGCGTTTGCAAGATTTAGGGCTTTATAAAACCTTGTTTGTCACCTCTTGTTACTTATAAGTAAGGGGTGGAATGTATGAGGGATGATAATAATATGAAAGAAAAAAAAATCAAGTAATAAAAACTAAAACCCAACTACGACTTAAAAGGTATAAACAAGACACCACAGACAGACAAATTAAAAATCCGGAGTCACACGTGTTAGGGCATAAATCGAACAGATTACGTGTGACTCCGGATTTTTAATTTGTCTGTCTGTGGTGTCTTGTTCGTACCTTTTGTCTTAGTTGGGTTTTAGTTTTTACCCGACTACGGCGAAAAAAAAGGAGGGTTATGATTTTGACCGGTATGTATGTATGTATGAATGTTCATCTATTCCCTCCTATCTTCTAAACCACTCATCATAATTTGACAAATGAGGTACCGTTGGAAGCGTCTTGATCGTCCGCTGGTTATAGGCTATATGACGTCACATTAAATTAAAAATTAGAGGAAATAAAGTCAGGAATTAAAAAAAATGTCGTTTAGTCGTACCATGTTGGGTATCAAATGCAAGGGCTTAATGAGCACATTTCAAAAATATATATATTATAACCCCAAAATAATAAAAAAAAAATAAAGTAATAAAAACTAAAACCCAACTACGACTAAAAAGGTATAAACAAGACACCACAGACAGACAAATTAAAAATCCGGAGTCACACGTAATCTGTTCGATTTATGCCCTAACACGTGTGACTCCGGATTTTTAATTTGTAAATTTAATGTGACTTCACATAGCCTATAACCAGCGGACAATCACGACGCTTCTAACGATACCTCATTTGTCAAATTGTGATAAGTGGTTTGGAAGATAGGAGGGAACAGATGAACATACATACATACATACCGGTCAAAATCATAAACCTCCTTTTTTCTTTGCCGTAGTCGGGTAAAAAGTTGAACCGTAACGGTTGATAGGGAAGAATGGAAGAAAAAACATGTTGCACGACCCTTTTAACATGGGGCAAGGGCAGTAAGATGATGGTGTCACCACTTGGGGCTTTCAAGACAGCAAATTAAGGTGTGCCCATCCTATGGAAAATGCACAAAATGAAAAATATTATTATTATTTATTTATTTTTTATTGCTGTGAGGCACACTCCCTTGATAATGTCCTACATCGTACTTTTACACTCTTTACTTTGTTGTAACTGATGTGTTTTGTGTGCCTCTTAGTCTGTGCTGAATAAATGTATTTTCTTTCATTTCTTTCTCCTATGCCACTCGCATTTTATATAGTATTAAGTAAGTTATATTTTTTTGTCAATGCATAATGCAACTGGCCGTTTTTAAATAGTTCTCAAGTCTCGTGTTTCCATGGAAGATCTCTTTTGCTTCTTCGATCTAAGGTTCCTCTGCATTTCGCCGAGGGTAAGCTGTTGTCACTAATCTTTTGCTGCCGATTGTTCTTATCGTCTGTTCTTTTGTCTGGATTGAGCAGAGATCTTAGTAGTATCTATATTGGGTACATCTTTAATGCTTGAATGCTATTGTAAAAGTGGTTTGGTGATTTATGTTTTATGAAAATTGTAGGATTTGATTAGTTTAATTTATTTCACTGATTTAATTATTAATCTACATAATTATTATTTGATTTGTTCCGCATTCACCTCGCCTCTCAAGCCCCACATTAATAATATATTCCTTTTTTGAAATAGTAGCTTGTCGTGTAAGCTTGTCACTAAACTTCACCGTCACTTGTCACTAAAGGTTCAATAGAAAACCAGCGTCAGACAGTACATGTCTGGCATTAATGCTGAAATGAACCTTTTTGGCGCAGCCGTGAGGCGCACACTATTTAATTGTTGTCAAAACATTTTTTTATTTTGTCATTTGTATTTTGTGTCTCACGAACTGTGTCCAAATAAACGTTATTCTTTCTTTCTTTCTATGCAAGTTTAATTCATATAATAATTATTGAATTTTGCGTATAAAATTGTATCAGAGACCCATACTCAGTGACTCAGACTCCGAGACTGAAATTCAGAGACTTAAGTATCAATTGCCATAGAAGACATTCTAGGAACCAATTTCCACAGTATATACACACATTTTAGTGCCATTAAGCTAGTGGCTTCAGATAACCTCACTAATATTTTACAGTTGATTGTTTAAGACTGGGTATTACGGGGGCATTTTAAAGGCGTATGGTATTGGAAGCCAGCCAAACTGATATGGCAGTCCCTATATATAATTTGGAGAGGCTGGGAGGAAGTAAATTGAAAAGACGGTTCTAATTTGAAATGGAATTGAGCCATTGGAATTGGAGTAGAAGGTACAAGTGTTCTATAAGGTTGAGGTTATATTTGACTGTAAACCGTTGTTTACTTCGAAGTTAAAGTTATTGTAGTTTGAATATATTATTATGTACAAATACATTAATTCAATAGGATAATAATTAAAATGACTATGACATTATTAATTTGCTTGACATTACTGTTATAATTTATTAGTTCAGATTTAATTTAATGTAATTTTCACAGGCTTTGGATTGTAGGCTTTGTTTACTTAATTCTAAGATTCTAAGGTTTAGTAAAGCGGAAGCATTTTTAAATCAAGCAACTTTTCGGCCGTCTACGATCTATCAGTAAACGTGATAGGGTGGTCTTTTTGGCGGCCGCCCGACTCACTTAGTATCTCTGATGCGTACCTACCCAACTGTCGCGATATCATATTAAAAGTCTGCGTGTTTAAAAGATTTGAATCATAATATTTACAGTAATTAAAATTGGTAAACATGAAGGTACTTACAGAACTGAACTATGTATTTACACTACACTATGTCACTATTTTTTCTTCGTCTCCTTTTTAATACACTTTCAAAATGTTCACCGCGTTGCTCGATGCAAATTTAGTTTATTTAGAAAGAACGAAAGAAGAAATTAGTCTGCACATTCGCCCCTGTATCTATGGCCGTGTTAGGACGAAAGGTACCGGAGTCCCTCAGACGCTGGGTTGCACTTAACATTGTCCTGGCGCTCAATCTGGTACCATATCTTGCGTTGAACTCTCGACACGCTAACTCGACATTAACGTAGCAACGAGCCAGTGTCCTCACCATCTCCGTGTACTGAATATTGGTGTACTGGAATGCCATCGCGCACGTAAACAAATGACATTCGGGAACACTTGTCGCTCGCTGCCGGCGAATAACTACCCTTGTGAGCGGGCGCGCCGCGGGCGGTGACGGCGCTTGCGGCGGTATATCAAACGTCAAAGGGGTAAGTCGGCAAATTAATGCATCTCCCTCTTTCACATTAATCTTCCATTTGCAAAAAACGAACCACAAAATTCCTAATATTTTGTCATTTCTTAAGAAAGACCACATTCGGTCGTGCATTTAAAAAAGCTTTATTATTTTGGGATTAGGTCTAAATTTCGTTAAATTAACTTTTTTTTAACACAACTAGCTCTAACGTAATAAAAAGCAGTTTATGTGTGTGTAAAGAAAGCTATGACCGAACAACAAATTAGGTTTTGCATTTAAATAAGACATATTGCTTTGCAATAAGGATTAAGTTTCCTTAAATTAACTATTTTATTTACCGCGCACTACACATTGGATATCTATGAGCGTATTACAAATTTGGTTATGCATTTGAATAAGCTTTATTCCTTTGAGATAAGGCTTAAATAAAATATCTTATTACCTTGTTAAGACGCGGTGGTTCTAATGTCAGTTAAAGAAAAGATTTTTTCATGAAAAATTAACACATAAAAATAATGATGGAAATCGATTCAGAAGCCGATTCTGAGCAAACTACTTTCAGGTCTTGCGCTTATTCTGTTACACGTTGTATTTGCACACCTCACATGGTTATAATACAGTGTACCATATAAACCTTTGTAACATCCTCTGAACATGTAATAAACAAATAAATGATTTGATTTGTTGTGTTTGAGAGATGTGGTATGAGACAAAAATCTAGTTCAATAAAAACAAAATATTTTACCCTAAAATTTTATAGGTATCTAAAAAGCTGCTTACTATGATTAGAAAACTGAAATGAGAATTGAAAGAATAAAAGAAAGAGCAGAATTTAAACAATGAATTAATAATATCTTGGCAATTGTTGATATTTTTCCATTACAATGTGATTTTAATCGAGTAAATTTTTTATGATGCTTTGTATAATTATGATACACTTTTTGCAGTATCTATAAAAATATTATTTCAACAAACATTATCGCTGATCGTAAACAAAGCACATGAAACAAAAGTGTTTGATATGCAATAAATTTTATTATAATTAATGTTAAGGTGTATGAACTATTAATCACATGAATTTCTAAGGCAAATATAATTTGTTTAAAAATTATAAAGGACAATAAATACTACTTAACCAGAGAATAGGCATTTTCATTAATCAACCTGCCTAGCCTTTTCCCAACTATGTTTGGGTCGGCTCCCAGTCTAACCGGATGCAGCTGAATACCAGAATTTTACATGGATCGACTGCCTATCTGACCTTCACAACCCAGTTAGGTACCGGATATTACGATACCCTTTAGTAAGGGTAGTTGCCAGACTTTCAGGGCTTCTGACCACCCGTAACGGCTCGACTGGACAAAGATCCAAAATTGACAGTAAAGACAAACGGTTTTACGTGCTTTCCGAGGTACGGAGGACGATCGATATGTAATGAATCGCTGATGATTAAATAGTAACCTTATTACCACAAAGATGACATTTCTGTATTGAGTTTGACATAAAACTGACATGAGATATGCATTGAAATGTCTAAGTTGTAAAACTGACATGAGACATGCATTGAATAATGTTATCGACTTTTGATGAAAGCTGGGTTATAAAATTATCACATTTATAGATTACTTGGAAATATAAAGCTATAATAATTTTAATAAATATTATAAAATATGATTAAACGTAGGTATATATATAATGGTAAACTTGTTGTTTTCCATAACTCACATGACAAATTGATCCAATAAAAAAAATCAAGTCATAAAAACTAAAACCCAACTACGACTTAAAAGGTATAAACAAGACACCGCAGACAGACAAATTAAAAATCCGGAGTCACACGTAATCTGTCCGATTTATGCCCTAACACGTGTGACTCCGGTTTTAGTTTTTATGACTTGATTTTTTTTAAATTCTTTTGGGGTAAATGTGCTCATTAAGGCCTTTCATTTGATACCCAACATGGTACGATTAAACCATATTTTTTTTTAAGTTCCTCACTTTATGTCCTCTAGAGGGCGTCATTTTTAATTTAATGTAACTTCACATAGCTTATAACCAGCGGACAATCACGACGCTTCTAACGATACCTCATTTGTCAAATTGTGATAAGTGGTTTGGAAGATAGGAGGGAACAGATGAACATACATACATACATACATACATACATACATAGATACATACATACCGGTCAAAATCATAACCCTCCTCTTTTCTTCGCCGTAGTCGGGTAAAAACTAACTATTATTCTTAACAACATCCCTACTTTATACAAAAGGGGTTTATCGTAAAGATACCCCTTAATCCGCTATAGCACATACTTTATTTTGTAACCAATGAACCTTTAAGTCTAGACGAAGCCTTACATTGCAGGGAATTAAACGAACAAAGCCTTTCTGAAGTGACAATAAACCATTTGAAAGGCTCTCACCGTTGTGTGGAGCGAACGAAGAATTACATGTTATTTTCATACAAGCATTTTCATATCAAGGAAGATAAGGCAGATTTCGAAATAAGTATGAAAGAAGATCTTCTGTTGTTTCATTCCGTTTGTTACTTACGGGATTAGGTACTTTGAGTGAGTTCGTTGAAACGGTTTCAAAATTTATGAGGGGTAAATTGTTAGAATTGTTTATGAAAGGTAGGTAGATAACCTACTAATGTTACCCACTTGAGTTTGACTAAACATTTATTTTTATATTTCCTTTGTGAAATGTTTGATCACAGTATAAGTAAGTAATAGTATTATATCTTCATAGAAAGCGGCCGGAACGACGCGCTTCGAAATCTCAGTGTATATCAGTACGCAACAGTATTAAGTGCGCGGCAGTTACGAAAAGACGCGGAAAGAAGGTGCCCTCTAAATCCATTCAGCCATTTTAGCGTGACAGCGTAACAAACAAATAAACTCGTTTTCACATTTATAATATTTGTTAAGATTTTGAATTGGGCAAGAAAAACTACAAGGTGTAGTTGTATCTAAGTCTATGTCATTTGTTATCTAAGTAAATAATATCCATCAATATAAAGTTAAACTTATTTCTCAAGAATACTAGAAAAAGCAAATAGATCTACACATATTATGATGACAAGTAAGATGACTTGTCAGTCATCCACTCTTAACAAACCAAGAAAAGAAAAAAATTTCAACGAAAAATTATATTTCTGCGAACAGCGGCAACAAATTCAAAGGATTTGTTCCATTAAAACCTGGCGAAACGGCTGGCAAACCGCAATGAAAAATCATTCGCCTCATGATATACACGATCTGCTGACACCGTTACAGAGCGTCGTCACGAAATTAGAGCCTTACACAGCCTTCCTTATTTTCACTTTTCCAGTATAAAACCACGTCCAAAAATATTAGATCTACCCCACTTAACACAATATCGAGGAAAAATACAGTTTTGATAGGCCAAATGAGGCTGGGCAAGTTGGTAAGCCGAATCGGCGAATTTTGTAAAAGGAGGATGTACAAAAATTGCGGCACGGATTTTTTTTACCGACTGTCTGTTTCCTTATTTCGTTCTCCTTTCTTTATATCCGTTTATTGGAAGCTTGGCTTAAGAAGTAATTTATGTGTGTACAAACTCAAATTAAGGATTGTTTTACTTGTGTTTCTTGCGATATTTTTCTTTAGACAAGGATTTTATTGAAGAAAAGCCTTTATAGAAAACTTTGCCTGTTAGTTAGAGGCTTGAAACTATTAAAAATCAGGGAGCAAGATAATTTACTTTTCTTTTTGTTGTGTTATGTTAATGTAATCTTTTCAACTCAACTGAGTTTTCAGAAGTGTTTTTCTTCATGACCTTGATCCAACAAAATTCTTACAACAGCAATTTCTTTTACCACACTTTCATTATTATAAAATTACAATAGAGTGTGATCGAAGAATCCAAAAGACCTAAGAATCCAGATAAAAAAAACATCAAGAATTTTCTTAACCAATTTATTATCGTATGGTAATTCGAGAAAACATCTTGAAGGCACAGCGTACGTCGCAAAAAGATGGGAGGAAACGTGCCCCTTTTTCCTACTACATACATTTTAATACAAAATTATACGAACAAGATAGGAGCCCAGGGGAAGTTAAACCATAAAGTCTTAAACAAAATGTGGGTTAATCGTCGTATCAAATTATCTCATTTTTGTATAAGCTGAAACGTCCATTTATGGATAAAAAGTGATCATTAGCATAAACTCTGGCTTTGATAATGTGCCAGTAAGTTACTTCCCGTTTTAAGTATTTATTTATTTTTTATTTCTGTATTTCTTTCTATTTTTTTCAAGTTATTTTAATTTTTACTCGGTTAGACCTAAGTGTATTTTAATTGGATTTAGTTTCATAGTTTTAAATTGGCTAAAAAAGCTACTTAACTATTTTATTCACGAATTTCGAAATTTCACGCGGGTGAAGTCCCAGGCAGAAATAAGCTAATCGTTCATATTTCTTGAAGGATACAATGCAAAACCTAAAAATACACCTCAAACATATAGTTGTCATGATAATAAATGAGCTGTTATATTGGATGGCCGTAAATCATGTTTAAGTGGGTTCGGAACAAGCTGGTGGAAGTAAAAGAATAAT
The DNA here is from genome assembly GCA_947363905.1 of Lithophane semibrunnea. Taxonomy (NCBI): domain Eukaryota; kingdom Metazoa; phylum Arthropoda; class Insecta; order Lepidoptera; family Noctuidae; genus Lithophane; species Lithophane semibrunnea. The sequence goes on along the minus strand of OX376212.1, from coordinate 6,477,235 downwards.
TTATCAGAAACGGAATGAGGATGTTTGTTTTATTAGTTATGCGGATTCGGGGAAACTTGTAGCTTTAGGATTTATTTCGGGTAAGGTAAGCAGAATTTGAGCGAAATATTATGTAGGACTATTCTGATCAGTGTCATATTTTTCTTTGTCTTTATTAGGCTATTTTCTGTCTCAGTTTTTATCTTTCTCCCACATTTTTTTTTACATTGGTTATAATTTGATTTCCTTTGTAGGTTTGAAGGCGCTTTAATTATAGGGAATATGCATGTATGTTTTTAATATTTTTATTCGATAGTTTACATCGTCAAATAATAGTTAAAAAAAATTCGACGGCAAAAAAGCAATTTAAACTACTAAAATTTTTTTTTTTTGATATCCAACCGATCCGGGCTATTTAAACGCCCTCCATTTGGCGCACTTGGTGTGGTGACATCACAGTCCGTGAAAACAGACAAGCAACTGTCAAGTCAACGTCAAACACTCCTTTTTCTATGAGCGTTTGACATTGACTTGACACTTGTTGATTGACTTGACATTGACATTTTGATTGTTATCCCGGATTGTTACGTCACATCCGCTCTTAGCCTTTTCAAGTATTTGAATTACCCACAGTTTTTTGGGACTTTTAAAAAAGTAATTTTTCGGTCAAAAAGAAATTTTATTCAAAAATATTGATGGAGGCATAATTCTGAAGTAATATAGTTTATAAAAAAAAAATATTTGACCCATATTTGAATCACATGCATATTCCCTATTTTCTGGACACAGTAAGTCAATTTTAGTGTTTACAAAATAATAATTTTAGATATCAGTTCAGTAAAGATACAGTCTTCTTTTGAGCACATATTGATGGTTATAGCTGACTCCAACTCACAAATATTAGTCAGTAAAAACTTAGTTCTACTTAGTCTAGACAGAACCTCGTACGTTGCGTGGTTTAGAAGAAAAACGTAGTAACACAAACAGATACGAAAAGCTACTTTATAATGTATAGATAGATTATGATGTATTAACAAAACTGACACTTTAATACTGCAGGCCGATGATAACTCTGCCAGGGTTGCGGGAAAGTCCGAAATGGATACCGGGACCCTTGGCAACAGGCAACTGAAGGAACACGGGTGGGTTCTAGTCAGTAAAAGTCTGACACCCCCCCCCCCCCCCTTCCGCTCAGAGCGGGAGAAGCCATTTGATGACTTCCCACACTCAAAAAAATAAGGCCCATGACAACTGTCATACAAAACGGCGCAGAAAAACATAGTGAGGAAATCGGCATGTCCTAAAACCATCAAATCGAAGACCATGTGACATCTACTAACCCAAACTAGGCACGCGTGGTGGTTTAAGGCCCTCTCCCTCTCACCGAGAGCCTGTGTCCCAGCAGTGGGAACATATAGGCTGATTATGCATAACTTTCATTAACACCAGTTTTCAAGTTAAAGTAGTATAATAATTAACGAGGTAGTCCTATTTTTAAACCACTCTCTACGAATAGAACATCGAATCTCATAAAACATTCACATGAACGAAGTCACGAAAGGTTTCTAGTAATAATAGAACTACTGATTTCAATTTAAATAGTTAATAGCTGCCGTGTACGCGGTTGTTGACATTCAAAGTGACCTTATGAACTGCCCAAAAGATCGAAGAAATATTTCATTAATAGATGGTTATCGATATACCTAATGTATCGATAGTAGTCGCAGTAACATTATTTCTATTATAGTCATCTTTATCGTCGAAGTTAAGATTTAGAATAGAATTAGAATAGAAAAGTTCCAGATATAAATGTAGAAATTTTACATGCACACAACGGGCGGTCTTATCGGTAAACTAAATGCGATCTTTGAAATGTCCCTTTGGTTGATTAAAATCCCTGGATAGTGGTGTTCCATTTACATATAAAATAAATACTTATGGTACATACCACATTATACTTATCTATATAAATATATAAGGTTTATCTTTTCATACACGAAATCAAATATAAGGTCATTATTATGAACAACTTGAAAATTGAAATCACGAAAAAAAAATCTGTTGTTCAAACATTTTGACGAGCTATGCGAACATAAATGTATGGCGCAGATTTATTTTTTCGTCAGGAAAAGTGCCCAAAAGGCTGACAGCATTCATTATGTTGTATGTCAATGCTGATTCTTTGGCCAAAAAATAGGCCAGACTTCTGGTCACATTTGAAGGGTCGACCAACGGCTTGATCTCGAAGCAGTCTTGAAGAACCAAGGGTGCACTAGATCTCATGGCCCTAGTGTTTCAACCCCAAACGGCGGATATACAACTCCCAATCAGATTGCAATATTTTCGCCGTAGAAATAGACACGGCGTTCTGTTACTAATATTTTAGCGCAACAAGATATTTTTAATATACACTATTCATCTATCCACATTCGCGTAATAATAACTCATTTCATTTTGTTAACTCACACATGAGCAGGATGACAAGAATCTAATAATAACACACGTGCTTCATATTTTTTATCATGTCGAGCAAAATCTAGAAAATCTGATTCACTGCACGAGAATTGAAGAAAGAATGCGAGTTTGCTTTAAAAAATGTTCATGTTATCCTTTTTTATTGTAGAATATACGTGGACTAGTTTGTGATATGAAAAAACTGGCTTTTATGCTTTGTTTCTTTTTATTCCATACTAAGATACAACACACGCAGGGTTGTATCTTACTATAGAATAAAAAGTTGCTTAATATTGTAATTATGAATTGTATCTTTTACTATATAACAATGTATGTAAGAAAATCGTAAATACAAAAAAAACTGTTGAATCTGTATGGCCGCCAGACACCAAATAACAAAGATAGTAAAATTATGTCAATCAATCAAATAATGTTGCTTACCTCTTCTCAACTATGTTGGGGTCGGCTTCCAGTCTAACCGGCCGCAGCTGAATACCAGTATTTACATGGAGTTATTATGCAAAGTTTCATGATCTAATTTGACGCATTTTTTTAATACCAGCGCATTTTTTTTTATTGAGAAAATTTGATGTAATCGTGTTTTCGTTAAACATCATCAATCCTCAACTATAACATTATATTTATTTCAAAATTAATGCTGCAGTATTTTCGACTTATTGGAGGATCATGCTAAACAATTTGAGGTTGTATAGGCTCATAAGTCTCGAGCGCCTAGGCTGTTATTATCAGCCGACGAATATGAAGTATTTCATCAAATTAACTCAATTAGTATGACTATATCGCTTTGAGAAGTAGAAAATTCTTATAGATTTTCACATCATAAATATTTCGACGAAAATTTGTGTTAACTCAAATCACAAGACAACAAATTGGCATTCATTCCTTACACTACAGAAACCTCAAATATTTGCCAAAGCAAAGTGTAGCAGATCAGATACACAAGATAAACCAAATCTCACCAAATTCCTATGAAATATAACTACCTACTCATTCACATTATAATTGTTCGTAATAGTTAATTTAACAAGAACTGCCACATTGTAACGAGAACTTGATTTGAAACGTAATGTGTATGGTATATGGTATCAATTAGCTAATTTAGATTATAAATTCAATTGTGCTTAAGGCATTTGAAATTCGTGTAAAGGAATATTAAAACAGTTTGTGTCAAAGTAAGACTACTCCAGATTGAATTAAGGTAATCATGTAAGTTGTGTGCTCGAAATCCACATAATATAATATTAAATCATTACCTTGAAATATAATTTTTATATAAATTTATTTAGTTTTGAGAATTTTATTCTAAAGTTCCTAAATAATATTTTTTTGCTTTATCAAGAAGAAGCTTTGTTCTTACGGAATCATTAAACCCATAGACAGTCATCAGCGTTTATTAAGGCTGTCACAGAAAACGCCGCTGTTATAGAGTGGAATACCTCAAAGCCATCTCAAAAAACAAATAAAGGAATCACATAGACTGAATAAAATAGTTAAGGATGTAAAATAAACGTTAATCTAAAAGGAAAAAGAAATATTGCCTAAATTCACAGCTTTTCCTCATGGAGATATACAGGGCGTCCCACGGATATCGTGTCCCATGGAGGGAAAGTACCTTGAATATTGTAGATGGAACATTTTACTGAAAGAAGACATTATTTAAATTAAAAAAAAAACAAATTAAACTGCATTCATGCAATCTCATGTAACGGGTTCGATTCCCGGTTCAACCATGTCATTATTTAAATATCTATCTTTTTTATTATTTATTTTTTCTTAATTTTAATTAATCATAGTCTGGCAGTTTGAGTAATTTATGCGGCCTAACCAAATGTCCTTTCTTTGGTATTGTTCGTCAAATCGTTGAGCTCCTTAAATTCGGAGTTGAGCTGCACGATTACTGACAAATGCGTGCACTGACTGGACAGGTCCACTCAATCTGTGTGGTTCTTTCCTCAAAAGACCATTTCAGACACCAATCTACATGGTCTTCACATAATCTGACCAAGATTATGTCTGGACTTTAAAAGAGACTGTGACCTCTGAGTTTGTTTCGGCCTTTCTTCTCAGAGTAGTCAGATAGGAAACGCCGACCTCATCTAGTTTAAAAAAATGTGATTGACGTGTAAAAGTGTTAGTACAAACCTACTTACAGAAATAAAATCATTTATCATTTATCATTTATGAATGCAGTTTAAATTGTTTTTAAAATTCAAATAATGTTTTCTTTCAGTAAAATGTTCCATCTACAATATTCAAGGTACTTTCCCTCCATGTGGCATATCCATGGGACGCCCTGTATACAGAAAGTACAGTATGGCACGTGCTACAATCCTTGCATACTCGCCTCGTCCACGTTCGTGTAAAGTAAAAGGAACATTATGACAAGCTGGACTGACCTGCAGCTTGATAGTAACAGCCCTATAAGCTCGGTCAGCTGTATTTTGGGCTTGGCATGTGAGGGTCTGGTTGTGGTGATGCCTTCTTGGGCGCAGCCGAAGTATAGACCTGCCGAAGCAAATTATATTTATAGACCTACATTTTTGAAACAATACATGCTTCTTTTTCTAGCAACATGGATCTCCAAAAAGATGACGAGAATCTTTCTCTAAGGACGCCATTCTGCGAAACTGTCAGTAATTGTCAGAAGTAAAATCCATTTAAGAACGTTTACGCTGAAAGTGGGCAACGTCGCAAATAAATATCAAATATTTCGCTATTTTGATTAATTTGGCAATATTACTGTATGGAAATATGAAATATGCCTAACTAACTGTTTAAAATATTGATTAGGAAATGCAATAAATGATGAATATTTCATTTTAGGTGTAAAAAAGGCATTTGGAAAGTTTCCAAATCCTCTTTTTTGACATATTTCATATTTCCATACATGAATATTGCCAAATTAATCAAAACAGCGAAATATTTGACAACTATTTGCGACCTTGCTCACTTTCAGCGTAAACGCCCTTAATCATAAAATACTTATTTTATTTAGGGCAGCTTTTTGCGGCCTTCTTACTTCAGCAATTCCAAAGAAAACAGACATTTAAACTTTATTTAACTTATCTTTAAAAAAATCCTACTTAATTAGTTATTCAAACTTACCTAGCAGTGAATCTCCGACCAAACATTGGCACCACTGTGTAATTGACTCCGTGTGTCAGAACACCGCCATCATTATCCACCCAGGTAATCTGTTTAAAAAAAAAATTGTCATAAAAATGTCGTCTGGTTTTATAAGCTAAATAAAATTATACCTACTTCTCACTACCAATAATAAATTTAATTCAATGAAGACTTTCTAACATAAATTATATCGATAGTAACTTAATCCAAGCGCGAATGTTGACTGGGAAGTTTTGGGATCGAGTTTTCAACTTGAAAAATTATTATTTTCTGCTAACATCTGCATTGCTGTTTTGGAAAGGTGATTGGTTCTTCAGGTATTTTTTTTTCTATATTATTGTATTAATTAAGCACAGAATAGGTGCTATATTTTGTTTTCTTGATAGGAATACGGCCCTTGTCGAGTTTGTTTAAGAGGAAATAGGGTCGGTCCCTTTCCCATACAAACGCTCTTGTGTTCTCTCTAGTTTATGACCTTGGAGCAATTATTTTTACAGTAAAATAAATATCAACTAATTCTATGCCCCTGTGTTTTTCGTTTTGATGATTACTAGAACCATCAGAAAATGCTCAAAATTGCCTGTTTAGACCGCTGTCATCAGAGGCCTATTGTACAAATTTGACAACTATTAATGAAAAAAAAATAACATAGGGGAACAGTAAATATCCTTCATATTTAATTTATAAAATATCTTTCAAATTGGTCCAATATTGGAGGAGGAAATAGAAGAGAGCCGAATCTCGAATTATGACTTTTTGTATGTAGAAAAGACCGACCTTATTTCCTCTTAATGATAACATACATACCTCAGCCGCAGGTTTTCCTCCAACAGAAATGCACTCCAAATTAACTTCTCTATCTTCAATCGCTTGAAGAACTGGACCTTCCAGTATCTTTGGCGGTTCTGGAGGCATCAGAATGAGAAGACGCGCGTATCTGGAGCGAATCGCTGGTTCTCCTGTGGACAAGAAAGAAATGCTGTAGTAAATTCTTCTTTGCTAAAATTTAGAAATTGAGGAGAATGGAGATTATTATATTTATTTAAACTTAAACCAGAACTATAATCATGAACCTTTTTTTTTTTTGAAGGTGTGTGATCATCGAATGACTTCACCCGCTCTTGGCGGAGCGGGAGGGCGTGTCATTTTACTGGCTAAAACCCACCCGTGTTCCTTCAGTTGCCTGTTCTCAAGGGTCCCGGTACCCCTTTGAGGGAATTTTAAAGAACTTGCATTTTTCGTACTAACATTTTCTTAATTTATACAACAACCATGACCACTAATGTTTGAAAACTTTTATGCACTAATGTTTGAAAACTAAGATAACGTATGCCACTTAGATTAAGCGACAAAAAATAAGTTTAGGCTAAGTTAAAAAAAAATTGTGGTATTTTCTGCTAAAAAAATGAGGAGTAATTTTTAAGGCATTTTTTATGTTTGGAAAACTGTAAGTAATAAGATTTTTTTACTATTGGTAGTTGTCTATGATGGTCTTTATTTGATATATTGATGAATATTTTAAATCATAGAAGTGACGCAGTTCTCTATTTGTGAGAAAAAAGTGCCAATTTCATAGGTGGGGACCCAATAATACATGAAGTCAACTAGCACCCCTGCTTGGTAGTGTGTTAGATCTTTCTTCAACCATATCGGAAGTAGATAATAATAATTATTCAAAAAATCAACACACTTTTTAGGACACTAAAGAAGAAAAAGGCAAAGAATTCTTATTCAAAAACTACAGAATAAGAGAAGGTAGTAAATTTTCAATCTACATCAATACATACATTCAGCCATAACATTGTTTATTATACAGCCCAAGCATCCAAATTCATCTAAAACCCGTAACCTTTACCACAAATTGTAAATGCCCTACCAAATCAACATGTACGACTGCCAACCGACGCATAAACCTAACCCAATTACCATAGTTTGTACTGTTTTATTATAATCTAATAAACTGTTTTATACCTGCGGCTGAACCTGAGTGGAATTAATTGAGTGGGAAGGTTCATTCCTGAATATTTTGAGGAAAACGTGAGTCTACCTATGTACAGTCACGGCCTTTAATTGATGAGCCACCTGGCACTGTTCGTATTTTAGCCGTGTAATGCAAATCGGGTTTATTCGGTTCCCGACACGCAAAGTCATATGTCTTCGTATTAGAAGAAGAAAATTATATTTCATATCTTTACCGGTTGGCTAACCTGCCTGAGAGCAGAACTACAAACTTGCAAAGTCAACCAATTGCAGGTCTAGCAACAGTAACCTAGCAACGATAAACAATTGTTGCTAGGTTACTGTTGCGATAGTAACGTTAGCGTACGGAGAAATTCCCTGACATCGATATTTCAACTGTCAATGTCTTCAGTTAAGTTTTCAGAATTATTGACTTAATGAGCTATGATTCAAAGGAGGTCAGTATCAAATAGATTGGATAAACTTAATGCAACATTGTATTAATTTTTATCATTAAGAACTTATTAGTCAACCTCTATGGATAAGACTATTTCCGATTAAAAGTAATTTCTTTGTCATCTTGATATTTCAACTGTCACTGTCTTCAGTTATGTTTTCATAATTATCGAGTTAATGAGCTATGATTCAAAGGAGGTCGGTATCAAATAGATTGGATAAACTTAATGCAACATTGTATTAATTTTTATCATTAAGAAGTTATTAGTCAACCTCTATGGATAAGACTATTTCCGATTAAAAGTAATTTATTTGTCATCTTGATATTTCAACTGTCACTGTCTTCAGTTATGTTTTCATAATTATCGAGTTAATGAGCTATGATTCAAAGGAGGTCGGTATCAAATAGATTGGATAAACTTAATGCAACATTGTATTTATTTTTATCATTGAGAACTTATTAGTCAACCTCTATGGATATTTCCGATTAAAAGTAATTTATTTGTCATCTTGTTTACGAGCTTGCGATTTGAGTTCGTGTTTAATCGTGTAATCTCGTGAATGTATGAAACTGCAAAATTGAAAAGTTCGAAGGTGGCGATGAGCCACCTTCGAACTTTTCAATTTTGCAATTAAAGTCCGTGACTGTACATACAGTTATAATGAGAATATATTCCCACTGCTGGGACATAGGCCTCCTTTCTATGAAATAGAGTGGCATTAAATTGCGGTTTCTCAAATTATGCTCTTCTTTATAATTTGTATGGTGTTCTTGGCTTCATAATTTTTATGGCTTTAGTGTTTAAATTCTGCAGTTTTAGAATTAGACGTTTATAGATTCATACGATTCATCATTGGAATCTGCAATTGGTCTGGTCAAAATACTTCTTCTGAAGGACAATTTATGACCAGACCGTTACATAAGTTATTATTTCATCAGAGTTTTCGTCAATTTTTCAAGGACCTAGCTTCTTTTCAATTAAAATTTAAACTGTGGAAACCCCCTCAACTCCCTCATTTTACGCGACAACAGATTCCCACTAACTAACTAACTTAACATCTAAGCGAAATGCTAAAAGCTCGTCCGTTGCGATAAAGCTAAAATAATTGTTATTTAAACACGTTAGACAAAGTTGGGAAGCTAGACTACAGGACTAGACAACTCTGTTTATTAAATCATTTAATGGCTTTTGTAGTTCTCGGTGTAGTAATTGAGAGAGATTATTATGTTTGTATATTCTGTGACATTTTGGATGGGTGGAAGAGGACCAGTCTCACCATGGGGTATCGTGTTACCCAGTTAATTTGGTTGCGGAGGCCGTCGGTCCATGTGAAATACTGGTATTCAGCTGCATTCAGTCAAACTCAAAGCATTTATTTCAATTAAACCATTTACAGGCACTTTTGAATTGTCAAAGAGTCGGGCAGTTAGTCAGAAAGTTGAACCTAGTCGCCCATTTCAAAGCGTAGATCTCTATGGAGGAAAACGGGCAAGAAAATCCAAGGATACTCTTTTAAATATGGATACAGATATTACAAAATCCTAGGTACAGTATTCTTTTTGCTTCTATATGTGAGAACAATGTAAAACAAAAACTAATCAAAAACAATTCAAAATATAAGATTAAAAATAAGCTCTGCCAAATAAGAGGTGACCAGTCTCAACTGACGGTGCCCGTTTACGAACATGACACGTGGATCAGCACCATCCAATCCAGCTCAACCATTTTGGAGGGAACCGAACAGTTATACTGGATTTCGAGCGCAACACATTTGGGAAAAGGCTAAGCAGATGCTGAGGAAAAGGAGGCCAACACAATGGTTGGAGAATGGCAGATAATTAAATTCTGTGCCTACCCCAAGTTACATTGGCACAAAAGTAGACGGAAGAAGTGTCTTGGGGCTGTCCATCGAACCGCTATTATCAAAATTTTGTTTCAGTGCGGTTAGTGGAAGTCATCCCGTTTCGGACAAGTGCTGTTGAAATCAGTGCTCCGAGTGGAATATCTGATTTCTCAAACTTCTTCTACTATTATATAGCCCCAGATCGTTATGAATGGTCTGTGTTCATCTTTACCTTATCCCGTCTACCATCAAAACACACGTCCATAGACATTCTTGGGCGGAATGAAAAGCCTCCTTGTCTGACGATACTTAAGTGTGTCTGGCGCATTGTGGGTTGGTAGTCTCGGTACCAACGTTGCTGACTAGCTCAACTTTGCACTAATAAGCTATGCTATCATACAGGGTCAGATTAAATTAGCTAGTGAGACTTCGCAGACGTGATGAGGTCCTAGGTTCGTATCTCAGGTCGGGCAAAGCGTTATTGGGTATTTCATTCGGGAATTTCTCAGTAGCAGCCCGTAGTGTAATTTTTTGCCAGGTTCATGGCAATAGGCTTGGCATTTCGGCAGTTATGTTTAAGTTCCATGTAATAAGGGTATTACATGGGACCTGTGGGTGTATTGTATACACCTCTGCTTTACCCTTTAGGGATTGCAGGCGTGATGCTTGATCTAAAACTATCTTCCGATCATTTGTATCCTCTCTCCATCCAAAAATAGCACACTACCATCAATTCACACGCTCCTAAAACCAACTCCGTAAAATTCCGTTTAAAAGTTCCGAAATAGACATGCGGAACCCAAGAGTTATGAATAGAGTCGTTAAACATTTTATGTACAGTAGCTGAACAAGTTGTTTTGATTTATTCTGATAGTTCCACATTCGCGGTTAATAGTTTTACGTTTGAAATACCGAAGTTCTCGCGTACTTTTTGCTTTAGCATGTGTAGTTGGGAAGTTTTTGAATAGTTGCAACATATTTTAATCTCTCGTATATAAATAGCGTTGGCTTTAAAGTAAATAACGTTGTATAACATAACTTTGAAACTTCGTGTTAGTTTTAAATTATGGTTCCGCGTGGATGGTAAAATATTTTAAAATTGTAACTTCGGGATAATCTTCTTATTCTAAAGTAGCTGCTGCCTGCGGCTTCGCCCGCGTGGGCCCTATCTATTGTGTGTTTACGCACTTAGGTGCCTAAGGTGGATCATTATGCTTGGGCCATGTCAGCCGTCGGTGGTTATTTCAACCAGCCCACCTCCCTCCAGAAGTTATCTAAATCTCCTGGTCGCGCGTGGACCCTAATTTTTTTTCTAAAATAAAAGTAGCCTTAGTTACTCCTACTACCTAGAACATCAGGTATCTGCCAGTGAAAGTCTCGTCAAAATCAGTCCAGTCGTTTCGGAGATCAGCCGGAGCAATCAGACACACGGACGGATAGACAGACAATTTTATTTTTTATTTGTATGGTATTTATAAAATGCCGTACTCTACTTTCTCTCGAGTGAAAGATGCTGAACGGAAGACAAAAATAACACAAAGTGACGCGTCTGATATGTCAACTAAAACGGATTCCATACATACTAAAAATATTGAAAACACATACGGCCCTAATATCACATACAGCAAAAGTATTTGGTTAGAAAATAACCGCAGCGTGTTACTTGACAGGTAGCCAAGCTGCAGCCGACTCCGTGTCGTGGACGGCATGATAAGTAGTGTACGACTCTCTTTTATTTTTATAGAAAAATGGAATTTTGTGACCATTTTCATGGGTCGGAATTTTGGGTGAGTGTTGCGTTAGCAGTATTGCAAATAACTAAGGAATTAATTTAGCGTTCTTTCCTGGGCAGTTTAAAGATGATGCTTTTACCTGCCCTCTTTTGATAAATGTGGTGATTATAGCTATTTCACTTATGACTAACCTATGGCTTCCACCCAAGGCTTCGCCCGCGTGGTACCTATGTCGATAAAAAGTTATGTCCTTCCCCAGGATGCCATCTATCTCTATAACAAATTTTGTCGAAATCCGTTCAGTGGTTTAAGCGTGAAAAGGTGACATACAGACAGATAGCGTTGCTTTCGAATTTATAGTATATCGTATATTTATAGTATATCGTATTAGTATGGATGGATGTTATAGATATTAGAGGTTCCTTTTCTATAGAATACATTTTACTGGTTTTCTAATTTGTACCGATGACTGGATGAGCGGGAGTCAGCTGGATGCGAGAAACACAGGATGGTCGGCTGGTCTATGTAGCGATGCTAGGGGGAAGCCTATGTTCAGTAGCAGACGTCTTTCGACTAACTGATATAATGTTGTATGTTGAATCATTCGGGTCCCTACAAAATGGTTGAGCTGGATGGTGCTGACCCACGTGTCATGTTCTTGAACGGGCGCTGTCAGTTGAGAATGATCATCTCTTAAATCCCTTTGAATTGTTTTTGATTTTTTTTTAACACTGTTCTCACTTATAAAACCAAAAAGAATATTGTACCCAGGATTTTATAATATCTATATTTAAAAAGAGTGTCCTTGGAGTTTCTTGCCCGTTCTTCTCTATAGAGATCTACGTTTTGGAATGAGCAACTAGCTTCAACTTTTTAACTAGCTGACCGACTCTTTAACAAGTCAAAAGTGCCTGTAAATGGTTTAATTAAAATAAATGCTTTGAATTTGAATGATGATGATTGATTTTTACTATAGCTATAAAGACAAATTCGGAGCCTTATGTATCCGAATCTTGAAAAAAAAACAGAATTTTAACCACATAATGTCCACATAACAATAAAGCTGTATTTTCGCAAGTCCAAGACGAAAATAACTTTGCAATACAAGTCCGTAGGCTACGTTTAACTCGTAGATAAACCTCGTCCCCAAACAAACATTTACGAACTTATTTAGCTAAATTCCCAGACAAAGAAAACCCATATGTCTGAGAACTTATCTACCACGAATCAAGCAAAGTGCACTACAAAAAAGAGCTTTTAATCGACAAAAGGACTTAGCAAATCGTTATATGGCACATCGGGTGTTAGAAAAAAAGATGATTGAAGATGCACACTCATATCGTTGTGCCAATCGTCATCTACCTAGCCTTTTCCCAACTATGTTAGGGTCGGCTTCCAGGCTTACTAAATACCAATATTTCACATGGAGCGACTGCCTATTTGACCTCCACAACCCAGTTACTAGGTAACACGATACCCCTTGACAAGACTGGTTCAGAGTTTTGGACTTCTCTACCTGTAACGAATGTCATAGATCAACGAATGACAGCTGGAACCAAATGCTTAAGGTGCTACGGAGGGATCTCTTTGTGTAATGGATGGTCACCCATCCAGGGACCGACCGCAACCAGGGTTGCTTATTCCTAAATTAATTGAGCCTGCGGCTGTTATTACTTAGTCACGAGCTCCTCTCACGTCAATATGTTTCTCAAACTGCCATAAGTGCCATATTACTAACCGTGTACTGTACCTTTTTAGCGAAAAAAGGGCTGGAGAAATACAATAGTTGTCTCAATGCTACGAAATTGTCCAACTTTACATCGTTTAACTCACCAACGCCTGTTTAAATTCGGCTGTAGTGGTGACTGACATAAGATGTGAGCTGTGAGCGTTTTGAACATTTTTTATTCATTTCATAGCATAGATAATAAACTACATTATTATTATATACTGACTGACTCGTTGGTTTAGTGGTTTCAAACGCTACTGCTGAGCATGAGGTCCTGCGTTCAATTCCCGGGTCGTAAGTGTTATTGAGTTTTTCTATCTGGAATTTCTCAGTAGAATCCCAAGGTCTGGATTTGTGCCCGGTTGGTGGCATAAGCTCGCCCCCTACTATATGGGACTTAAACATTACTGGCTGCTTCGCATTTTTTATTATTTCATAGCGCTCTTGCTCCGCACGGTTTTTACGACTTGACAAAACATTGAGATTTTTTTAGTTTTAATGTAACTTTAATACTAACGTATTATACACATAAACCTTCCGGAATAAATTCTCTAAACGATGGTGAAAACCTCATCAAAATCTGTTGCGTGGTTTAGAAGAGCAACGCGGACATACACGAAAAGCGACTTTATAATATGTATAGATTAACGCTATACAAATACTCAATGATACCGATAAGATCGTTTTCTCATTGAGTCAGGTTTTTTTGACAACGCGACGCAGAAAGCTTTGAGCACCTCACCGTGCTCACAAACAAGTCAATCGTAAAGTATAATTTTTGGAACATTTCTATTAGTTCAAGATGACGAACTGCAGATTAAACTTGGTGCTTAGTTTTGAGTTGTAAGATGACTGCTGATAATGGAAAATTAATTTTCAATTTTGAAACGTTAACGATAATGCGTTTCTGTTACTACTGCAGCCATGTTTTTCTTCCTTTTAACTTCTTATTCAGTTTTATAATTTAGTCCTCATTAATTAATCAATGTTACTCCCCTATCTCCTACAAGTTAAACCACACCCTAACCTCGAACAAAGCCGTTGTGGTTGAACAATTTGCGGGTGTGTTTGCCTTTGACCGTGCAAAAGTGGCTTTTTCTTTGCCGACCCGTGTTTGACGAACGTCTAGTTGGACACAATTAACTTGTACCACTGTAAAGTTACTGTGCTGTGGTATTGTCCTACTGTTTTGTGCGGAACTGCTATGGTTTTTGTGATGTATGAATAATTTGTTTCATGTGGTCAGGGGTATTGTTTTGGCTGATATATTATTGAGGTTTATTTTGAGAGAGTGAAATAGAATAGAATGGTAAAATAGTGCTGTTTTGAAATTAAAACGTCACACTGTGTTAACCTTTGTTACAGTAATTCTAGGGTCGGTTTATCAAATAATTCTTTTAAGTTTGATGTTTTGCGCAACCACTGCTCTCAAAACGGTGAAGGAAAACATTGTAAGGAAACCGCCATTTCCTAGAACCAAAAATTCGAAGACATGTGACATCTACCAACCCGTACTGGGTCCGCGTATTGAATTACGGCCCACTCCCTCTCACAGAGAGGAGGCCTGTGACCCAGCAGTGGAAACATTATAGGCTGACTATGTAAAAGATGTTATGGTTAGAAGGGACTACTGAGATAGCGACTAATAGAGAAGTATGTAAGAAGCCTCCAAATAGGATAAGGGGAAGAGAATGGTGATGCGTTAAGCAAAACATGCGGCATCTTAAAGTTGGTAAAAATGTGGTTGTAACTAGGCTTGCCAACCGTCCCGCGAGAGCCGGGACATCCCGTTTCTAGAGCTTTAGAGGATGCGTCCCGCAAAAGACGTGTGCGGGACGCATATTGTCCCGTTTTATCGTACCTACGACGAACGCACGTTTTATTTAAGGTAAAAGCGTCAGGGTTGCCCGCGAAATTCAACATTTCTTCAATTTGGAACCGTATCAAATATTACAGAATTATAATCACAACAATCAGCAATACAACACAATTGTCAGTCTTGTACTTATATGCCGAAGTAAAACGTTCAATAACTTTGACAGTTGGGTCCCGCTTTTATTTGCCACGTCCCGCATTTTGATTGCCAAAGCCCCGGTAAACTCATGCATCAAGGTTGGCAAGCCTAGTTGCAACCAAAAAAAGAGTAATGTTACAGCAGGAGGTAATAAAACAGTGTGGTATTTAAAAACCGTGGCTATAGTCGGTGATTGCCCAGAGATTGCAACAACCGCCGCCAAACCTGACAACCAAACGGTTGTTATTCAACGCTTCTTTCTTACTTATTGTCTCATTTGTCTCCAACTTCGCAAGTCCAATTGTCACGAAGTTCGAAGACAAAAATTGATTCAGCATTAATAAGTTAATGTAAGAAACGTGACACCTTTCAAGATTAAAGTTTCAAGTAAAGTTAGCGAATTTAAGCAACTTCTTATCGAAGCAATTTGCAAAAGTGAGGTGAAAAACATCCCGTGGGAATATGGACATGGTATTTTTGAACCAAGATGTTTGTACGATGGATGGAGGTTGGACAAATTATTCCACGGGAAATTACTACCGGGATAAAAGTATTCATCATCATTATCTGCCCAGCGTTCCCAACTATTTTGGGGTCGGCTTCCAGTCTAACCGGATGCAGCTGAATACCAGTATTTTACATGGAGCGACTGCCTATCTCACCTCCACAACCCAGTAACTGGGTAATACGATACCCCTTGGTAAGACTGGTTGTCAGACTTTCGGGCTTCTGACGACCCGTAACGACTGTCAAAGATCCACGAATGACAGCCGGGACCAACGGCTTAACGTGCTTTCCGAGGCACGGAGGAGAGATATGTAAAGATCGTCACCCATCCACGGACCAACCCCGGCAAGCGTAGCTTAACCTCATGGACCTCAACGACCCGTGCGGCTGTTATTACTTAGCCACGAGATAAAAGTATTCTAAGTTCTAAACCAGAGTGCTAATCCATCCTACCAGGGTTGCGGGTTAGTCCTGCCAGGGTTGCGGGTTAGTCCGTAAGGGATACCGGGACCTTGGCAACAGATAACTGAAGGAACACGGGTGGGTTTTAGTCAGTAAAAGTCTGACACGCCCTTCCGCTCCACCTAGAGCGGAAGAAGTCATTGGACGATTTCGCACCATCAAAAAAAAAAAAAAAAAAGTGCTAATCCATTGCTTCATAAGTTCGAAAAAAAACGCTGTGCTCAACAATGTAAATGATGCAATGAATGTTGTTTAAGTGTCAAAATGAAACTGATTAGTCTTAATCAGTTACAAAAATAAGTTACGCATTAGATAGCAGGTTTACGTATATGCCTTTCATTGAAATCCGTTCAACCATTGAGGTGTGAAAAGGTAACAGACAGACAATTACTTTTGCATTTTTATACGATTTAAAATCGTCTGTGTGTCTGTCTGTTTGACTACTGTTTGTGTACTATTAAAAATACGTTAATACTAAGTATCGGAGTAGTATCGATACAATTATTTCGATATGATTATTTTAATTACTAGCTGCGCCCCGCGGTTTCACCCGCGTAAGTCTCGATTCCGTGGGAATATCGGGATAAAAAGTATCGTATGTGTTAATCCAGGTTATAAGCTATCTGTTTGCCAAATTTCATCCAAATCCATTCAGCCGTTTTTGCCTGATTGAGTAACAAACATCCAAACACACAAACACACAAACTTTCACATTTATAATATTAGTAGGAAGTAGGATTGTAAAAAATGTGAGGACTATTGTGAATTTTTTTGTTTTGTTTTATTTTAATTTTTTTTTCGTTCTCAGTTTGTATTAACGATGGACTGGCAATTTGGGTATTTTATGCGACCTACCCAATATCCTTTCTGAGGTATTGTTCGTCGAGTCGTTGATCTCTTTAAGTTCTGGGTTGAGCTTTACTATTACTGACAAATGCTTGCACTGACTGGACTGGTCCACTCAAATCGTTGTGGTTCTTTCCTCAAAAGATCATTTCAGACGCTAATCTACATGGTCCCCATATGCCCTGACCAAGATTATGTCTGGACTTTAAAAGAGACTGCGACATCGGAGTTTGTTTCGGCCTTTCTTCTCAGAGTAGTCAGATACGAATCGCCAACTGAGGTCACGTTTACACGTCATATTAAAAATAAGCTAGATGAGTCTAGCTTATTACCCGACTACGGCGAAGAAAAAAGGAGGGTTATGATTTTGACCGGTATGTATGTATGTATGTATGTTCATCTGTTCCCTCCTATCTTCCAAACCACTTATCACAATTTGACAAATGAGGTATCGTTAGAAGCGTCGTGATTGTCCGCTGGTTATAGGCTATGTGAAGTCACATTAAATTAAAAATGGCGCCCTCTAGAGGACATAAAGTGAGCAACTTAAAAAAAAATATGGTTTAATCGTACCATGTTGCGTATCAAATGAAAGGGCTTAATGAGCACATTTCAAAAATATATATTTTATAACCCCAAAAGAATTAAAAAAAAAAAAATCAAGTAATAAAAACTAAAACCCAACTACGACTTAAAAGGTATAAACAAGACACCACAGACAGACAAATTAAAAAACCGGAGTCACACGTGTTAGGGCATAAATCGAACAGATTACGTGTGAGTTTTAGTTTTTATTACTTGATTTTTTTTTTAATAAATGACGTGTATAAGTGATTCCAATATTCTATATACTTACAGAATAAACAATTTCATTTCATTTTATCGTCTCAGCCTAAACGTGTTATCAGGACTAAGTCTTATAATTTCCTCATAATCGTTTAGGCATAATTGAACCTGAAGTAGAACTGATTCGTAACAATGCAGACTTTAGATAGACTTGAACTGATAACAGTTTATCTAGATCCCTTCTAAATTGCAAATTGCCGACAATATTGTGTTAGATATTATTAGCTTTCATTAGCATAAAAACCCTATTACATGGGACTATAGATACTGCTCTACCTACTCTTTTGTGGGAAAAAGGCATTATGTTATGTCACATAGCGATTCAACTAGGTTTTATCAATTAGAATTAGATTTAGGTAGATATTATAAATATTTTCTCAAACATGCTTGGAAATTCGAGAGTTATTTTGACAACCTTCTACGAGATAAATCGAAATTGCTGTACTGGTAAAAAACAAGTGATGATGCGGCAGGCAATGCTACTATGAAAATCCAGAACCGTCGCCGTCGTGTTTAGCGGCCAAATAAATTACTATGAAAACTCTTAACTGTCGTGCTATTTAAAAATGGAACAAACTTTTTACTTCAACTTAGGGCAACAAAGGAGACATCATAGTATCAAAGATTTTATTTAAATTTCGATATTGCTTGCAAATAGAGCTGTTTAAAGTAAAGAAGACAGAAATGAACTCAATTATTGGCGCGTGAAAATTATCGTTGTCCGTCATTGGTTCTGAAATTTATAATTAATTTACTCAGTTTGAATTTAAAGACAAAATAAAAAAATAGTACAAAAGTAGCCAAAAACCAATAAAAAAATAAAAAAGTTTGACAGTATCGTTCCTTGACGTTTGTTCATTGGTTGATGTCAAGGCCAGGGACCAAAGACAATATTGCGTATTTACTGTTGCGACATCGACATTGGCAAATGACAACAAATAAACATAACAAAAATAAACAAAATTCCGATTGCAAACACAAATCTTAAAGCACTTGACAAGATTCTAAGACCCATTCTCCCAAATCATATCCAGCAAAAGGAATCTTCAGCGTCTCCTGAATAATTCAAAATGATAACGAACAAACCCCTTGGTTTTCGAACCATGGGACACCGTGATTCCCCCATCCTCTCCGCATAAACAACACCCCTCCCCCGCTGTGTCATTTCGGCAACATTTGTACGACTTCATAGGAATATTGCATGGGAATTTTTATGGTTTCTCTGCCCCTCTCAAGTAGGGAAATGACTAATAGAATGGGGAGTTCCGAATGGGTATCTTAAATGAGTTTGTAATCTTATGGGGCTGCGTTTTTTTACGCGAATGTGGCAAGGAAATGCTTGAGATATGCTGAATGCTGCATAAAGGGTCTTTGATGAGTTAAATCTCTTTGATTTATTGTGTCATTTCACTTTTTTGTTGTTGATCTTATTTTGAAGAACTGATACGATATTCAAATGACGTATTAGGGGTGAAAAGGGTAGAATGGGATCCTGCAAGAACCGTTCAAAAGGAGAAGTTGCATTAATCACCACGCTTAGTAGATTGACGTTGAAATGGTTGAAGGCTGATTGATGATCGTAGATCGCTGATAATAATAAAATAAAAATAAATAATAATTTATTTTTTCTTCACAAATGTACAGTAGTAGTGCTTAAAACTAGCATAAGGATAAGTTTACATTTGTGAGAGACTATTATAATTATAATATATCGTCACTACATATTATAAAAAAAGTCCTACGCCGCGTTTGTCTGTCTGTTCGCGATAAACTCAAAAACTACTGCACGGATTTTCATGCTGTTTTCACCAATGGATAGAGTGGTTCTCGAAGAAGGTTTTACTATATCATAACCAACTTTCACTCGGGCGAAGCCATGGGTATCAGCTAGTAATATAAATAGGTAATTTAATTACTATCCAAATTAACAGATGAACATCTACTAGATGTCAAAAATCGCAAGTTTTACAAAACCCACATGCGGAAGGTTGGCAATGATCCTCATTTATTTTATCTACACCCATGCTATAAATCCTCTATAAAAGTTTCTGAAATAATTAGCTTATTGCCAACATTAAGACAACCAGTGTCATAGTAACCATAATATCATCCAAACGGGTGTTCTAATGTTGTACTGAATTTCATAATGCAACTCATTTAAAAAAAAAAACATTGTCATGCAGGCGCGTTTAACGAACAAAGCACCGTAATTTAAAAGAAAAGAAAAAATTATATTCGAATTCGAAAAATTCGAATTCACGTGGGTCGTATCCCTCCAGTTTTCTTCGATATTAGTATTGCAAACCTTTTATAGAGGATTCATATTATGGGTGTAGTTATAGTCTTGTATGCAACTGTAAATAATTAGGTATTAAAACACTCATGTGATACTACTACGATAAACCCACATTCGTGTTTTAATATCCCTTATTATATAACAGTTGCATAAATAACTATTAACAAAGGCAGTGCATAAGAAATAAAGTTTGTGAACGTCTTCCTTTATTCATAAAATATCTCTTTACCTTACTTAATTACATTATTCTAAAGCGAGCCATTAACTCGTTTCAATTAAAATGGCGTATCCTCGAAGAACAAAGACCAATACAGGGTGTTAGGGTAAACACCGTTATCCTTGCAACCAGTGGTTTGGTTTCATTTAAAGAACGTAAAACCAATGGAAAATTACAACTTCTTTTTTCTTTTTTTTTAATCTACATTTTACCACAAGAGACGCAAGTTCGTTGTCCTATGCGTTAGGGCAACGAACTTGCGTCTCAACACGGGCGGAGGGTACGGGATGTGACCTGACCGGCCGCGAGCGCGACCCCTCCCTCAGTCAGTCAGCTGTTTCGGTAGAGAGTACGGTGTCGGATAGAAACTTTTTAAAATCTTGTAATAAAAATGACGTTTTTTTTTTTGTTGTCTTCGGTCATTTATTTTTATTTTTAAGTCAACTACCCATGGTTTGAATGACAAGACTGTTTACCCTTACAGCCTGTATAATACAACAGTTTGGCACATCCAACTTGCTTTATTGACAAGTCGAGAGACAAAACTTTTCCATTCAATGGGATTAAGTGAAAGAATTTAAAAATATCTTCCTACATGATATTGCTTTTTGCAGATGTATTTTAGGATTAACCAGACTCACACAAAAATTGATAACTCATTGCATTTGAATTGGAAAATATAGAAAAATGTCGTGTGGGGAAAGTCTTGTATGAATGGCTTTATGAGTAGGGAAAGACCAAAAAAACGATGATGTGTGAAAGATGATAATAAGGCTAGAAAGGGGGTGATTTTCTAGATGATACTGATAGAGAAGTATGGAAGAAAAAATCATCATCTGCCTAGCCTTTTCCCAACTATGTTGGGGTCGGCTTCCAGTCTAACCGGATGCAGCCGAATATCCGTATTTTACAAGGCCCTACTGCTTATCTGTTCTCTACAACCCAGTTACTGGTTAACACCCCTTGGTAAGACTTTTGTGCTTCTGACAACCCTTAATGACTGTCAAAGATCTACGAATGACAGCCGTTTTCGAGACACGGAGGGAATTTTATATGTACCTAATGGTCACCCATCCTCGAACCAACCTCGGCAAGCATAGGTTAACCTTCGATCGAGCCATGCGGTTGTTATAATTTAGCCACTATATCTAAATAATAAATACATAATGACAACAAATTTACTCGGCTAATAAACCGGTATCCACACGTCACATGAAATTAGCTTACTTTAGCACAACCAAAAACTAAAAGGGTCTCTCAGAACAAAAATACGGTTCTTTCCGGATATATTTAAGGATATATTTTTCTAAATTATCCGTGACAGTCCGCTAGTTTTAGTTACCCGCCCCTAATTAAGAGAGGGCGAATGCAGGGTTGCCACTAACAGGAATTATAAAATGTTTTGAATATTTTTTCTTCTTTATTTTTATTGTTTTTGTCATTGTCGTTTGAAATGAGGGTAATGCTTTAGCTGAACTACAAGTCTACTAAAAAGTAGAAAACCAATTTTATCACGAATAACCCTCCTTTTTGCTTCGTCGTAGTCGGGTAAAAATACTAAAAACCCTTGTGTTAACTGTCAGTACCTATGATGTATGTTATAAAGTTTATGTAACTATACAAGAGATATAAAACAGTTATAGTAGGTATACAAAAAAAAAATATTAAAAAAAGACTTAAGAAAAACTACAACAATAGTCCTTCAGGTCCATCAATAAAATTCTATACGTCTGTTCAATGTTCATTCATAAATTGACATTCTGTTATCGAATACTCTAAAAGTACATTATCAGCTTCATAGTTCAAGAAACTAAAGTTCTTTATCATGTCCAAGTGTCACATAACAAGAATAAACATCCATTACCCGTGCTAGACGACTTTAAATATTAAATAAAATATTCAAACAAATGACTGACACTACATCAAAGAAAGTTAAAAACTAAAAGTGTCAACCGGGTTCAGTCAACATCACAAGTGAATATTAGGGGATGAATATTAATATATTATTATGCCTGTTTTAAGTTTAAAAACTATAAAAAAACTTGTTTAAATTATTATTTTGTAAAATACCTAGCAAACCGCCCCTGCTTTGCACGATTTTTACGACTTGAAAAAATATTGAGATTTATTTATTACTTATTCATATGTATTTTACATCATTTTAAACTATCCGGAATGAATTGTCTAAATGATGGTGAAAACGCATTCAAATTACGATATTAGTATAGAAAAATAATCACACCGAAAGCGACTTTAATTTATTATTACTTATGTATATAGGGGATAAAAATAAATAGTTATTATTATTTTTGTGAAAAATAAAGCAATGGCCACTCCTATGAGAACTATTTTTAAAGCCGAAAAATATCCAAGACTTTTGGTTTCGACAGTACACTTAAAAGTTTTATATGTATAATACTGATATTATACATATAAAACTTTTAAGTGTACAGAATTACATCTGTAATGTTATTTGTAGTCTGAACTACAAATAACATTACAGATGTAATTCTGTAGTACGAACTTTGGCTGAAGGGCAGACAGCTCATTTTGTATAGTTATTTAAAACCTTAGTCTAAACTGTAATTTAGACAAAGATAATACTTTTCATGTCATCTCATATGAGTACGTCATATTCTAAAACAAAGCAAATTTTAGTTAAATGCGTTTGTAATCTTGTCTTGCACAATGGTGTTAACATTAACAAAATATCTTTTAGATGTTTTATTTAGTCACAAATAATGACTATACTCTGTTCATTTAATGATATGACATAAAGGCTCTTTCACAGGTGTAGAAATAAGATAATAGCAAGATTTTCAAGTAAATCATAATTTTCCATAAATTACATACTATGTTATATAACCATCTAGAGAGAATCTCGTATATTATATTCCACAGTTAATTTTACAGATTATTCTTTATTATGATTATTCTTGTTTTGTGATAAAATTTTTTCTTCTTTACAATTTTAACATTATCTTCTCTTAAGATTTTTTTAAAGTATTTAGGCATTACTTACTTTTTCCTATAACTGACCGTCCATTGTACTATAGTTTTAAACGTTTTTGTCATTTTTGTTTTATTTGGTGTCAACAAAAAAATATTTGACACAAAAAAAAACAACCGACTTCAAAAAAAACACTAAAAAAGTGAAAAATAACTTTAATTTCGGAAGTCGGTGTCTTTGCTTTTTAATTTTCGTTTTTTACTTCCGAAATTAAAGTTATTTTTCACTTTTTTAGTGGTGGTACCTACCTCACACAAGTTACTACCTGCTATGTAAATAACAGTGAAGGAGTCTAATAATTATATCGTCTACATAGACTGTTGGAAAAATACGTAATATTGAAGCTAGCTCAAAAACTACGCAAGCAAACTTAATAAAATTTATATGGGACCATCTCGGGAGTGTACCCTTTCGAACTAAAAAAGAATATTTAAAATCGGTTCACAAACGGCGGAGTAATCGGTGAACATACATAAAAAAAAAGAACAGTCATCCGAACGTAGTACCTCCTCCTTTTTTGAAGTCGGTAAAAACTGCCAACCCTGCAGTCTACTTATCATACGTCACGCGAACAGTCCTAAACAAACCATACAAAAACAATCTTGTTATGAAACAAACTTATATCATGTTTGTGTAACGTCACATTTATCACCGAGTGTATCTAATGAACCGCAGGAGTCATGACCCGGAAACACCATACCTTTTTAACCAACATTAATTTTAATTTTTTAGCAAACTTGACGATGACGTCTTGGCATTGCATCGGTGACGAAATTAAATTGTTACCGCCTTACTAATAAACGTTGTATAGCGCCTGTATAGTTACACAATGCTTTGTCTTCTTCTTTCAAAAGTCAAATTACTTTTGAAAGAAGAAGACAAAGCGTTAGTGTCTAAGTAAATATTCAATATTTATTTAGACACTAACAGACGTGACGTGTAAAAGTGATTCCGATATCCTATTTACAGAATAAACAATTTTATTTCATTACAGTCTTATTTTTATAAACGCCTCTTAAATTTTAATTAATATTAAATTTAATTTAAAAAGCCTGGGTACAGATCACGACTGCAACTTGTTACGGAGAATTTCCTATCCATTGGAAAAGCCAATAAGACTTCGCCTGGCCTTAAAATAAAACCCAAGACAACACAGTGTATGTCAGTCAGTCAACAGCTCCAAGACTCTAAACCTACAAGGCAATTAAAAACCTAAACTTGCTAATTTCTAATTAACATAAAATTCATCATCCCTATTATTATTTGCCATCCTTTTTTTTATTTTATTATAAAAATATCTTTGACTTACCTCGGAACCCTGAGTTCCCGGACCTTTGGAAGACATACAAGGGGCCGAAGCCAACTTTTGCCATACTTTTGTATTATTAGCTTGATTAATCTAGCCATATACGAATATCACACATAAGTTCATATCATACTATCATTCGTTCGTAAACATTGGTTCACATTCTTCAATCAACGGTCTATCTCACCCCAATACGGCAACCAGCTAAATAAAGAGAATTGCCATTTATGGCAGGATAGAGGCGTAAATGAAGTGGATGAGGTAGTTTGCTAAAGAATACTTTACTGCCTTCTCGCTACTCTAGTGGTCGCTAGACCCGCCGGGGCAGAGACAATATTTGTAAAACTTTGAACCATAAACATCATTAACATCACGTCTGTAATCCCCAAAGGGTTAGGCAGAGGTGTACGTACAGTCATGAGCACAAATATTATGTATCCACTTATCAAAATTCAATAACCATTTTTTCGTGGAATAACAATTGCAACTTTGAGATGAAACCTATTTCAAAATAATATGGTTTCCAAAATACTATGTTCGTTATAACATAAAATTACAATCAACACAGTAGGAGAAAAACACTTTTAAAAGTTGCTATGTGTATACATATTGGTGCTCGTAACTGAACCTGTACGCCCACATTTCGCCAGTTATGTTTTACGTCCCATGTAATAATAGACGGCGAGCCTATTGCCATCAAACAGGCACAAATCCAGACTCCAGACTGTTACTGAGAAATTCCAGATGGAAATACCTAAAAACTCTTTGCCAGACCTGGGAATCGAACCCAGGACCTAATGCACAGCAGTAGCGCTTGCGACCACTAGACCAGCGAGGCAGTCAGTATGTTTTTTTTTAATTACAATTTACGGAATACCGGGCTTTTGGCTTGTTTGCATAAGTGTTCTGCCGTGCCAATCCAAAAGAATGTAAGTCGACTTACAGTGTTTTCGCTTAACAAAGCCCAATCAGCTCCTTGAAGTCTGTTTAGTACCTATGATCGATCACACTTTCATTTCAACGGTTTTTTTGCAAGATAAAGCAACCAAAAAACACTGTATTACGTAAAAAATAAGATATAAACACAGATGTTTTGTCAGTTATCTCAAAACTGGTTTTTGTAGGTTGCAGTGTTTTGGCTTGGCAGGGCAGTGTTGCTTTGTGCATCTTGGATCCCTGGATGGGTCACTCCACAGACAAGGGGATAAGCAGAATAATCAATTTTCCTAGTTTTTTTTTCGTTCTTTCAGGACACTGTGATCATGAGATCTGACATGCGATGATAGAACGGACAAACTGTTATTTGGTTGGTATGTCTCGAATTTCTCACTAGCAGTCGGAAGTTTGTAATTATATATACAAGGTTGTCTGTAAAAGATCGCTTTTAGCGATAAGACCGCCCATTGTGTCACCCTATGTAAAAATTTTAATTTATGTCTGTAATATTTATGGTGTACATAATAAAGAGTATTCTATCTATCTATCTATATCCGGTAATTGAAATTCAGAATGACAGTCGACAAATGGACTCAACTCCTATCAAAAGAGTTGTTTTTCTGATTTATCAAACATCAGCGTGACAACACAGCAGACTGGTGCAAAAGCTTTTGAGCTACGAGTCGTGGGTTCAATTCCTGCTCTGCATAAGTATGAATACAAATGTCCCAAGAATAGCCCGTGTTATGTAAATAATATTATGTCTTTGTAATGCCGAGATCCGACGATCCGCGATTTTGCGGACGGACAAGCACGGCAGGCGACCACAGACCGCCACGCACCACGCACCGAGGAAGTTCCGATGTCTGCGATACCCCGCACGTACACCTTCCCACGGTGCGTCGTGCGGGCTCATCTGTGTCCGTCCGCAATATGGCGCACCGTCGGATCACGGCATTATGTAAATTATGATTTTGCGGACGGACACGCACGGCAGACGACCACAGACCGCCACGCACCGCGCACCGAGGAACTTCCGATGTCTGCGATACCCAGCACGTACACCTGCCCACGGTGCGTCGTGCGGGCTCGTCTGTGTCCGTCCGCAATATGGCGCACCGTCGGATCTCGGGATAAGACGTGAGTTTGTAAAAACATCCACGTACCGGAAGCAATCATCGATTGCCCAGTGCGTGTTGCCAGTGACGACCTATGGCACTGAAACGTGATCGCTTACAATGGGCCTCATTAGAAGGCTGAAATTCACCCAAAGGGCAATGGAGAGGGCTAAGCTTGGAGTTTCTCTACGTGATCGAATCAGAAATGAAAAGATCCGTAGGACACCCAAGGTAACCGACATAGCCTGAAGAATTGCCAAAATTAAGTGGCAGTGGGCAGTCCACATTTCTCGCAGCACAGATGGCCGATGGGGCTGAAAGGTTCTGGAGTGGCGACCGCGTACCGGAAGACGTGGCGTTGGAAGGCCCTCATTAAGGTGGACCGATGACCTGTTGAAGGCTGCAGGAATCTGCTCGATGCGGGAAGCACAGAACCGGTCAAAGTGGCGGTGCTTGGGGGAGCCCTATGTCCAGCAGTGGACATCTTTCGGCTGAAATGATGATGATGATGATGAAAGGAGCCATAAAACTGTATCTAATTTGAATAAAGCTGAACTTTGTTTTAGAAATTATCTATTACTATTGAGCTCTACTGCACTGGTATAAAAACAACAAAGGATAGTACGAAATATAGTAGGTAACTTAACAAAAAAAAAGTGGGTGTACAAGTGAATAACGCCTCTGCCTAACCCTTCACGGGCTACAGGCGTGGTGGCATCTAATTTATATTCTAATATTAGCCCACATGATCCACCTACGTTTCTTACTTACACTTTTATGGTAGGCGTTGGTAATATATTCCTTTATGAATGCTTTAACAAACCCGACATTTACGTGAATGGAATTTAGTATGTATATAAAACAATGTAAGTTAAGTAATTTGTTTTATATACATTGGCAGTGGCAGCGGCACATCACAAGTTCACAATCAGCCTATAATATTCCCACTGCTGGGACACAGGCCTCCTCTCGGTGAGAGGGAATGGTGCCGTATGACCAATGAACCAGGTACGGTGAAAGTACAGTGAAATAATGGTCCTCCTCCAGTTCGGGTTATTTTAGGATATGGGTTTTTTTTGTGGACCAGTGACGTATAAAACAAGGTACTTACCAACAATATTTCATCATTATTTAATATTTAATTTTCAACCCCAAAATCCCTAAAATAACCCGACCAGTTTAGGACCACAACCTCCTAAAACAACGCGGAAATTAAACTTATAACACCCCTCTTTTTCCGTCGGGGGTTAAAAAGGACCACTAAAAATCACTTCATGAAAATACCACATCTGCTTTGACGAACATCGCTACCTCCCTCGGGGCGGTATCCATCCGTTGTCTTGCTACAAAGCCGCCTGGCGGTTGACTCAAAGGAATAGCCCCCACTATCCGGGTAAGGTTCGTATATTCTATTTTGTGGTGCAAAATTGTTCGTTGAGTTACACTTTTATTGCACCTAATAATTGTTATAAGGTTTTTGGTGGGTGAATTGAGTTAGGGGTGGAATTAGAGGCTAATAATGAGTTGGGTGGGAAAGAAGAAAAGTGCCCCACTTTTCGTGGTATTTTTAATCCCCGACGTAAAAAGATGGGTGTTATAAGTTTAACGGGTGTATCTGTGTGTCTGTCTGCGCCATCGTAGCTGCCAAACGGCTGAACTGATTTTGATTTTTTGGTTTTGTTTGAAAGGTGACTTGATCGAGAGGGTTCTTAGATACAAAAAAAATATTGTTTATTAGATGCTTTTTTTTGTCGGGGGTTTTTTAAATTTTAAATTTAATTTAACTTCTAGATTAGGTTAAGGAGATTGGCAGGTTTTTATGGTGGTCTATCATACCACATGGGACAATGTAGATTCAAAGCCACGCAAATCATTGTTTGTTTATTTTCTCAGAAAGTTACAACAAGAATTTTCGTTCACAATTCCTACCCTTAACATTTACTGTAGAATTCTGTAAGAAGTTAAAATTTAATCTGTTTTGTTGACAATATTACTAAACTGTCCTTCCATTTCACGAGACACGCTCAAACAAATTTAAGCAATTTACCGAAACAAAATCTACAAACCCGCCAACAGATGAACGTTGGAGCCATTTAAATCATAATTAAAACTTTTACCAAACTCCTGTACTTTCTGATGGCTAGTTCGTTTTACAGCCAATTACACAGGAATAGACAAAACACCAACTTTCATGGCTGCCGTAAAGGCTAAAGGAATACCCTTATTTAGACTTTGACTAATAAAACTAAGAGTTAGAACATTAAACTCTTTAACTACTTTACTAATGCTTTATCCCTTATGACAGTGTTTTTGAATCTTTTTGAATACGCGACCCCTTTAGAAGTTAATAAATTCTAGCGACCCCCAAGGCTCTAGGGTCATCCTTCTGACTGAATTTGTATTTTTAGTGTGAACACTTGCCTTTTTTCTTTTGTTCACGACCCCCTGAGTAAGGCTTCGCGACCCCCCAAGGGTTCGAGACCCACAATTTGAAAAACACTGCCTTACAGTACTAAGTGATCCCTGTGGGGCTCTTGAAGTCGTATTTAACTTGGGATGTAAACCTACAATTCTGATGATGTACTTCGCTTCATTGTGCTGTGATTATTTTGTATCTGTGGCAATCGAGAGCCCCAACGTTAAATTCCAATTTTTTAAAGCTTTTTTAGGGTTCCGTAACCAAAGGATAGAACGGGACCCTATTACTAAGACTCCGCTGTCCGTCCGTCACCAAGCTGTATCTCATGAACCGTGTAGACAAAACATAGTTAGACAGTTGAAATTTTCACAGATGATGTATTTCTGTTGCCGCTATAACAACAAATACTAAAAACAGAATAAAATAAATATTAAACGTTTTTCCCATACAACAAACGTGATTTTTTTGCCGTATTTATAGATAACTAGTAGCGCCCCGCGGTTTCACCCGCATATGTCTAGATCCCGTGGTAAGATCAGGATAAAAGGTATCTTATGTGTTAATCCAGGTTATAAACTATCTGTGTGCCAAATTTCATCCAAATCGGTTCAGTCGTTTTTGCGTGAAAGAGTAACACTTTAGCCCATTTTGGTCGGTATTTTGATTTAAATCCGTTTTCGTATGGACTCACAATGTTGATTACTATGTATTTACTAAGAAACTGTCATGCTGACAGTTATTACTGTGCTTATTCTTGAATCTTACTTTTTAACAATATTTATTCTTAATTACTTACCTCTTGCTCCTGAGCTGACTTGGCACTGGTATAACGCGTCGTCATCCAAGGTCACTTCTCGAATGTCCAAGGAGTAATCGCCTGAAAGCAAACATCATTTTTACAAAAAACTGAAACGTTGATTTATTAGTATACATGAAGAAATGTCGGCGGCTTAAAACGGCCACTTTGGCAGAATCATAATAGGAAAATGTAATGAATCATCGTAAAATGTCGTAAACTGACAATTCATTAATATGATCTGCGTGCAATTCATATTACGAAACAATTCATCCGTTTGACAGTTTTCTATGGAGATTAGTAAAATGGTCCACATATTATGAATTTCTTTTGTGTTTAATTAAAGGAATTGATTGAATGACATCTGGGGAATTTAGGAAATGATTTGCTTTTAGAGGAATTGCTAATGTGGCCGTTTTAGTCCCCCTGTTCTCTGCAGTGCAAATGGTAAATTATTCAGAATAATAATCCCTTGATTTTATAGTACTTCCAAACCCACTTTAGGTTTCTTATTCAAGCAAATAATAAGATCAACCAATATTATGAAATACAATCAGGAGACTCATTACAATTTTTATTCACCACCATGCTTTTTGTATACAATTTCCTGGTTTAACTGACAGTTCCTAGCTGTCATTTTGAATACAACGTACCAGCTGTTATCTTACAACTGACAAACCAAACAAGTCGAAGAACTCATACCTTCGATGGATGCCAGATTCTCCGAAACTAGGACAATTCGCTAAACCGCCTCCATAGACAACACAGTAGTCACCTTCATGGTCAATAAGTCTGTTCAATACTATAACTACACTATCATATATACAAGCTTTAACGCATTGATTCACTGAGCCTCGAATAACATAACATCACGACTGTATTCCCCGAAAGGTTAGACAGAGAAGCACCTATATATGTAGAATACCCACATTTCGCCAGTTGTGTTCTAGTCCAATGTAATAGAGGGCGAGGCTATTGCCCACAACCGGGCAAAAATCCAGACTCCTCCGGGCTTCTACTGAGAAATTATAGATAGAAAAAAAATCAAGTAATAAAAACTAAAACCCAACTACGACTTAAAAGGTATAAACAAGACACCACAGACAGACAAATTAAAAATCCGGAGTGACACGTGTTAGGGTATAAATCGAACAGATTACGTGTGACTCCGGATTTTTAATTTGTCTGTATGTGGTGTCTTGTTTATACCTTTTAAGTCGTAGTTGGGTTTTAGTTTTTATTACTTGATTTTTTTTTTAATTCTTTTGGGATTATAATATATATATATTTGAAATATGCTCATTAAGCCCTTTCATTTGATACCCAACATGGTACGATTAAACCATTTTTTTTTTAAGTTCCTCACTTTATGTCCTCTAGAGGGCGCCATTTTTAATTTAATGTGACTTCACATAGCCTATAACCAGCGGACAATCACGACGCTTCTAACGATACCTCATATGTCAAATTGTGATAAGTGGTTTGGAAGATAGGAGGGAACAGATGAACATACATACATACATACATACACACATACATACATACATACATACCGGTCAAAATCATAACTCTCCTTTTTTCTTCGCCGTAGTCGGGTAAAAACCCAATAACACTTTTCCCGACCCGGGACTCGAACCCGGGACTTCATGCTCAGACGAACAAGGCAGTAAGCGTCGAATATCTTCATTAAAGCGCAGAAAGCGCTGCACAAACGAGGCATGCTAAGAATTTGAAGTACATGAGAATGCTCGTCTCGTACCGAAGTTAGTTCTTTGAGCTAGGTTTAAAGGTTTATTTCAAAGCTTTACGCCTAATAACCACTTTTGGGGTCGTGGCGCTTTAAGGTACTAGAGAATTAATCTGGTATTTGATATTTTATTTATTCATTCAATTCAAGCAACAGGACTCTTCTAGTGTTAGTAAAACATTAAATTAACACAGAGTGACAAGGTGACAGTCCCAGCCGATACCTTGCAGCTGTGGCTCACAAACGCACAATCTAACCTGCTTGCTACCATAGACAGAATGCTGTAGGTGCTGCCCCGCACCCTACTACCCAGGAATGCGCACCGCTGCCGCATCACAGTATAGAAGCAGTCAACGCGAGCGTCCCTGATGCGCTGCAGTATCGAGGCAACCCTATTAGTACCCTGCATGCGTTATTGTATTGAACGCGAAGGGCGCCGTATGATTTCAGAGTACAATGACCCCACATGTTATGATAGTTATTTTCCCATCTGTATCACTGAGCCTGACTAGATGCGGAGGGACAGGGTGTTGTGGCGCAGCTTAGGAGAGGTCTATATCCAGCAATGGACTGCGACAGCCTGAGTTGATCCCATCTCTATAAAGAATTACTTTTTAGGGTTCAGTACCCGAAGGGTGCCAAACAGAACCCTATTACTAAGCCTCCGCTGCCTGTCTGTCTGTTAGCGAGCTGTATCTCATGAACCGTAATAGGTAGACAGTTGAAATGTTCATAGATTGTGTATTTTACTTCCGCTATAACAACAGTAAAAAATTAAAGAGGACACCCCATACAAGAAACGTGTTTCTTCCCGCGTTTTTTTACTAAATATTGTACGGTGGTACAGAACCCTTCGTGTGCAAGTCCGACTCGCACTTGGGCGGGTTTTTACATCTAAACGAGCGCTGTCACTGACTGTCTACTCTTTTTTTCTATCGCTCTGAATACAAAATAGTGTATATCTCTTAATTAACGACATTTACCAAACGAACATTCGTGGAGGTCAGTTGGCATAGCCATCTTGATAAAGCTTTTCCAGTACCTGGAATTAAGGCTACATTAGGCCACAACGCGACCAGCGACACGTCATGTCAAGAGCGATAACAAATAAATGAATTCTCACCGGTATGGCTACACCGGTACGGTGTACACTCTTACCAACTTATCTGTGAAATGGCGAAACTCGGAACTACGGCCGTCATGTTGAAAGTCATTCGATTGTCAGTGTCTACTACATTCAGTGCACAATAAAATTATTATCATTATTAGAATGTAGATAAATTCATTCATTCTGATATTAGAATGTTAGAATTAATTAGTATAATCAATCAATTAGCAACACTGAATCGACGGTGCCGTCCTCTTTCAGTTCACAGATAAGTTGGTAGGACTGTAGGTGCATTTACTTACGCATTCATTTATTTGTTTTAATCGCTCAAGTGTCGCAGGTCGCGTCGTGGCCTCAGTCTCACATCTACAAAAAAAAACATATTTTACAGAAAAGTTTACCTTCTTCATCGCTCCCGATCATCTTGTATCGTTCGTAACCAGTAAGATGGCGGTGTGTTCCTAAGCCGAAGTCATCTTTAGTCCACTGCAGCTGCCCTGCCTTGTTCTCCACACGGCACGGCAATGTCACCCTGGATCCCACCACAGCACTCTAAATAAAGAAAAAACGGATTGAAATACTTACTAAAAGTTAAACTTATTGGATTAAAAGAAAACTTAAGCACTTATGTTTAAGTCCTAAAGATTTGTCTAGACCAACTCTTAAGAACTTATCGAACGCATAATAAAACCCGTGACATAGAAGTGACTTTGTATCTGTCCTTTGGTACATAATTTATTAACTTTATCAATAATACCCTACTTAATAAATTTCTTCTGGCATTGTAATCATTATAAGCCGCTTGCCGGGGTCTGCCTAACCTTTTCCCAACTATGTTGGGGTCGGCTTCCAGTCTACGCGGATGCAGCGGAATACAGTATACACATGCAGTATTTTGCATGGAGCGACTGCCTATCTGACCTCCACAACCCAGTAACTGGGTTATACCCTTGGTAAGACTAGTTTGTCAGACTTTCGGGCTTCTGACGACCCGTAACGACTGTCAAAGATCCACAAATGACAGGCGGGACCAACGGCTTAACGTGCTTTCCGAGGCACGGAGGAGTCTCGATTTGTAAAGATGGTCATCCACGGACCAACCCCGGCAAGCGTAGCTTAACCTGATGGATGAACCCGTGCGGTTGTTATTATGTAGCCACGAGCTGCTCCAGCGAGCTTCTCTTTATTTCCAGGAATGCAAAATGAAAATGAAAATGACATTTATTTTTTACCCGACTACGGCGAAGCAAATAGGAGGGTTATATCTAAACAAAATTCCCTTCCTACCTTTAAAAACCAGCCAAGTGCGTGTCGAACCACTCACAATGACGGGTTCCGTAGTTGGGATGAATTTTAGTTGAAAAACTTGTTTTGACTTGTTCTGAAAAACATGTTTTTGCAACTGCAAATGGAAGTTGGTCGTTTTTTACTCGGTAATTTATAGAGCCTAAGCTTTCCTTTTAATTTTTGTAGTTTTCCTTTTAATTTCGTTATATAAACTACTACCGTGAATTTTTTCACATATGCAAATTACAACTTTCTAGTACTAAGAGTCTCTGAGGTAAGCCGCGGACAGACGGACCGACTGACAGACAGACTGACATGGCGAAACTATAAGGGTTCCTTGTTAACTACGGAACCCTAAAAAGGCTGCTCAAATAATTCGTAAGAAAAAAATTACGCATTTCCATATTAACATGTTCATACGTTCTCACCTATTTCACAGGCCACAAAACGAATTCCATTTCCCTACATATTCATACCAATTCTCCGGCAGACAAAGAAAAATTCGTTATTCCAAAAATTACTTCACATTTCGAAACATTAATTTAGGTCCTGTTCCGTAAATCAAATATTCCCCGGTGGAATCCTCTCGGAGCAACAACGTCGCCCAATATTATTCTTTTCGTAAGCAAGTACTCAGTTGACATAGAAAAGGCTTGTATTGAATATCTGGTGATATTAAAAATTCCTACCCTCCATCCCCTTGGGTCGGAACGGATGTTTTCATAGATGACCAACCTTTTCGAATTAATTCTGTTCCTATTTTCTGGTCCAGATACTTTGTTGATCCTAATTTTTGTTAGAGGATTCCATTGTAAATGTTTTTCTATTTGAAATGTTTTGTTGATTTTATTTTCTCGCATGATCGGTATTTCATTATTCAATGCTGCTATAAAAGCAATTAGTATCAAGCAATACTAGAAACAGGATATTTGTGAACCACGCCGTTCCAAAATGGCAAATATTTAAATAAATTCTGCATTTACGAACAATACTAGCGTTTCCACCTATTCACCACATTAAATTAAAATAGATGGTAACGCAAATTCAGAAAACAAAGCCGATTAAAACAAAACTGTACTAAAACGCGATGGGATTTCCAATGAAGCCACTATTAATACATTTGTCGTTAATGAAATAACTTAGTTCCCTGACGCATTTTATTTGCCTGATAATATTCATTTGTTGAACGGAAATGTTCATAATGAGGATTGAATTAATTTGTATATTCAGTGCCGAGTATTCATCTGTTATGCCCCAAAAACAAATTGTTATTGAATCAACAATCGTTAAAACAATATTAAGTGTGTGTTTTGAATATTGGTTGAGCGAATTTTGTATGATTTTAATTGATGCCTCTATATCGTAGAGATTTAAGTGTAAATATTTATGTGACGGTACAATAACAGCGCAGTAAATTGAAGATACAATTTATACGAAATACGAGGATTTATCTCCCGTATTTTATGGTAATCGTGTTTTTGTATATCGTCTGAATCATGGTAGTAACAGAATACAGTTTTTACATGGAAACAGAACTGAAATTAGACTATATTGTATCAACAACGATATTGCTATTTGATTTATGTTTGGATTCTTTATGGTTGTGTTGTTCCAAATGAAAAAGGAATATCTACAAAGTAAAATAAACAAAAAGCTATATAGAAAATGACTCACCTGATCCTGTGGTTCAATTGCGAACCGCTGTTCTCTATACGCACTCACAGCACTAACCAATACCAAAAATAACATACATTGCTGCACTAAAACGTTAAACCTCATTGGTATCCTCAACAAAAGAAACAATGCATTAGCACTTCTACTCGTTACACGCGATCTATGTTCTACATCATTAGATGTTTCACTAAAATCACTTTTAGGTTTATTAGTATCATTCATACTGACGTTTTGATTATATTCCACATCAGTATATTTATCTTTATCTACCGTTTTATGAATATTAATTAAACTTTGTTCTGGAGTATTATCATAATTCGATTTTCTCGAATCATTAGTTCCCATTTCGGATCAGTGCATAATTTGTTTGCAGTCACATGTTAATATTCTGTCTGGTTAAAATTTTCAGTCGCTCTATTTGAAAGTGGTTCATTGTTCTGCATCTGAAACAAAGAACATGTTTTAATTAGCTTTTTAATTTAATGTTAAGTAATTTCCTTGTGTGCAATAACATGGTGGAAGAATAAAATCTAGTGTTGGCTGGTAAAATTATCTTCTTGTGTTTTTATTGCATCTCTATTTCCGTTATAACCTTAAATAAATCACATAATTATGCTTAAAACAACCTAGAATCCTGCACTTAACAGGTTCCTTTTACGACACACAGCGTTTAAATTAACTCGGGTGCTATTTAACAAAATTCGGTCGCATCGGAGTCATCATCAAAAGAGATGCAATCAAACTGGACTCAAACATTTCCATTTAAAATCCCAATTTCATACGAATTTGCACGAATAAAAATAAACGAAAAAGCAATGCTTGTTTTAATAACCTCGTCATCATTTTAACGAAAACCGGCGTTTTCAAAGGAAACAAGGATCATAAATTCTAGATACTAAACATGATATGAAATATATTTGTGATGGAAAGAAAATTAGTTTCTGCATAACTAAAACTTTAGACCATAAACATAAATAGGAGTTAGTGGTACGCTTTCAAAATTCTATTCAGTACACGACAGCATAAACATGTCTTAACCATACTGTATTATAGAAGGGGATGTTATGAATAAATCATTCTGGAGCATTGCAAAAGACGGCAATTTCTACTGCACCGGTTTACAGTCCTCGGAAGGAAAGGGGAATAGATATATATCTAAAGGCGTTACTATTGGTTACAGTGGTTTAGAAAGGCCCGATAGTAACTCGAAGCAAAATGAAGTTTCATTTTTTCAATAAAATCTAATCTAAAGTTTAAGTCTATTCTAACTAATATTATAAACGCGAAAGTTTGTATGTATGGATGGATGGATGGATGGATGGCTGGATGGACGGACGGATGTTTACTCTTTCACGCAAAAACTACTGAACCGATTTGGATGAAATTTGGCACACAGATAGTTTATAGCCTGGATTAACACATAGAATACTTTTTATCCTGATATTCCCACGGGATCGAGACATAATGTGGGTGAAACCGCGGGGCGCTACTAGTATAGTATAAATGAATAAAGTCAATGTTGGCAAACATTGACTCATAAGGAACAATAACATATTCATAATCAATTATATTGTTATTGTTGTTAGTGTGCATTAATTTAAAAGGAATTTTTAAGACTATGACATGACATGTTTGTGACTATAAATAAATTGACGTCTTTACTTACACATATATTATCTTCATCTAAACCAGAAAGATAGCGATTTTGGAGATAATTTTTTTGCAACTCTTCTTTCACTTGGTGCAATAATTTTTTTGCAACTCTTCTATCACTTGGTGCAATATTATCCCGATATTCCCGCGGGATCGAGACTTACGCGGGTGAAACCGCGGGGCGTAGCTAGTTGTCTATATTTCCTTTTATTTTCAACTTTGGAATTAAAGTATAATGTACATTGTACAATTGGCAAAGTCGAGTAAAGTCTTGGCTTAAAGCCAATACACTTTGAATCCATTGATTGGGTTTCTAGTATGCTCTCAAAATGTAATGGATTCGAGTGGCTGTTTAAAATGGCATTATTTTAAATATTTTTTAGCAGATCTCAAAGTATTTCTTGTGTCATATTTTGTAAGATTTATTGATTTTTAAACTATGTTGATATTGCCATAATAGCATTTTTATTGTAGACTAGCCGTCGCAGACGAAGTCACGTGCAACAGTTAATAATTAATTTCATAAATGCGAAAGTGAGTTTGTTTGTTTTTTACCGCACTTTCACGCTAAAACGGCTGAACGGATTGGATTACATTTGGCACATTGGTAGACCATGACCATTCTCAATACTCAATTTATTTATTGCTTCCAATTATGAATTCTCACGGGATCGAAACTTATGCGGAAGAAACCGCGGGGTGCAGCTCGTTTAAAATATTAGTTAGGATTATCAATGTACATTATGGTTCTTTTTTTAGGTCTTTGAATATTAATGCTCAGCATAGGACGATTACCTACTAGCTTTATAATAATTAATGATGATAAAAAAGATAATTTCGATCAATCAAATTTACCAAGTACTTCATCAGATAACCACCTCATTTCATAAGTCGAATTTCTATCGCTGTTTGCATCAAAATTATTATTTTCGATAACAACTCGCGTTTACGTGAACATGTAGTAAAAGCTTCTGTAAGACTAACGCTCGTTTGACAGAATCACATTTCCCATCTCTTTCTGTCTTAAACCAATTTCGAATGTAAGAACGAGATAAGACACACAATATAACACGGCTCTTTTGTAGAAGTTCCTTCAAAGGAATCTCAAAATAGGTCTTATTTTTAACTATCGAGTGCTTCCTATTACAAAGTATTATTACTTTGTTCGTAGAAACTCAATCTCTTTGTTGTATTGTTCACTTTTCAATTTTAGATTATATTTAATATTGAAACGACTTTATAAACAAAATTTCTTTTTAGTTCATTTAAAACTCATGTAAATGTGCGTGTATTTAGTCAATTATTTCAGTAATTGAAGAAAAGTTATTTATAACCACTAACAAAGTAGGATGTCCCTGTAATGATAATGAGCATATTATTGTTGACAATGATGTTGACAAATTTATGAAAACTAGCTTACTATGAAAGTTTTTCCAAAAATATTTATGGTTCTCTCTTGTTAAAAACATAAATTAAAAATGCAGCGCGTAACCTAAAACATAAAATATTGCACAAAAAGATAAAAGGTCCTAACACGCCGCCTTGCGGTACACAAACAAGAAAATAAATTCCTAAAGAATCTTAAAAAATCCTGATTATAATGTACACTCGACAAAGTGGACGTTTGACTATTTTTCACTCTTATATCCTCGGTAATAAAGTTGAAAAGAGGATATCCGAGAAGTGAGAAACCAGGTGTACCAAGAACGGGCTTAATATATTAAATGTATTGAAGACTCTAACATAAAACTATATTGCTAAGGTTATAGTTGGGAATGTTGAGATAAAGTCTACTGATATGGGACATGAAGCTGCAGATGACAGTGATAAAGATTTGAATAGGAGGAGTGTTAATAAGGAATCCTGGACGGACGGTTCAGCAAATGTTGAAATTGCTGGATTTAAGTGAGGCGTGCAAACTTAAATAAGAGAATATGGCTTTGAAGGAATTGTATTAGCTTTTTATTCACTACTAATTTTCTTGGCGTTGGATTTTATAGTGACTGTAATTAGGTGTAGCTAGTCTGTTTAATGCTTTTGTTTTTTATTTGAATTATATAAGAACTAGCTGATGCACGCGGCTTTGCCCGCATGGATGTTGGTTTTTCTATACTAAAACCTTCCTCGAGAACCACTCTATCCATTGGTGAAAACAGCATGAAAATCGGTGCAGTAGTTTTTGAGTTTATCGCAATCAGGACCACAGACAGACGCGGCGGTGGACTTTATTTTATAATATGTAAGGAAAACGAATGATTTGTGACTACCATATTCTGCGAAAAAAATCTAAAACGAGAAGCTAACTTTTGATAAACAACAAAAACAGGTAAGTCAAAAAGAATAGGAATAAACTTCATCATTAAAAAATTCAAGAAACAAAACTCATTCCAACAGAAATCATAGAGGTAAACGATTATCATTTAACAATTAATTCGACAAAAGCGAATTCCGAAATCTACCTGACTGTCAAAAGGCGGAGGCTCAAACATTTCGATGAGACGGCACATCTCTGAAACTAGGAGATCCATTCAAAAAGATAATTCGCGTAAAATACAAAGCAGCACTGTCTTAAGTTTTGCATAGTGTGAGATACGGGAACGAAGTTAGGTTCGCAAAGTTGGATTTCAATGTTCTTAATTCTTCCTTAGATGTTCAGTATTAAGTTAGTCGAAGTTGAGGTTTTGCTTGAATTACATTGAAAATTTTGGTAGCGGCCATAATATGTAGGGACTTTCAGGATTTCAGTCGTGGTAATTCAATACGTCTCTCAGTTCAATTTATAATTCTGATGAAGAGATAATTATTATTATATCAAGGACTAGCACATTCCCCGCGACTTCGTTCGCGTGGATTTCGTACTTTCATCTAAAAAACTTCTACAACCACCCCTTTGAAAGATAGTTTTCAAAAATTAATAATATATTTATGGTCTTTAACATTTATTTAAGATACGCCTTAAACTTTATTACCCTTTGACACCCCGTTAGTAGCAGATTTTTGAAAAACCCCGAAACAAGTACTTTTTTATTTTAAGTATTAGTACGTTATCGAGTTTCGAGTTAATCCGACAGCGCGTCAAAATTTTTACATACTTCCTCTGACACCTTGTTATTCCTTTATGCTAAAAAAATCCAAAAACCCTTTCTTGGTGGATGCCTACGTCCTAATAACTGTCTGTGGGCCAAATTTCAGCCCAATCTGTTCAGTGGTTTGAGCTGTGATAGAGACTACCTCTTTTTATCCCGCTAGGAGAAGATTTTTGAAAAACCCTGATGAACATTGTTCTTTATTTTTGGTTTTAAGTATAAATACTAAGTTTCGAGTTAATCGGACCGCGCGTTTAAAATCTTCTATACAAACTTTGACACCCCTCTATCCCCGTTTAGGGGGTAGTTTAGAAAACCGAAAAATGACAAACCTTATTATTTACTTAGATAAGTATTCGTGCCAAATTTCAAGTCTATTAACTCAAGGAATAATATTTTTCATACAAACGAAATTCCCCCTTCTCACCCCTTCAAAGGTTGAATTTTCAAAAATCCTTTCTTGTTAGATGCCTACGTCCTAATAACGATCTGTGTGCTAAATTTCAGCCCAATCCGTTCAGTGGTTTGAGCTGTGATATAAATTACCATTTTTCAACCCGTTAGGGGTAAATTTTTGAAAAACTCTGGTACACATTATTCTTTATTTTTAGTTCTAAGTCTAAATACTGAGTTTCGATCTAATCGGACCGCGCGTTAAAATTCTTCCATTCAAACTTTGACACCCCCCAATCCTCGTTTAGGGGGTAGTTTAGAAAAACTAAAAATGGCAAACTTTATTATTTACTTCGATAAATATTCGTGCCAAGTTTCAAGTCTATTAACTCAAGAAATAAGATTTTAAATACAAACGAAATCCCCCCTTTTTACCCCCTTAAAGGCCGAATTTCCATAAACCCGTTCTTAGTGCGCGCCTACGTCATAATAGCTATCTGTGTGCCAAATTTCAATCCAATCCGTTCAGTGGTTTTAGCTGTGCGTTGATAGATCAGTCAATCAGTCAGTCACCCTTGTATTTTATACATATAGATTATACATAAAAACCTATTTTTATTTACTATTATTCTCGATATAGGGTTACTTTCGCATTAAGCTAAAGTGAGAATTGCTCCAACACATGCGAGCTGTTCCAGGTCATAAAGGTGACGCAGTGTCACCTTAGCTTTAATAAAGTGAAAGTTTATTGTTATTAGAATAAGAATAAGAATAATTTTATTTGTACCAAAATATACAGACATAAAATAATAATATGGTGATACACTATTTAATTCTATGTTCAGATATTGAAACATCTGTGTCTGAACTAGATATAAAATATCTGTATTTCAGACATCAGCGCTCTTCCCGTAGGCGACACTTAAAAATTAATTAAATTGTTTGACCTCTATACACATCTATTATAGATTGGATAGAACATTATAATAATAAAATAAAAGAAAGTGACATTTCCACCTCCAGATGAGTTCTGAGGGGCTATTCTCGTAATTTTTATTTTTAAGAACGTTCGCATTCGCATCTCATACGCAATCTATCAAAAATACAATCAATTTATCAACATTTCTGACAAGTTTGACAGATTGCGACTTGAATGTGAACGATATTTAAAGTACGAGAAATTAGCCTTCCGGGAAAATATCTTACAGATAAGTTTATGCAAATTCTGCCCAATAATTTGGATCTAGCCCGGACATTAAGAAACCGGTCTTCAAATTAGACTTATCCAAACAAATTAATTCATCATTTCATCATAATCAGCCTATAATGTTCCCACTGCTGGGACACAGGCCTCCTCTCTGTGAGAGGGAGTGGGCCGTAATCTACCACGCGGGCCCAGTGCGGGTTGGTAGATGTCACATTTCTTCGATTTTTTGGTTCTAGGACATGCCGGTTTCCTCACGATGTTTTTCTACACCGCTTGAGAGCAGTGGCGATGAAAATAATTTACACAAAGTAAAGCGCCTGTCATGGTTCGAACCTACGACCTACAAATCGTAAGTCGTGGCCGTACCCACTGGGCCAACACTGCTCTAACAAATTCATTATTTTGCGAGAATACTTTTCTCATATCACTGTTAAAGATTTCAAACATAAAATAAGACACTCCCTCCAAAAGAAAGAAAAACCCGTCAATTGTCAATTTACCTGACATCATCTGACATACGGGGCGTATGTCAGTATGGGTTCCTATAAACAAAAACGAATCGTTTTGTTTACCAATGGTAGCCTTTTTTATTGTCAAACTGGGCATATAAATAGATTCGTAAGCTGATATTACCTGTGATAGCTACTCCCATAAGGGAGGATCTACAATGCAAAGCTATGAGGTACTTTTCTTCATTATTGGTAAAAAAAATACAAGTCTTCATTTTGACCAATAACGGTCCGTAAATTATGGGAATCGGCCATTTAACTCCGCAGAATCTTTGAATGACAAAACATCAAGACGGTTTTCCCCAAAGGGTAGGCAGAGCAACACCTATTCAAACTCAAACTCAAAGCATTTATTTCAATTAAACCATTTACAGGCACTTTTGAATTGTCAAGGAGTCGGTCAGTCAGAAATATGAAGCTAGTTGCCCATTCCAAAGCGTAGTAGGTACCTATGGCGAAGAACGGGCAAGAAACTCCACGGACACTCTATTCTACAGTAGGTACACCTACATTTCGCCAGTTAGATTTAAGTCCCATGTTATAGGGGGCGAGCTTATTGCCATAACTAACTGATACAAATCCAAACTCCGGGCTGCTACTAAGAAATTCCTGAGGGAAAAACACATTACCACTTCTTTCACTTCGCCCGACCTGGGAAATGATCCCAGGTCTTCACGCTCAGATTACTATACCTAGATAAACGAGGAGTTAGGATTAGGACTTTTTTAGCATCCATATTCAGACCAAATAAACTGGTTTTACTGGTATTCAGCTGCATGCGGTTAAACTGGAAGCCGACCCCAAAATAGTTGGGAAAAGACTAGGCAGATTGACTCAGACGAAATAAAAAACCAAGACAGAGCGCTGTCAACAGTGACATGACGCCGGATTCGTAAATAATTGTAAATGAGTGCGTGTATGTACAGAGGGGAGGTGTAGTTTAGGCAGTCTTCACTGTATTTTTCACTATGTTCTGTCTTGGTTTTTTATTTGGTCTGAGTATTCATAAAACGCCTCAGTCTGACAATCCATCACCCTGTATGTCAGTATTCAGTACTACATACTTAGCAAGCCCTTGCAACCATACCTAATCCCGACAAATCATCTAGGTTCACAGATTCTTTGAATAGTTTTAGCTAATTTAAGCTCCGCTGTAGGAAGAGCTCAATTAAATTATACGGGTGCCGCCATTTGCATG
This sequence comes from Lithophane semibrunnea, assembly GCA_947363905.1. NCBI lineage: Eukaryota > Metazoa > Arthropoda > Insecta > Lepidoptera > Noctuidae > Lithophane > Lithophane semibrunnea. The sequence continues at coordinate 6,433,298 of OX376212.1, read as the reverse complement.
GGTTATATTCATTAATAAAATTCACAATGAATATTCATATTGTAGTTGGTAGGTGAAATAAGTTTTTGTACTATATAGCTAAGCTTGTTTATGAATAATCCTGTACTGTGAGTTAATTTATTACTGTATCTTGTATGTTTATTGCAGGGAAGGTAGGATATTGTTATCTTATTCAGTTGGGTTTCGTCATTCAATTTGTGGCTGTTATGATTAATTAAATACATTAAGATTTTTAATTCTAGCGTATGTGTGTGTTCTAATGTGTGTGCGTGTGTGTTCTAATGTGTGTGCGTGTGTTTGTTCAAATGCGTGTGCGTGTGTGTTCTAATGTGTGTGCGTGTGTTTGTTCTAATGCGTGTGCGTGAGTGCTTGTGTGCGTGTGTTTAAGTGTGTGTGTGAGCGTGTTTGTATTCTAAAGTGTGTGCATGTGTTTGTTCTATTGTGTGTGAGTGTGTGCGGTTGTGCGTGTGCTCCAATTTATGTGTGTGTGTGCGTGTGCGTATGTTTGTGTGCGTTTGTGCGTGTGTTATAATGTGTGCGTGAGTGTATTCTAAAGTGTTTGTGAGTGTGTTCGTGTGTGTGCCTGTGTGGGTGAGCGTATATTCTGTTGGGTGTGCGTATGTGTGCGTGTGCGTGTGTGTGTTTGAGTGTGTGTTCTAATGTCTGTGCGTGAGCGTGAGTTCTAATGAGTGTGCGTGTTTGTGAGTGTGTGTGTGCGTGTGTGCGATTGTTTTTGTTCTTAGTGTGTGCGTGTGTTCTAATTTGTGTGTGTTTTCTAATGTGTGTGCGTGTGTGTATTCTAAAGTGTGTGCGTATGTGCGTGTGCGTGTGTTCTAATTTGTGTGTGTGTTCTAATGTGTGTTCGTGTTCGTATTCTAAAGTGTGTGCGTGTGTGTGTTCTAATGTGTGTGCGTGTGTGTTCTTTAATGTGTGTGAGTGTGTGCGTGTGTGTGTGTTCTAATGTATGTGCGTGTGTGTTCTAAATTATTATTTTAAATTGTGCTTTTCGTTTTATAGGGATTAAGTGTCCTCCAATAAAGATTTTAATTAATTTATTTTATTAATCATTAGGGTGCAAGTTTACTTGCAAATGTTTAGCAACAGTATACAAATTTTTGAGGTGAGGTCCTGGGTTTGTTCGGGCAAATCTTATTGGGTTTATCCTTCTGGAATTTCTCAGTAGGAGCCCGGAGTCTAGATTTGGGTACGGTTGATGACAATAGGCTCGCCTCCTATTACATGGGACTTAAACATAACTGGCGAAATATGGGTGTACTATAGGTGCACCTCTGCCCAACCCGTCTTTGAATAGGACAGGGGATGGTGATGGGATGGGATGCTATGTAATAATTTTATAATGAAATCAATAGCTTTTCTAACATTATTGTAGAAGATCTTGAAAATATGTTTTCTGGTGTTCCTTTCGCGATAGATTTTGGCATTTCACGTTATTTAATAACTGATTTTGCAATAGTCAGATAACTTTTTATTTGAGGAAGACGTATCACGGTTTTGTACAGAAAATATTATGTACATTAAACTAGCAAATAGTTCAAAGTAATCTGACCACTGAACAATTAGCCATAAATCCATAGTGTAATGGTTGTTTTGAGGTTTTCTTTTTCTAAAAAAAACCGGATATTCGAGATTTTGATGAGATCATCCATCTTAATCACATTGTAAGTACCTACTAGTTATATCTTGCATAGTTTATTCGAATATTTTTATCCAATAATCTTTGTCATGTAGGTCTTTATTCCTAGGACAGAAATATCCCAACAATTCTATAAAAACCTGCAGCTATTGATCAATCAGTGTCCTCAGACTTCCTTGAATCAAAATATCCAACAAAAACTAATTCTAAAACAGCATCCACCCATACTAGTATTAATTCTATGCCTAAACTGGAAAATCCATCGCCTTTCTAACGTTCCCATTTATGTATTAATTTCCTCTTAGACTAGTTATACCAGTTCCAGGCGTAATGATTAGATTTGGTGCCACAGAATTGATAGGGTGCAGAAGGTCGAGTCCATAGAACGAGCGAAAACAGGCGCATGCACTCATAGACAAGTATGTACGTATGGAGAACGGGCTGTCCCGTTGGTCTCGTGGTTGCTAGCACGACTGCTGAACGTGGGGTCCTGAATTCGATTCCCGGGTCGGGCAAAGTGTTATTGTGTTTTTCCATTAGGAATTTCTTAGTAGCAACCCGGAGTTTGTAAGTTAGCGGTGTGATACCCCCGTGACTCGGAAAGCACGTTAAACCTGCGGCCTGCGCATGATCTCTCTCCAGCCGTCTTGAATTGCCATCTCATCGGACTATGAGAATGAGGGAAAAGAGAGTGCACCTGCGTCTGCGCACACACTAAACTTATGTACTATAATATCTCCCGCGCCGAGGGCTAGTCTTCGCTGAGATTGTTCACCATGGCCGCGCCTAGGTCTGGAGGGCTATTTGCTATATTTGTTATTACGTACGGGAGATCTCAGACTATCTCAAACGAATGCGAGTCGATGTACCTGAGCCTTGTCTATATCTGCCTGCGTTCCCAGTCGTTGTATGTTTAGAAGTATGAGGAACAGGGTGTAAAGTTCACTCATCTTCTCTAGAAAAGGGAGGACCTCCGACCAGACGGGTATCGTGTCTGGCGGGCAGCTGCCCAACGATTGATGTTGGGAAGTCTTATTATTATTATGTCGCGTGGTAAACTCTATTTGCGGCGATGCAGGATATGAGTAACGTCACGTTTTTCATGCGTATGTTTAGTATATCAATGTACGCATGTTGTAGTTAAATTGTGGTGATGAAGATGTGAAGTAGACCTTCTGTAACTTTTTAGTGTAGTGTGGTTACTAATTATGAAATAAATAGGCTGGTTTCAACGGAAATTGGCAAGATATAAAATATATGGACTATTTCTTGATAATAATTATATAAGTATGTACCTAATTGAATTTTTATAACATTTTTGATGGGCGTTAAAATTAGATTAGTTAGTCTTCTGTAAATTATGCTGAGCTGAAGCCTTTTTTAGGGTTCCATCCCCTAAGGACCCGCCAAATGGAAATGGACGGACGGACGGACGAACGACGGTTTGTGTTTGAAGTGGTTTAAAACGTTATAATTTTGTTATGAATATACAGCTAGATATATAAATAAAATTAAACGTTATTTATTCAAAAACAAAGCATTGTATTTGACGTTAAAAAAAAACGGTTTTACAAAATAATTATCACTACAGTAGTAGTAGTCCTACAGACCGTATTTTCGGCCACGGCGGCCAATCTCAACGGAGACTAGCCTTCGGCGAGGGAGATATTATATAGTGCACAAGTGTTTGCGCAGACACAAGTGCACTCTCTCTTCCCTCACTCTCATAGTCCGATGGGACGGTAATCCGACACGACCGGAAAGAGATCAGGCGTAGGACCAACGGCTTAACGTGCTTTCCGAGGCACGGGGGTATCACACCGCCAACTTCCAAACTCCGGGCTGTTACTACGAAATTCCTAATGGAAAAATCCAATAACACTTTGCCCGACCCGGGAATCGAACCCAGGACCCCACGCTCTGCAGTCACGCTTGCGACCACGAGACCAACGGGGCAGTTCACTACAAACGTGTGGGTGAACACTGCTCTCCTAGCTAGGTTATGAAAACCTGTGTTAAGGAGAAGCAGTCCGGTCCACTTTTTTTTTTTTTTGAGCTTGTTTTATTATCAAATGACTTCTTCCGCTCTGAGTGAAGCGGGAGGGCGTGTCAGACTTTTACTGACTAAAACCCCGGGTGGGTTCCTTCAGTTGCCTATTGCCAAGGTACCGGTATCCCTTTCGGTCTTTCCCGCAACCCTGGCAGGAGTCTGGTCCCCTAAGGTATAATGACGTAAAGGCTTAAGCTTCTGATGTTACTGTTACAATTTTGGAGAGCATCTAGCTTCTGACGTTTCATAAGTGCCCATGTAGGCTTATGTGAAATAAAATATTAAGATTATGTTTTTGATTTTGGAATAAAGTGATGGACAATTCAAGTTTAAGATACGTTTTATTATACGTGAAAATAAAATAATTTTAAGGTAAGTACATTGTGTGTGTGTGTGTGTGTGATTGTGCGTATGTGTGTGTGTGTGTGTGTGTAACTGTAATTAATAATATCGCAATTCGTAGATTTGTTGTGTTGATTTCTTGAAGGATAAATTCACGTGTATTGAATCTACTTATATATAAATATTTGTCCAATTACTGTCGATTACACACAAGGCTTACTCAGGGCCTTTTACCACAAAAACTTAGACACTTGCTCAACGCGTGTTTAATGTCATTTATATGTCAAACTCCATACAGAAATGTCATGTTTAAAAGATAATTAAGCAAAAAACTGATAAACACGGTTTTGTGGTAATAAGGTTTGTTTTTAATAATTTTCTCATGATTGAGTGGCAGATAGTCACCTTTGCTCTGAGTGACCCTCAGACCAAAGGTGACAAAGACAGAATTGAATAGTTATTGGGTTGCAGACAGGAAAAATATTCAACCAGTTCTGGTGAGAAACTCCAAACATAGTTGAAAATAAAAAAGGAAAAAAAGTGATAACTGGTGCACTAAAACGGCTAACATAAATGCATTGCAGATACCCACACCAATTTTACACAACATTAAGTATTTCTATAAAATATTTTACGACAGGAAATCATTCAGCATTTTTACATCTTACTACATAATTATAATCACTTATAAGGAACAAAAACATAAAAAACAACCATAAATATGCCATAGAGTTCAACTTGCGTCTGTCAACGAGAACTCTTATTTCTCTTTTTAATTTCTGAGCGTAAAGTAGTCTTCACACGAACGGTGTTAATCGTTGCGATGATGGACTTGAATGTTTTATGCTCTGTTTTTCATTCCAGTGCGCCGCATATTATTATTTTGATGGATTATACTTTTGTGTTGTCATAGATATTATATATTTTTATAATTATTCTTTCAGACATAACTTATTACTTCGTTTAGATTTTAAGGTAAGTAGTGACTGGAAGCATTTTTCATAAACTTTTTTAATGCACCTAAATAAGTAGGTATTAGTTTGAAACTTTAACGGAGCTCTTATTCATCACGTCAAGTTAAGTAAATATTAATATGTATAGATATTTAATAAAAATATTATAAATTTGTATATCATTGATTCGTTTTAAAACCACGTAAATAATAATAGTAATACTATCCGCCTATTATTGCTCCAACAAAGGACAAATAATAAACTTTTTTTCTCAAACAGAGAAGGATTGATCATCACGCATGCTCAAAAAAGGTAAAATACAATTTACCGCGAACTATCAACAACTTCTCAATGTAAAACCTTTAATATTATGAAAATTAATTGTAAATCCTCTATTAATACTCACGCCAATTATTATAAATGAAATTAATTAAATTTTCCCGCGAAATTATAACGGGTTCCGCAGACCGCAGCGGCTGGTTCATGTGAAAAGGTATTTATTAAAAGATTATTATTAAATACTCTATATTTGGCCCGCAACCCTCCCGCATTGAATGGCCCTCGAGTTTTTATTAATAGCTTTTAAGTATGCCTAATTGCTTATTTGTAGTTGAAATCGTCGAAATCTTGAAAAAATGCTCAAAGTACTTATTTTTATGTAAAGAAAAAGAAAAGAAAGTAGGTACGTTTATTTGCGGTAAACTTGACGCAAAGAAAGAACACCAAAAAAAAAAGAACGAGTTGGGGGAAAATGTGTGCTACGGCTTCGCGAATCACCTTAGTGGACTGTTATAGATTTGTTGAAACTTTCTATTTTGTTATTAATTACGTACCTGGTACTTGTTGAAAGGCCTACATGTCATGTCCATTAACACTGTAATTCGAAAATATTGTAAAAGCCAATTATTTTTAAAAGTAAAACCGTGGAGTTTCTTGCCGGCTCTTCTCCAATTGATAAAAACGACCAATTGGAACCGTGCACCTAGATTCTGACGTTTCAGAAGTGCCCATATATTTTGATTTGATTTGATTTGACCTATATTTTTATTTCAGTCGATATACCTACTGTTTTTTTCAAGTTTCAGAATCTGGTAGTACCTGAAACCTGAAAAAAAACAGTAGGTATGTGTGTTCTTTTTTGCGTCATGTTTACCGCAAATACACGTATTTTCTTTTTTTTTTTTTTCTTGTCATAAAAATAAGTACTTTGACTATTTTTTCTAAGCTTATATTCAGCATAATGTTCTCTTTCAAGACTTCTTCTGCTGTTTTCTTTCTTTAACTTTTCCCATCCAAGTGTTTATTTTCTTTATTCACTTTGAATCTGGCAAAAATCTGTGTCTATCAAAATTAAGCCAAAGTAAATTGCATTAAATTCGTTGCAAAGTGACTTTATTTTTATTTTTAGAATCCCATACTTCCTGGCCATTCGTTTTTTTATTCATAATTGCATCGGAAGGTTGTAAAAGGAAAACCGATCTTATAACTTGGCTTATTGAGTCGAAATTGTGTTGTACGAAAATTTGGATTACAGCACAATGAAATTTGAACTTTATGGGTTTTGTATTGAAAATTAATATCGTTTGAAGGTTGTAAGGGTCTGGTCGTTTCGTTGGCTACGATCCAAGCTATCCATTCGTGTGCAATAATTCTATCAGTGGCTGAATTAGAGATTATCTCCTGAAATTATTTCACGCGGCCAAATGCAAGTGCAGTGAGTACGTTAAGGCTTTCATAAACATGTAGTTTGTGTGATAAAACGGCTGCATTTAGCTTATCTTAGTAAGTTGGTATACTGCGAACGTGGTGCGGATAACATTATAAAACTAGAATGTATTAGCATACTTTAGTGAGGATTATTTTGCCTTGATATAACGTTTGTGCGATGTTTGAAGACTGTTTGCGAGTAAGAATATAGTCTTGAACTTGATGATTTATTAAGAGAAGAACATTGAAATCAAGCAAAAAAAAAATGTGATGTATGTATACCTACATATACAGACCTATAGAATTAGGATATTTTTAATTGAAATCGACATGAAAACTATAAAGATAGGAAATTAATTGATCATAACCAACTTAATTAAATCACAACGGTTATTCTTTAACGTTTGGAAACATGGCTATAGCACGGCATATTGAGGTAAGGTGTCAATTTGCTTACCAACAAATTTCTCTGACTGTGGGTACCTAAATGAAAATAGTCAGGTAGAGAACGACAAAGACAATTTTGAATTCGGTTATATCAGATCAAAAATCGAAAGTGATCAAAATGTCCTACATAAAGATTGCTAATTGACTTCGTTACCAATAAAAACAACACAGCCCAAAAAAATACTGAAAGAATAACACGCCGCTCACCCCCCAGGTTACCAGGTACGTCAGACCCCTTTTAGACAATTGCCACAGATGATGACAAATTTCATTTACCTCTTCGGAGTTTCGGAGACAGTTGCTATCAAGACATTGTATTGAGTTACGAAGCTTTCCCTTGAGGGTTTATATATTTTTTTGTGTGTGGAAGTTAATACGGCATTTTTTTTTCTATGTCTTTGATCTGTCGCCGTCTATCGCTGAAAACCAGCGCTGTGACTCATCTCGCATAGTGTCACAACATTATGCTGAACGACTGCCGTTTTGTGTGGATGTGGCGCATATTTTTTCCTAATTTGTTACTTTTTTGTGTTTATGTTTTTTCAATGCGTCGTGTTTCGTTTACCGCAAATCAATATTTTGTTTCTTTCATTCTGATGTTATTTTATTTTATTATCTTTGGGTGGCTTACAGCTATCAACACAGAGTTAAGAATGAGGTAATTGACGACAAGCAATTTACAAGCCTCCACAATTAGCAATAGATTATTGTTGTACTTTTCAAAATTGATTATGAATTCATAAAGTATGACATTAAATTAACTATTATATTAAGTACCTGCATAGATACAGGTGCATGCACAACCGCTATTAGAATGCATCAGAAACAATATTAAAGTGTTTAGATAGAACAGTAGTAATGGACGCTAATCTGCTTGCAAACAAATCGATTGAGGGTTTATTCATAACAATTTGGTTAAATACTTTGACCGAGCGAATCATGTAATAATTGCTACAATAAACTGTGCGAGCGTAAGGAGCATGAAGAAGATTTTTCAAACGAGAGTGCTGAGGTGGAACATTCAGAGACAGCTTGGAAACAAACTCGGGACATTCATTCATCTTTGATTGTGCTATTTTCACTAGGAACCGTAAGTCAGATATATTTCTCCTTATGTTGTTGGTTTTGTACAAAATATTTCCGCAATAAAGTACGGTTATTCAACACGTCAAGACACATCCCTACTTTCCACCCAACTACCAATTACCATGTCACTGTCAGAATATATTAACTTTTATCGCTAAAATCTACACGATAAACGCGAAGCAGTTCAAACAGTATGTTAAATGTTAAACCTATCGTTACAATAACTAGAGTTGAGCTGTAAACTGCGCGGTAACAATCGTGAGAGTTATCGGTGAGGGCTAAGTTAAAGAATACTGGCGATTAAGGAACGTGCAAAAATTTGCACAAAAAAAGAAGGGCATTTATATTCGAACTTCAAATAATTATCATTTTAATTTCCTAAAAATATTATTGTACACTACTCTAATTTATAGCGAATCTAATAGTTCCTAATTTGGGGTCCTAAAAATATAAATATCCAAGTAATTGGCACCAACTTGGATATAGTGGTTGGTCACACGTCAAACCAATTCCGTTTGATCGTGGTAGCTTGGTTACTGCGACCAACTGTGAAAAAAGGCCCGAAAAAAGAGGCTCTTTTAGTATAAAAACGTGTGCATCTTTAGAAGCCCAAGTTTTTAGAGGTTCATTAAATTAAGAAAGTGTTCATGATTAGAACTTGTCAAAGTAAAAAAAAAAATCTGATCAACAACGTAAATAAAGCAATGAATATTGTTGAACTGCCAAAATGAAATACGAAAATAAGTTACGTAATAGCATGGGATGCAACGTGTGTCGACACCCTAGCGCCATCCCATCTTCCCAGCACGGCAGGCTGTGCTGGAGCTGCTGCTGCAGGTGCAGAAAACCTCAAACGGCGCAAATACTCCAATCTTATCGGGACGTATTTGTTCGAGCCGTTTGGGGTTGAAACCCTAGGGCCATGGGGTCCGAGTGCCCACTTGGTTTTTCAAGACATCGCCAAACGCTTGGTCGACTCTTCACGTGACCAGAGGGCTGGCCTATTTTTTGGGCAAAGAATCAGCATTGCCAATGCAACGTGGCAATGCTGCGAGCCTTTTGGGCACTTTTCCTGTTGACAGCGATGCGGACGAATTTTTTGATGCCCTTTGATAATTTTCCCTTGTACATAATTATTATTATAGATATTATAAGTCTTTGTTCGTAATAGCAGAATTAATTTGAAGAAATATTTTCTAATTTAGATCGAACGAAAAAAGTAATAATAAATCTTTTTATCCACAAAAAACATAGTTTGACAAAAAGTAGGCAAGTATACAGAATGGAAGATAGTAAATAACCTCGACAAATAAATTAATGCTATCCATCACGACTCTCAGTAAATCGGACCATGATCTCAATATTTCGTTATTAGTAGCAGGTGGAAGCTGCATAATTCTCTCGAAGCTGAGACCACGCTTTGAAGAACTGTACTGCACACGGTAACAATCATGGCGTGGTTCAAGTTATAAGAGGAAGCGGGTATGTTCAGACGCTTTAACGATAGCCCTCGTTAAAAATAGGATACATACAGATTGCATAGTTACTTTTTCTTATTTCAAATTATATATCATCACGGACTTTACCCAAATATAGATTTATAACGCAACCTACAGGTCAGAAAAAGATTGATAGTTACATAATAATAAGTTGGTGCTTTAAATTTTTTGTTAAAAGTTCGAAATATTTTTAGGTACTGGCCAATTAAACAGAAGCTGAATCAGCAAAATTCAATAAACCAAAATAATAAGTTAGATTGGTGGTAAGTTCCGACAACGTTTCGTCTTAATGGAATACTCAAACGAATAGAATAATACTTACCAATTAAACTATTTGCAAACTTCGTCGCGTGATTAGCAAATATTTCATTATATTCACATAAGCGGCGCCATCCGGCGGAGATGAAGCACATTTATAGCATTCTTTTAATTTATTTCTGTGTTCCAAGATAATCCTTTAAATATTTCCTTGGTCATTATTATTTTTTCAATCTACGTTAAAATTTTGGTGCTGGCTTTTGATTTTACGAAACAAAAGTAGCATTTACCACTGCCAATAATATTTAGAGAAGTTATGATTCGTGCTAAAAATTAAGTGTAACAAAAAACAATAGAGGTCATAACAACCAATTTCAGAGCGCATAAAAGGACCAATAATTTTACACCGCCCATAGCTTAGACCACGCCTCGCATCGGAGGTCGCATTCCACTATGCCAGGTGCAAGACGCATTCACATACGATTTATGCTTCTCTATTCAGACCAAAATGGAAGCATCGATGGGAACAGCGATTTTATTAATAGCTAAAGGATTCAAGTATTTGATTACTGCGATAACTGCTGGTAGCCTTTTGGGTAATCGAGTTTGTTAAAGTAAGGGATGCTGATCGTTCGGATATAAGGACCGATTCAGAGATAGGAGTGAGGCGTATTTATCGTCACAGAAAGAAATAACAGATATTAAAAAATAGCAGATAGCAATTGCTCCTAACGATAAAAAATATCTGTTACTTAAAATCACAGATCCTCAAGACTGTTGCCGCGGCTGTTACTGTTAAACCTTCGGATACGATTTTCGACTTTAACGAAAAGAAATAAAGAAGATATTGAATTGAGATTTAAATACGTATTTAGCATCCGTACAAAAATAACAGGCTGTTATTTTATAACAGATAGATACGATTTTCGACTTTAATCCAAAAGAAATAAAGAAGATATTCGATTAAGATACGTATTTATCGTCCATACAAAAATAACAGGCTGTGATTTAATAACAGATATTTGGATCTGTTATTTTTTTGTCACAGTCACAGTGATAACAGATATCGTGTTTCACCTGTTACAACCCATCTCTCTGAATCAGAGATAAGGTAAATGTTTTAATTTCTTAGAAGTGGCCTCGAATTTAACAGGTAATGTAATTATGCTGGGTAGGTATGCTTGGATTGCTGTGGTATTAATCGAAATTATGGGAATTTAAAGTGTGAAGGAGCTTCTCTGAACGTCGGCATTTTGTTCACGGATTTATCTTGGAAATATGAGAAGAATGTTAATATCTAAGATGTTCAAGAGGAAAGCACACAACTTAATTTAAATAATAGCGTATGTAATCTCTGTTTTGATGATCCCAGCATTTATGGTTGTTTTTTTTGCATCGAATTGGAATTAAAATAAGTAAGGATCAAAATCAACATTATATTAGGTCCCCACCTATGAAATCAGTGTTTTGTATGGGGAATGTTAAAGAAGTTGCATTTTTCATACTAACATTTTCTTAATTATTTATATAACAACCATGAACACTAATGTTTTAAAACTTTTAAGCACTGATGTTTAAAAGCTAAGATAACGTATGCCACTTAGATTAAGCGACAAAAGTAAGTTTTGGCTAAGTTAAAAAAAAATAGTGGTCGTTTCTGCTAACAAAATGAGGAGTCATTTTTAAGGTATTTTTTATGTTTAGAAAACTATAAGTAATAAGGTTTTTTTTAATATTGGTAGTTGTCTATGATGATCATTATTCGATATAATACTAAGAAATTTATGAAAATTTTAAAACATAGAAGTGACGAGGTTCTCTATTTGTGAGAAAAAAATGCCAATTTCATAGGTAAAACCCAATATTAGTATGTTTTTTTTTATAAACAGCGTGTATCAGAGGATTTTTTTTTTACAATTTACGATGTTGACCCCATGGAAAAGTTGTTCATTTTGATGGTCTATACCACAGCCTTTTTAACCGACTTCCAAAAAGCAGGAGGTTCTTTGACCACACTTTTCTGTTACATTACAGCATGTGTCAAATTTTGCTGAGGTCAAGTTTTTACATTATATCTAGGTAAAGGTAAGAACCTATTTTTAACCGACTTCCAAAAAGTAGGAGGTTCTGTGTTTGTCTGTATGTAAGTATTTTTTTTTGTGTATGTTCATCGACATTTTCGCCAATTGTGAACCGATTAAAAAAAATCTTATTTAGTTCGAAATGGTATATTCCCGAGGTGGTCCCATATTTTTTTTTATTAACTTTGCTGGCGTAGTTTTTGAGTTAGTTTTAATATTTTTTCCCACTTTTTATATGAGACATTTTAAGTGACTCCCGTCACTTTTATTTACATACCAGGTTGTGGTATTTGAATTTGTGTGGGGTAGGTACCACAACAAAAAAGTAACGGAAAAAAAAACGACCTCCTTTTTTTTCTTCTTTTTTTAATGGATAGTTAAATGCCTGGATCCCACCTTCCCGTACTTACAACGGTAGACTATCTTAGATCGATATCGGTACTAGCATGAAATGAATAATAAAGCTTGGAACATAAAACAGGGAGTTACAGCCTATTAGCTTACAAGAACAAAAGCACATAAATCATTGTATTAAATTAATAACCTGTTCCAGTTTCTTGTTTGTTTACACTATTATATGATTAAGAATAAGTTTCTTAGTAAGAAAATCTTGATATCTTGCATGTAAAGTCAGTGATGCTAAAATAGAGATAATTTAATAACTATGGAAGGACTGTTTATAGAAAGTAAAGTCTGTTTTTTAATCTCAACTAATTTGACATTTCGAGTGATTGTAGATTTTTTTTTTTTGGAATTTGACATTTGTACCTATCAAATTAGTCTAGATTAAAAAACAGACTTTACTTTCTATAAACAGTCCTTCCATAGTTATTATTTTATTATCTTTGTTTAAGTATTACTGTCAAAATCACAGTGATCTTTACTCCTGTTGCCATGAGTTTGAGTTGCTGCCAGAGACACAGTATAAATAACTAATGTCGTCATAGAAAACAGCCGAATCATTTTGCGTCTACGCAACAGTCTCGAATGCGCGGCAGTTACGTACGGACGAAGGTTTATCTACCGAGTGGCCGTAGGTAATTATTGCAAGGAGACATAATACTGTTCCTTTGTTATACTATGCCAGAGGTAAAATAACCGTGAAAGGTCTAGTCTCTAATCAGTAAACCCGCTACCAATTTAATTATTAAATACGCTTTTGTGATTATTTGACAGCGCAAAGAACTGCTGATGGAATCACAATTCACAAGGGATTTGACAGAAGATTAAAAAACTAAAAAGGCTTTCAAAATCTGTAATTTATCATAGAGCAATTATTATTCCTAGGTCACTTACATCCTAAAGTCTCTAAATTATTTATTTAACACTAGCTTCCGTTCGCGGCTTCGCCCGCGTGGTACTTATGTCGATAAAAAGTAGCCTATGTCCTTCCCCGGGATGCCATCTATCTCCTTGCCAAACTTTATCGAAATTCGTTAAGTGGTTTAGGCGTGAAAAGGTAACATACAGACAGACAGACAGACAGAGTTACTTTCGAATTTATAATATTAGTAAGGATGGATATTATTTTGGTGTATTTAACGTAGTAAACAATAGCAGTTTCAATGGTGTAACAATTGAATATAATGTGTGCCTTTGAAGTAAAGTTACATCTTTCGTAAAAAATTATAATGTGAGGAGGCTATTTTCTTTGATTTATTTATTTAAGGAAAAACAAACAGTAGCACAATAAGAAATAGTCATAAAATCATAAGCATTACATTATAAACAATTATGCTACCCACTACGTTCTCCACAGATTACAATTTAAAGTATTTAAACTTGCAAGTAACACAGATACCTTACCAGTACCTACAACTGACATTATTCTAGAAATCATATCATATTTTTTAATGATCAAAGAAAATATTTAGAATAAACTTAAGAAAAGTATGTAAGAGTAAGAGAGAGAACAAAATAAACAGGTAGTAAGCGATTGGCGCAGCGCGGCAGGTGCTACGCGCGGATGTGTACCGCTTCACGTGTACCTGATACCAGTGTTGCAGGGAGATTGAAGTTAGCGGGGAGATTGAGAAATGGCTAGACTTAGAAATAGTTGTGTTTGTAACCTGCAGGGTTGCGGGAAAGTCCGAAAGGGATACCGGAACCCTTGGCAATAGGCAACTAAAGGAACACGGGTGGGTTTTAGACACTAAAAGTCTGACTCCATCCATCCAAAGCGGGAGAAGTCATTTGATGATTATTTTCACAACCTCAAAAAGAAAAAGGTCATAGGAAAAAAAAAACTTTTCTTCCCACTAAATGCGTTCTAAAAACACATCATTTTATGAATCAAAGAAAAACTCGGTGCGTGCGTGTTGATAATGAGTTCACAATATATCACTTAGTAGTAATAGTACTACATGAACATGATCTAGATTCTTATACATTTAACCGCTACCGTATTGCGTGAGACCTCAATTTGTGCTGCCATTATGTAATTATTTTATTGATACTGCACACTTTATGACAGCTTTATTAAACTCGTTGGTAACTACTCCTTCAATATAAAACTGAAGCGATAGTGTTAATAAATAATAAAGGTTTGGTTTTCAGCTTTTGTTTGTAACTTTTTAATAGTTGTAGAACTTCTTGTGAAAGGTTATACACGGTTAGTAGCACTATGCCTATTTTGCATGGAAGCATAATTTAGTAATCTCTTTTCCGAAACGATTAAAATTAAAAATAACCAGGAATAATGAAGGTTAGCCCCTACACTATTCCTGGATATTTTGAAAATTATTATTCTAAAGTTTTGGTTACGCGGTCTTACTTTCCTTGAAAAAATAACTCCATCTAGTAACTTCACCATACCTATTAACACTATTATTTGAAAATATTGTAAAAGCCAATTATTTTGAAAATAGTAAAGTTTTTTGCCGGCTCTTCTCCATAGGACACGACCAATTGGAACCGTGCTCCTAGCTTCTGACGTTTCATTATTTGCCCATGTAGGTTTATGTGAAATAAAATATTTTGATTTTGATTTTTTGACCAAACGAACGACGAATTAAATAGCTTCTGCCACACACCCATCTTGTCCCCTTATACAATCTGCCTAGCCTTTTCCCAACTATGTTGGGGTCGGCTTCCAGTCTAACCGGATGCAGCTGAATACCAGTATTTTACATGGAGCGACTGCCTATCTGACCTCCACAACCCAGTAACTGGGTAATACGATACCCCTTGGTTAGACTGGTTGTCAGACTTTCGTGCTTCTGACGACTCGTAACGACTGTCAAAGATCCACAAATGACAGCCGGGACCAACGGCTTAACGTGCTTTCCGAGGCACGGAGGAGTCTCGATATGTGAAAATGGTCACCCATCCACGGACCAACCCCGGCAAGCGTAGCTTAACCTGACGGATCGACCCGAGCGGCTGTTATTACTTAGCCACGAGCTCCTCTCCTTATACATGTTGTAGAAAACCAATTCAATACATCGTCAAAGTAGTCACATAAACATACATAAACTCGCCACTTTTTCCTATGGTGGCGGTGGACAGAAACTACAGAACAGCACCTACTGCGATCAAGCAATCACTCTCATCAAGCAATAGACAAAACTTGAAATTTTTTTTAATTTTCTTATTGTTAAATACGAGGCTTTTGGCTTATTTGTAGTTCTAGTAAATGTCATTTTTTATTTTGTATTGTGCGTTTAGTTTGTGCAGAATAAACAATTTTTCTTTCTTTCTTTTTTTTCTTACATACTCCTTTTTCTTCGTTTACATCCATACATCTGGTAATACACGCACTGATTGTTTAAAAAAATCTAATTCCATCTAGTAACATCACTAAACCGCGAATTTAACAACTTCTAACCACACACACATCTTATCCCCTTATACATGGTGTAGAAAATCAATTCAATACATCGTAAAAGTAGTGTTCGCATGAATAACACTGTATTCGCTTCGTAAAGCCGCACCTGTTGTGATTTTTTATAGAAAAACATAGGGAATGTGAGGGCACTTTATTTTGGATTTTGGCTATCTCGCGATTTCGTTTTGATGATAAAAGTGGTTATTTTATTTTTCTGGTGCCACAGTTTTTTAATTACACATAACATTACGCCTTTATTCCCCGGAAGGGTTAGGCAGAGAACAACATCCAGAGATCGCCATTTATGTATAAGCCCCATGTAATACGACAAGATTTTTATATATTTTTTTGGTAAGCTTTTATTTTATTTGGTTTTACACATAAAAAAAAGCTCTAAATAATGGTACCTACTTATTAACTCATGATTTTTAAATAAATTAATAAATAACTTTACTTTTGTACTAGCATCTGGAGACTATAAATGATTTTGCAAACCGTCGTAAACTGGACTCCGGGGTCAAATTGTTTTGAAGTATAAAGATTATATTAAAAAAAGGAAGAATATTAATAAGCGATTCCGTTTGGTAGATTCGAAAGATATAGGAAGACTATTTTTGAAATAACATCACGCCTGCATTCCCGGGGGTTGGGCAGAATTACAAATTACACCCATATTTGGCCAGATATGGTGAAGTCCTGTGTAATAAAACTAGCACAAACCCAATCTCCGGGCTGCTACTGAGGAATTCTTAATGGAAAAACCCAATAACACTTTGCCCGACCTAGGGAATCAAACCCGGGACCTCACGCTTGCGGGAGGAAACGCCCGGGTGTCACCACTGCGTGGATCGCCCGGAGGACACGGTGGAGCAATACGGTACCCCCGCCGTACGGGAGCCCCGCCGTGTCCTCTCGGAGGCGATGGCGGCGGTGACCTCACGCGTCCGGCCCTGGTCCAGGCCATGGTACGCAGCGAGAGGGCTTTGGAAGCAGTCACCTCCATCTGCGAAGCAGTAATGCTCGCGAAGGAGGAGGCGGAACGCGTGAGGGAGAGGCAAAGTTTGCGCCCTCACGCCCCTAACCGCCGCCGCTGGAGACGCCCTGGGCGTCGGGAATCCCAGGTGGATTCCCGGCCACCATAGGCGCGGGCTTGCGGACGGCGAGCAATGGGTAGCTCACCGTCCGATTAGGACCACGCGCGCCTCAAAGAGATGCCAGCACAATTGGCGGGGTCAGCTAGGACCGATGCCTGCCAGGGTTGCGGGAAAGTCCGAAAGGGATACCGGGACCTCGGCAATAGGCAACTGAAGGAAGACGGACGAGTCAGTAAAAGTCTGACACGCCCTTCCGCTCCACCCAGAGCGGGAGAAGTCATTGCATGATTTCCAATAATCAAAAAAAAAAAAAAAGGACCTCACGCTTAATAGTTGCGCTCGCGATCACTAGGACTAGACCAACAAGGCAGTCATTCAGAGGAAGGATTTTCGATCTAAAACACAGTCCAAATTAAATTTTAAAAGCAACAGTTTAAAACGAGCAACCTGTATATTTCTAGCGCCGCAATCTATCGATAATTGATAAGGTCGTCTCACTCGCACTCTAGTTTATTGACCCCAAGAAAAAAACCTCACATGCTATCGTCCAACTTAACCTGAGCTCTTCATATCCACAATTAAAGCTATGCTAGGGGTCTTTATAAACTGGTGTTTCTAAGAAAACGACCAATATAACTTGAGCTCCTACATCGTACATTACATTGAGTTATAGAGGTCATATATTTTCAGCGGATGGTGGGACCACTTTTTAGTTGGTTGCATCTTGTGGTATAATGTTTGTCTTTAAAGCGGTTAGGAATAGCTTAGAAAATGTATTTTCGCTACGTGACCATTTAAGGAATGGTGCTATAAAAGAATGCTGTTCGACTGTTTTATTTCCTTATTCAATCTGTTGCTTGGTTTTCTGAGAATGTTTTTCAGATTTTATATAGTTTTAAAGTGCCTTTATTTTAGATTAGAAGTTTTACATAGCTTTTAATAGTGTTTTTTTATATAGTCATTTAATTTAGTACCTTGTGTAAATAGTTCGTTGTGTAATAATTGTATATAGGTAAACAATTGAACGTTAGTAATAATTAGATATATTTACTATTCGACTACAACTTAACTACAAGTTAACTATGGTGTTACACCATAGACAGCTGGTATCTAACGGACGTCGTACCGGCAGTGAACGGTAAACTGGGTGTACCTCGGGAGGATAACACCATCATTTGCGACGTGTTATTTGCAGCTGCTTTTTATGGAACAGTCATGGGACAGCGATAAACACAAGCCAGAGGGCCTAGACAAGTGACAATCGCTTCGAAAGTGTTTCGTATTTCTACAACGACTTTCAACCGGATTGACATAAGCTTTTCGATAGCTTATGTCAGTCCTATACATTTTTGCCTTTTCCATCATCGTTATCGCTGATAGAATGTCACTTTGTCTGTTAACGCCAGCAGAAACAAAAAAGGCCTGATAAAAACTAGAAGTTTTTTAATTAAGAAAAATTTGAGGACAAAATTATATGAAAAACTACAATAATCGTCTCAATAAATCTTGGTAAGTTCTTTCTTTGTTTTTGTCTCAACAAAGAGTGTTTACACAAAAACAAAGAGAGAACCAAGGAAAGAAAAGTTTTAATAGATTACCAAGAGTTTTGGAGACGGAAAATAATTGCGAAGAATTTGCTATAGACTGCTTTTAAAAGAACAATCTTGAACGCACGCATGAGTCTGTCAAATACACGTTATTAAGTGTGCTGCCGTCTTTCTCTGTAATAGACTTACATAATAAGTATTATGACGGATATAGGATGTGAAAGCCTTCAGTAAAAAACTGCATTTTGCTTAATTATTATTGGAAAAAAATGATTGGCAACGTAATAACAGTTCCGCTGGTGATGTGGATGTTCAGTTTCATATTCAATCGCTTACGATCAGACGATACGCACAATGTCTATTTCGTCCTACGAATTTTAACAAAGTCAAACTAAGCTAACTCACTTCACAGACATGATGAGTATTTAAGAGAAACACAAAAGTACAACTATAGCTACATAATAAAATTAAAGTCATTTTTCGTGTCTGTCTGTGTGGCCAAGTTGTCCTTCTTAAATAAGCAACGAATTTTGATAATTTTGAGAATTTATTCCGGGCAGTCTTTGTGCGTAGGTACCTAGATTCATATTAAACTTATATGATATGTAATAAAAAAATATCGATGTTTTGTAAAGCCGTAAAAATCGCGAAGTAAGGTCGGGTCGCTAATTAACACATCTAACTGCAACTGATGAAGGTGTCAACTGCCCCTGCAGCAGGTACACACACACAAATTTTGCGTAAAAATTAGAGATGCTTAAGAAAATTGCAATAATGTAACCGTTATTGCAATTTTCTTAAGGATCTCAATTTTTTTTTTTAAATTAATCATAACCTATGTTACTTCCTGATAATTTAGCTTTCTACTGGTGTAAAAATAGTTAAAATCGGTCCAGTAGTTTCGGAGCCAGTTCGGTACAAAAACACAAAAAAAAAATCCTCTTTCTAGTATAGATTAGTTAGGATTAGGATTAATTTGCTCATACGTAACTTTACTTAACCTGAACCCCTGGTTACCCATTAGCCATAAAACTGGTAATAAACACTGTGAGTATATCAGGTGCTTATCGCAGCACAAGTAGTAAACTGAACTGATGGAAATGGGTGCATTAGCAGTAAAGTATGCACCGCAATGCGCTTAGTTATAGGTAGTTATTGTTCTAATGGAGTATTTATTTGTGTAGTTGATGATCGGGGTTTGGTGGGTCAAAATTATTTGAAGGAAGTCTGTCCATGGATATATGACAGGTAATGACGCGGAAAAGGTTTCGTAAGGAAATCTGGATAGCGCATAGTTTTAAAACATACACCCCCGTAAAGTTATTTCAAAGTTACTCCTCGATCGTGAATCTATTATGCCTGAATTCCTCTTACGCTGATGTCGGTCGCGTACGGTCGGTCGCCTACGCGTAGCAATGTAGTACGAGCCGCGGACGTCAGCGTCGCAGTATGGTGCTTTAAAGAACACAATGTATAAACACGCACGCCCGACCGACGTACGCGACCGACGTCAGCGTAAGAGTAATTCAAGCCTAATAAGGGGAATACATTATTAAGCAATTCCCGATTCATACAAAGCCATTCCAAGATACAAAAGGTTTAGGAATCGGGACACATTTAAGAAATTTAAAAAAAAAAAACCTTTACTTCGCAGCCTAGTAGATGGCCAGTGCTCGCAGTTTCCCAGAGGTAGATAAAAGAAAATTTTCACTATACAAAGGTAAACCATAAAAACGATACGGTACTCTAACGTCTAATTCACATAATAATATGATGGGAAACGCATTGATACACAAAACCCGTGCCGTTTGTTATAAAAAAACCCCATATCGAAAGCATAATGTTTGTGTGTCGAATCGCAACGACTTTTAGCAATTACCTGGAAATTGAATAATAACACACGTGCATAGTATTGCCGAAGCATTGTATGCTTCAACTTTAATTCTAGAATAAAGCTAATACGGATGTTATCTATATTAAGCTGAAGAGTTTGTTTGTTTGTTTGAACGCGCTAATCTCAGGAACTACTGGTTGGAATTGAAAAATTCATTTTGTGTTGGATATTCCATTTATCGAGGAAGGCTATAGGCTATATAACATCACGCTACGACCAATAGGAGCGGAGCATAAATGAAATATGTTGCAAAAACGGGAAAAATTATTCCTTTTTGAGAGCTTTCGTTGCGTGCGTAAACGGTTTATGTTACGTAAATATCATGTACCATGGAATTGTTCCTCTTTAAAGGTTCTAAAAAAAAGTCCGGGAAAGCATATATTTAACTTTTAAGATTGACTCACTATAACCTTTTTTTATGGTAATCAAATTTGTTCGTAATTAATGCATTATTTGCGTAGGAGTTTTATCAGAATAATATAAATTCTTATTCAAATAAATAGTTTTAACATCAAGGGTATTCATGTAAAATAATGTTTAATTCATTCGAATCGGACATTTAATTTCGAAGTTATCACGAGTATAAAAATACAATATGCGAACCGTTCGACGCTGGCGCCGCGACATTCCCTACTCTAGAGAGGAGAGGATGGGCACACGGGTAGACCATGACCTGGAATAGGACATAGGATACGTTTTATCCCTGTATTCCCACGGGATCGAGACCTACGCGGGTGAAACCGCGGGGCACAGCTAGTATATAATATCTACAACGTTGGTATGTTTGAGCTTCTGAATACGCCTTATTCGTTAATTACCATACAGTATTCCGTAGACTTAAATGTTTATAGTTCGGCCCAAGGGAAAGATATGCCGGTTTCCTCACGATGTTTTCCTTCACCGTTTTGAGAGCAGTGGTGATGAAATAATTTACATAAAATAAAACGCCTGTCAGGGTTCGAATTCGAACCTACGACCTACAACTCGTAAGTCGCGGCCGTTACCACTGGGCCACCACTGCTCTCAGTTTTTGATGGACTCAGACCGGCTAAGATTTGACAAATGAGACATCAGCCTTTTATAAATTAGGGGTCGGAAAGCACGTTAAGCCGTTGGTCCCAGCTGTCATTCGTGGATCTTTGACAGTCGTTACGGGTCGTCAGATGTCCGAAAGTCTCACAACCAGTCTTATCAAGGGGTATCGTATTACCCAGTGGGTTGTGGAGATCAGATAGACAGTCGCTCCATGTAAAATACTGGTATTCAGCTGCATCCGGTTAGAATGAAAGCCAACCCCAACATATTTGAGAATAGGCTAGGCAGATGATGAGTTGATGTAAGCAATTAGCACCAAAAATGAAATAATATGCCAAAAAGTCGATACCACCATAATTAATAATACCAATACCAATATGGCGGCACTGTGACCGATTGGTTGCGGTTATTATTTTTATTGGTTTGCACACAAATTGGCGAGGATAAAGTAAGCTCTGGGATTATTATAATAGTACCTACGAGTTGTGAAGGCGTGAAGTTTATTCATTCTTCCTTTGTTTAAGTGCCAATTTGTGTGTTGCAAGTTTAAATTGTTGATAGATTTTTCGATTGGATTTTAAATATTGTGTTCTTTTTTATCAAAATGAATAGTTTTTGGTAACAGGTAACAGAAAAATATTTACTGTGACGTATGCCTCAATAAGTTAATAAAAAAACATTATCAATGAATTATAGATGAACATATTGTGTGGTATGCCTCAATAAATGCGTTATATTGATAAACTGAATTTAAAAAAAACTTGATTGTAAAAAAAAAATCATAATTGTTTGAAGGATGCTGAACGAAACATAACAGAAGTTTTATTATTACACGTCTGGGCGTTTAGTGTCCCTCAAAGTGTTAAAAATCCATAAAACACAAGAAATTTATGCCAACAGTGTGAGCCGTTTAAAACAGATTATTGTAAAAAAAAATACTATTGCCTTCTATAAAAAAGCTGCGAACTAAGTAATTTAAATAAGTGCTCATGCACTTAAGGTACGTGAACCAGTAACATGGCAGTAATAAAGCACTTATTTTAAACATGTCCTTAAATACCTAAATTACCACATTTAAAGAGAAAAAATACAAATGATTATTGTACTCCAAACTCTTCAATATTTTTTTCTGAAAGAGTCCCATTGGTCTTCCAATGCAGGCACAGCAACCATTCGTAAAGGGGCTTGCAGATTTGTAGTATATTCAGGGAAATTAATTGTTAGTAAAATTGACACACTACGTCAATTTGCCATGTTATAGCCATTTTACACAACAGTCAAAGAATTACAGTACCTAGTGATTCGAATATACGGACAATTTAAGTTGGTAGTCAAATTGCTTCACAATTAATTTTCCTGACTTTACAATCAATCAAAGTGTTAAAAGACCCACGTTTTCGAGATGGTACGTTATGTAATTCAAGTAAAAGTCCTAGGAGAAACAAAGCTTATAAAGTGATTTTGAGCACTGTGCATGTCAAACTATACTAACTGACAGGTCACAAGTAGCGCCGCAATCCTAACTAATATTATACATGTGAAAGTGAGTTTGTTTGTTACGTTTCCACGATAAAAAGGGTGAACGGATTTTGATGAAATTTAGCACATGGATAGACCATGACCTGGAAAAGGACATAGGGTACCTTTTATCCTGATATTCCCACGGGATCAAGACTTATGCGTGAAACCGCGGGGTGCAGCTAGTTACTTCTAATACTACCCGTACTTGTCATTTTCAACACACTTAATAATTGATAATGGTAATAGCATTATATAAACACAATGACTTGAGAGATGTTAATTTGTCCGTAGTGTACTTTAGCAGTTGCAGTTTGTAAATTCATAAGCAAAATAACGATCCAATCTGCAGTCTCCTTTAGACATAATTAGTCAGCGTTGGAGCACCAACATAATATTATGCAGGTTTGAACTCATTACGGATAATGTTCGTTCTCGCCACCATTTAGCAATACAGCATGTCATGGATGCTATAAATAATTATGATTATGGGCCTGGACAACAAGAGACATGTCTGACTGGTTGGAACCTAAGATCCGATACGTTACCGAGGAAAATCTGGACCAAGTTATTTTTTTTTTTTTTTTATTTAACTTGTTTAGATATTTGCATAACGTTTCCTCAACCTCCAAAAATGGGAAAATAATAAGATCTTGCACCTACAAAAAAAAACAAAAGTAATTTTTCAAACGAGGCTGAGAACTTACTTACTTGGTACTTTTCGAAAGTCAAAATTTGAGTCCCCCAGAGTCCCCCAAAACGCCGCCGCTCGCGTTATTATGATTTAAAGCATATAGATATTACATATACAACCTTATTTTTTGTTTATGCTAAACCCGAAAAGGGGTCATTGTACTCATCATTTTGAACAACTTTTTCTATGGGACCAACTTTGCAATCGCGAAAGAAAAATCAGCTGTCCATACATTTTGTCGATTTAAGTGAACACAAATGAAGGGAACAGCTGATTTTTTTTCGCGATTTCAAGGTTGGTCCCATAGAAAAAGTTGTTCAAAATGATGAGTACAAGGACCTCTTTTCGGGTTTAGCATAAGCAAAAAATAAGGTTGTATAGTTTAGACATCTTTATACGCCTGTCTATCTACGATATAAGATCTGTAATTCCAATCACAGAAAACAGGAAAAAGATAGAGATTACCATGAAACCTTACACGTGAGCTTAGTAAGAAGTCAAAGAAAATTATTAGTACCGTTTCACTCCAAGGAAGTCTTGAATATTATCGCCTGTTCATCTAGATAAAATTACATCGATGGTTACAAGTACTGAATATAATATTTTATGTACTTGCACCTAATGCATAGCGGGATATTTTTATGATTTCCTGTGCAGAATACGGAAAAATAACTCTTAGTTTGACTTGTTTAATGTCATCAGCATCCTCCATGGGTAATGGCTAAGTAATAACAGTCGCACGGGTCGATCGAACAGGTTGAGCTACGCTTGCCGGGGTTGGTCCGTGGATGGGTGACCTTTATATTCCAAGAACCATCCGTGACTCGGAAAGCACGTTAAGCCGTTGGTCTCGGCTGTCATTCGTGGATCTTTGGCAGTCGTTACGGGTCGTCAGAAGCCCGAAAGTCTGACAACCAGTCTTACCAAGGGGTATCGTATCTCTATCTATACCAGTACCAGTAGCGCAGTATAGAGCGATTGCCTATCTGACCTCCACAACCCAGTAACTGGGTTGTGGAGGTCAGATAGGCAATCGCTCTATGTTAAATACTGTTATTCAGCTGCATCCGGTTAGACTGGAAGCCAACCCCAACATAGTTGAGAAAAGGCTAGGCAGATTGAATAGGGGGCGAGCCTATTGCCATCAAATGGACACTACAAATTCCGACTCCGGGCTGCTACTGATAAATTCGTAATGTAAAAACTAAATAATACTTTACCTGGCCTGGGAATCGTAGCCAACGCACCATTTTTCTATAAAAGCCAATTCAAAGACCAACAAGGTAACAAAATTAAAAGTAAACACTAAACACACTTCAAAATCGTAACCATAGTTTAAAGTAATCCGTCTTCTAGCAAGCTGGTTATGGTTAACTACAGTTAGCTATTAACCGCACGAAGACTGCGGTTCAAGTCAACACGGAAAGGGTTAGCTGTCAACTTGGATTATAGAAATATGAGGATATGTTGGCACTAGTAAAAACGGGTTATAAGAAGTGCCTTGCTGTCTCACCGTAAAGCCGCGTTTCCACTAGGCAACAATTGACGCGCAACATGTTGCACAACAAGTTGCCCAACATGTTGAAAGTCAGCGCGAAACTTTTGTTGAACAACGTTGTCTGTCTACGCATCTACTACTTTACGTCGGTCGTAGACAACATGTCGCCAGAGGAACTTGTGTTGATTTCAGCGGCAGTGGTTATAACTTTATCGAAAAACACTACGGACATTGTTGCGCGTCACGTCTCCACTCGACAACAATTGATGCTCAACTAACGATGCTCTTTAAACAAGGAACAAGCCGCGCGTCATGTTGCGCGCCAGCTGGCAACTTCGCGCGCTGTTGTGCAGCGTTGCGGTACATGTTGAGCGTCACGTGTCGCGCGCCAAATGTTGCCTAGTGGAAACGCGGCTTGAACGCCTGTTTTTCTGAAATGGTTAGGCAGAGATGTACTCAGGTGAAATGTGGGTACATTTCACCAGTTATGTGTATTGTGCAAGTCTCATATAATAGGAGGCGAGCCTATTGCCACTGGTGTCTCATCAGTTACCACAACCAAAGTAATTCACCATCGCAGCGACTTTCCAACCTTCGCAACCTTTTTTTATGTTTTTCTTTGTGTTTATTTTCTTTTTTGCGACACGTTTACCGCAAATAATCTTATTGTCTTTCATTATAAATGCTATATAACTATCACGTGCGCCAATTTCCAGTATAAGCTGACCTCGCATTCTACGGAAATCCTATACAATGCAAGATCAGCATAAACTGGAAATGTATAACTTGATGTGTAGCCGTGTGTACGCGTTCAAGTCATCTCGCCATCTTTTTCTGGGCCGGCCCGGCCTCCGTAGTGCCGAATACGATTAAATTAAGTCAAATATTATACTTATTTTTAGTTTAGTCTGAACATGTTGTCATACTACATCTGATTCAAAGCAGGCAATAGCATAGCTTTCAGCGGAATTTCTGACATCCTTTATGAAACACAGCATACTTTTTATGCCAATTTTGAGCATAATATTCAAGTATCCCTTACTACCCGCAAAGTGACATGTCAAAACATTCAGAATTCTGTGCTATTTTTTTTTAATAATGTCTGACATATTCAAATATTTAGGAACATAAAAATAACAAATAGGTGTGTTGAACCGCATTAAAATCAATTGCGTACTTTAGAAGATCTAAGCGGCCACACATACAGAGACGAAAACCGACTTTGTTTTACAATTTTTATTGTTAGAGATTAGGTACATTAGCTTGACTTATCACCCCGTTTCTATGATCTAAGTCCGCCGCAAAAGATAATGTTGGACGGTGGCAGAAGGAACGTAGGTGAGCGTGATAGTAGATACACGACTTCGTGATGTTTTGCGCGCTAGATTATCGGTTTAAAAGTAACTTCTCTTAGAAAAAGATCCGCAACCTAACAGTTATACCGGAATTCACAAAATGAAGAGTTAGGGAGTACATAAGGTCATAGTTCACTGCTGTGTGGGTAGAGATGACAGACTCCTAAAAGTAAGGGGATGCGACCAATTACCACAAATTATATCCACATAATGTATGTATTATGTATATTCTTTAATATGAGGAGATCGTGGCTAAGTATTAACAGCTGTCACGGGTCGATCCATCAGGTTAAGCTACGCTTGCCGGGGTTAGTCCGTGGATGGGTGAACATCTTTACCTACCAAGACTCCTCCGTGTCTCGGAAAGCATGTTAAACCGTTGGTCCCGGATCTACAGAAGCCCGAAAGTCTAACAACCAGTCTTTCCAAGAGGTATCGAATTACCCTGTTACTGAGAGTTGTGGAGGTCAGATAGGCAGTTGCTCTATGTGAAATACGAGTATTCGGCTGCATTCGGTTTGACTGGAAGCCGACCCCAACATAGTTGGGAAAAGGCTAGGCAGATTGATCGATTGTATGTTCTTTATTAAAGTTTACAACTGTCTTAAACTAGCCCGAAAAAACCGTTTCATTACCCAGATTATTGATAAGAGTCCTTAATGCGAATCCCAGCACCCTAGTGGAAAATCCTCCCGCTCTGGGCGGGGCGGAAGGGTGTGTCAGACTTTTACTGACTAAAACCCGCCCGTGTTCCTTCAGTTGCCTGTTGCCAAGGTCCCGGTATCACTTTCGGACTTTCCCGCAACCCTGGCAGGCATCGGACCCCGCCAATTGTGGCCGGGAATCCGCCTGGGATTCCCGACGCCCAGGGTGTCTCCACCGGCGGCGGTTGGTGGCTGGCTACTGCCAGGGGGGCTAAAATGGCAACTTTGGCAGAATCATATTAGGATAAATGGATCATAGTAAAATGTCACAAACTAACAATTCAAACCTAGTATTATCTGCGTGGAATTCATATTAGTCATGTCATCTGTTTGACAGATTTGCATGAAGATTCGTATAATGGTAGGTACTAAAATTATGAATTGCTTTAATGAAGTTTAATGTTAATTTAAATTAATTCATTTATATTACATTCATATTATTAATTACGTCATTTTCATGCAGCAATAAATATATTTACGCCAAATATGATTCGAATAAGAATTAAATTGAGTACATAATGATTCAGCTAATATATTGTTTCACCATTTTGTGTCAAATTATAGGAATTGCTAATGATTTAGGAAATGAATCGCTTTTAGAGGAATTGCTAATGTGGCTGTTTTAGGCCCCTAGAACGTTCCATTACCTCTTGCCATCGCAATGTGATCACAAAACAATATTTATTGTACTTCAAGTGTTATTCATGGAGTTCTAGCTTCTAACAGTAAAACCTTATTACCATGGACTAAGACTAACGTCAGGAAACATTCGTTACAATCAATGTACCGAGTACACAACAGGGGTTAAAATACTCGATCGGTTTACCTAGGCAGGCAGAAATAGAAAACTGGTCTGGAAACGAGTCTACTTGACTGCCAGTGTAAAAGAAAATGTATCGCCATTTTGCGTATAAAATGTTTGAAATTATCTTATACTAGCATTATCCCACGGCATTGCCCGCGTGGAGGTCCGAAACTATCCCACGGGAAGTTACCACCGGAATAAAAAGTATCCTATATCCTATTTCAGATCATGGTCTACCCATGTGCCAAATTTTATCCAAATCCGTTCAGCCGTTTTAGCGTGACAGCGCAACAAACAAAAAAACTCACTTTCTTATTTATAATATTAGTAAAGACAGTTAGAATTATGAAATACAAAATATGCAGATGAAGTCGTGGGCTACAGCTGGTATTTATGTAAATAAATGAAGGTAAATGCTAAACAAGTATTTAACTTATATGATTTTACAAAATTCTGTTTCACCCAATCAACTCCGCGTAGGCGGACACATTTCCTTATAGTTATTCTAAAGTAAATTAATATTAATTGACCAAAATACTAATGAACTATTCCCAGAAATGTTTATAGTAAGTGATAGGAACGGTTAATACCATTTTCGCATAATGATTACGCTTCTTGAATACATGACGGGGAATTTTCCAAGAAACATCGAATGGAGGCAATATAGTTGATACAAAGTTTGTTCGTACAATTATTTATTAGTAAAGTTGGGTACTACCCATGTATTAAGGACCTAGAATATTCATAAACCTAGATATAATTATAGTCAGTTGTTCGGTGGCATAGGTGAAGGTATATTCAAGATAAGAATGCTTGGAAACATGCTGGTCTTGCTCCATAGGACAAATTCGAGTCTGGACAAAATCAAACTGGTTGCTAATCTAGTTGTATAATTTAATATTTGTATATCATAGATTTTTTACATTTTATGATTATTACACTCAACACTGTCCTATTAGTATTACTTGTAAGTTTGTAGGAATATTGTGACATCGTATACTTTTACAATGTTTGTAAATATGTGAGCACCATGTATCTGTCACATACTTAATTAATTTATTTGTCATTGCTCCATTTTTAATTCTTTTTTTTTTACCTATTGAGGTACAGTAATTGTATTCTCGGTGCATCGTCTTCACATGTAGTTATATAATTAATGTATACCAAAAATATTGTAAAACATTTTTTTTTTTTTTAAGAGTAACGGTGGAGTTTCTTGCCCATTCTTCTCCATACGAAAACTACCTTTTGGAAGGGGCAACTAGAATCAGTTCTATTTCTATGTATTCGACGTTCAAAAGTGCCTTTAATGTGCCTAGTTGAAATAAATTATTTGACTTTGACTTTGAGCGACATTGTTACCATCACGGGTAGAATCTTGATGAGGTTGGCACAGAACTTTGGCACAAGAAAAGAGAGGTAAAGTCGGGCTATGGATGATGATGATATTATAGTGAAGTTTTCCAGAGAATTATTCCTGTTTATGACAAACTATAGATTTTGCCCGAGGCTTCGCCCGTGTTGAGGTCGGAATTTATCCCACGGAAACGTACGACCGGCATAAAAAGTATCCTATGTCCTCTTCCAGGTCATGATCTACCCACGTGCCAAATTTCATCCAAATCCGTTTAGCCGTTTTAGCGTGAAAGCGTAACAAATAACCTTACTTTCGCATTTATAATATTAATTTAAGATTTAAGATTATTATTAATATAGTAAGGATGTTATAAATTTTAAGTAGAATCCATTATTCATTGCACAACCAGCCTCATTTCTAATAATAATTGTAAAAGTATTAATAATAATCACATTTTGCTTCATTGGTGGCAGTACGATTGTCGCCGGGACCTTTAACAGGAAGACAGCCATTATGTGTGTTAAAAATAAACAGCTAATTTTCTGCCATCAAACTGACATAACATGGGTCTATCAATAAATTCCGTAATTATCAGAGAATCCATGTAAGACTGAGCAATCTAGGCATCCTAGGCTCTTAGCACCATCCGCCGGCTCCTATGTAGCTAGCCCACCTGTAACAGTAGACAAAAATGTTCAGAAGGCTAACTAACAACACGTGGTAAGGAACTGTCATTGGGACGTATAGCCGGATCACGGGCCTAAAACGGCCACATTAGCAATTGCTTTTAGAGGAATTCCTCTAAAAGCAATTAATTAATTTAACATTAAACTTCAATAAAGCAATTCATAATTATTTATGAACCATTTTACAAATCTCCATAGAAAACTGTCAAACAGATAAATTGCGTAATACGAATTGCACGCAGATCATAATATGAATTGTCAGTTTGTGACATTTTACGATGATTCATATTTATGATTCTGCCAAAGTAATTCAAACCGTAGACGGTAGATGGCGCTAAAAACATTTCTTCAAGCGTGACGGTGACGATGACGCGAGTTCCATGAGTTTTGTTCACCCAAAAAGTGCTCAACGCGCCTAAAGAAGTTTTCACTTCAATAACAAAAGCGTTATTATTACCAAAACAAAATCAACCTCTATGCACAAAAGTTAAACCAATGGACACGCTTACGCGAGCTTAAATCCCGGTGCTTTGTTCTAAGTTGTATTTCTGCACATATCTGCCTACATCCACATTATGGCTTACCCCTAATGGATACGAATGGATAGTGTGGGAAAAGGTAATGGTGTTTGATGGTGTAATGGCGACTCTTCAAATTGCCAGCTATTTATTTCGTTCCTGTATCTAGGAACGTAATTGTCTTTAGTTGTGTGACCTGGGACTGAGTTGTGTCTTTGTGCAATTAACCCTATTTTTTTCTTAGGTCTTATGCGAAGAAATTAGAGCACAATAGTTTTCTTTATCGGCATTATTTGAAACCAGCCGTTTGTTTATCTAGTACTTCAAGCGTGACTTTGGAGTTCGATACGGGGTAGGTCAAACAGTTGCCGAGTTATCAGAGCCTTGATCGGTTCCTGTTATATAGTTAATAATAATTTATGCTCTCACCCCCTTTAACATTGAAGAGTCGTTCATCTAAAGCCAGCCCCAGTACACGTGGGGCGAGCCCGTCGCTCGGCCAACGTAAACTGGGCCTTGTTGCGTGTATGTTTATTTATTACACTTTTACGTTATAATGGCTGTACAGATATGGATGAAATTTGGTAAATTGGTAGACCATGACCTGGGTTAGGACATAGAATTTATTCATACTTTTTATTCCGATATTCCCACGGGATCGAGACTTATGCGGGTGAAACCATGGGGCGCAGCTAGTTAGCCATAATTTTCATATAACTGGCAAATCTAGATGTACACACATTTCCAGTATAAGCTGACCTCCCATTGTACGGAAATCCTATACAATGCGAGCTCAGCATAAACTGGAAAGGAATAGCTTGATGTGTAGCCGTGTGTACATAACTCTAAACTGTCTTTCGGGGAATACAAACATGATAATCATAATTTTAAATAAAGAGATAGTTTAGATAATTTACTTGGTATAAAAAGTATTGAAACTTTTAAAACTTTATCTTAAGCAGAAGAAACAAAATTCTTCAGAATAAACGAGACCCCCAATTATAGAGTTTCAAATAAATTTCGCTCAAAGGCAGAGTAAACTTACTGAAAAAGTTTAGCGGCATTAGCTAAGTTTAAACTAGTATTTTAAATGAAAGGAGCTTTATAAACACTTATACAAGTAGTTTATCTTTCTAAGCGAGAAAGTTAGGTTTTTTTTTGACAAATTAATTCTGAAAAAGAAAACAAAAATGCTGATAAACTTAGAAGAAACAGTGTCAGATAAATCTGTGTCTAATTTTAAGCCATTATTATTTTAAACTATCTATGGTTGAATTTATCTGACATCTTCCGTTTTTTTTTTTTGTTGGAAAATATGGAAAACCTGACATCGAAACCTTGTGAATAAAAATTTACCTTTAAAATAATAAGGGCTGCTACACATGCCGGCTATTCCGAATCATGCTCAGCATATTTAGGCACAGCCGGGCGGCAAAATCGAATTTATAGTAAGTAGTGTATGTTTGGGAAAATGCCGCTTGGCTTAGCTCAAATTGTACCGAGCCGACCCGAACGTAATAAAGGGAGGGTGGGTGCTAAATAAAGTTTGACAGTTGAGAAGTGCCAAATGAAAGCCGAATATGTGTAGTAATTGCTTCGGGTCGGCTTATTTGTTCAACAAATACTACCGAATCGAATGTGCCGACCCAAACGTGTCCAACACCCCTTACAGCTTTGGTGGTCATTCAATATAGGTACACTATGTCCACATAAAATATAACATTAATGACATCCTAAGTTCTGCAAGTACTTGTAAGGTAATAAAACCGTCCATGTAGATAAGACAGGAATTCATTAGTAACAAAACAATATCAAATTCAGAGATGCAAGCATTATACCAGGTGTTTAACTAAAGACTTAACTCGGTTCAAATTACTTGTTAAGATAATTAACTGCAAGCAAACCATTTATAAAAGTTTAGCCAGCTAAACTGAGTTTAGTTTTGATCAGCTAGAAACGGACCTAAGGGCCTAGACAGTGACATTTTATCAGCGATAACGATGATTGAAAAGTCAGAAACTATTTTCTTAATGTCCCTCGGCAAACTTAAACTATAAAACATAACAAACAGAACGGCTGAACGGATTTTACTGTACTGTATTGTAATGAACTTTGCTATGAGGAGCTTTTGGCGCTTGAATGACGTTGACTGGGGGGCGCTGTTGGTAAACATTTGTGCAATAGTTTTGTGAAAAAATATTTGTGTATTGAAAAAATAAGATGGCGGCGTTAGTTCTAATTTTGGCCACACGCCAAAAGATTATTGTAAACTGTAGCTATAAATGAATTTGAAGTTATTTTAAAAACAAATGAGTTCGCCTTCGAATTTTGTTTTGTGCGGTCACGTAACGAGTTTTAAAGTTTACAGAGTCTCATATAAGTACCACACGAAGAACATTCATCATTCTCGTACCCTTAGGTACCCCAATTTATTTAGGGTCAACAAATCTTTTTCTTCCATACTTCTCTATTAGTCGTCATCTCGGTAGTCACCCCTTTCTAGTCATATCATCTCTCACACAGTCCATCCATCGTTTCTTTGGATGACCAACTCTCCAATACTCTTATAGCCACATTCTTACTCAAAACTTTCGTCACGTTTTCTTCATTCAGCCGCATCACATGTCCATAACAACCATTTCGCCGCATCACATGTCCATGACAACCAATCTCCAAACTCCTTTTCAGTCACCGGTGTCACTTTTAGACTTCCTCTTAAGTAAGTAATACTCCTCTAAAAGATAACAACATTATTTTACGCAAATTCCTTAGCGTTATTAGCTTGCAAGCTTATTTATTTAGCGATGTACGTAAACTGATAATCGTTAAGCGTATACGGTTAGGTTGAGTTAACGCTTAACTATAGTTAAACGTTCGTTATTGTCAGTTTATACAAGGGTTTGTGATAAAATTTAACGTCTTGGAGATAACGCTTTTGTGTTATGTTACTATTATTTGTTAAGCTTAGTGTAACTGTAGGTTAATATTAAAAGTACATTTTAGCGCCAAAACTTTTGCCGCCATTTTGTTTTTTTTATTTTATTTTAATATACCCAGTGACACTCGCGCAATAAAGACAAATCTAACGACATTCATCAAAATTAGTTAAGCTATTTAGTAGTTACGGACATGCACACATACAGGTCAAACACATAACTCTCCTTTATTGGCTTCACCGCAGTCGGGCAAAAAAGGTGTCGTAGACGCGATTACGGCAGGGAAAACTGTTTTCCTGTTAAAGTAATAAGAAGTCTCTGTAAACCTAGCAATTCTATTTCTAGTCAATTCACTTAAGATCAACGTTAAAATGAACTATAAATCTCCTACAATTTTCATAGTAAGTAATTTATTCTACCGTGCAAATTTTATTAGAGATAAATAAGTAATTCTTGTACACTTCTTATTGTTAAACAGCAATTTATTATTTAAATCGTGCTAGCTTTTTTCCTGGATCAGTTTATTTTCTAGACGAGCTGGATTTTTCTGATTAAATTATATTTAAGGCGGTCTTGGCTATCCGTCGTATGGTGTTAGAAAAACGACAAACAATTTTTTTTTTTTAAAGATTTATGCAAGCACAAAGACCCTTGCTAACTTGACATTTAGTATGGTTACTGTGCATTTGCACTGGCGAACCATTCACAACAAAATATGTTGAAATCTCTATTTTCTGTTAATGTTCCATAAATTTTTTTGCCAGGATCTAAAGACTTCAACATGTTTTGTTGTAAATGTTTCTCTTGTGCAAACGCACAGTTAGAAACGTATTGTCGCAACAACACACTGTAATGTGTTAACATTTAGAAAGGATTATTGAAAATTCATCCCCTGAAGGAGTTAAATAGGGGTGAAAGTTTGTATGGAAGTCCGTAATTTTTGCCGGTTGGGAATCCCATCATCTTCTACAGTAATAAAAGAAGAATCGACACCAACGACCAAAGTCTTATCCAATTGTAATACTCATAAATCCAACATCGAAACCGGAACGCTCGCTCGCAAAACGTTTGCAATCGAAAACGTGGTGACGTAAGCCACTTCGGTTACCCGTTCAAAGAAAGAAAAAAATAAAATTAAAATAGGTTAGTTATAAAAATAAAATATAAATAAGTTTTACAGAATAGTTAAACAAACATTGAGAGTAGAATGGCCTTATAGGTAATTATATTTTCGAGCCGTTTGGGGTGGGCACTCGGACCCCATGGTTTCACCTAGGGCCATGGGGTCCGAGTGGTCATAGTTTGTTCAATGAAATCTCCAAACGGCTGTTTGACACTTCCCGTGACCCAAAGGCTGGCTTTTACCTTGGTCAGAGGCTAAGCATTGCCATACATACGTTGTAAATGCCGCCAGTCTCTTGGGTACACTACTAGCCGACAGCGATGCGGACGAATTTTTCGACGCCATATTTTAGTTATTATTTTTTATTTGTATAATTAGTTTTTATTAATATTAGCTAGCTTAGCGTATAGTTTAAAACAAAAAATTATGATTTTTGTATCAGAGTTAAAAAGGGTTCCGCAAAGGGTTTTTAAAAAATCCTTACGATGTGTGATACACTGTGAATGACTTATCTCATACAAACAAGTTACCTTTACAACCCAATCTTGCATCGTTAACGGGTTAAAAACACTTCAAACCAAACAATTATTAAGGGTTTGTACTGGGCGTACTCACCCGTTCAATTGTTAAGGGTTTGCCTTGAAAGGGTTTTTACAGGTTTTAATGGGATATGCTGGTCAATCGGTTACCAGCATAGAGATATAATTATAGTATAGAGTGCGCGCAACAAACTATGAATAGTACACGGGTTTGAACAACACGACGTTCCTCACCACACTCACTCACTTGTCAGTTCGAGATTCATTCATTTGTATGTCACAGTGAAGCGGTACAAAATGTTATTTTGAGGTGTTGGGACATCAACCATTTTGTATGAGACATTTGAAGTGCCTCTTGTATGTCCTACCCAACACTAATCTATAGCTCACTTGTCTACGATGCGCACTAAGCGGTTTGTGCAATACGCGCACTCTATGTAATATTATATCTATAAGGTTACCAGAATGATTCGGCTAACCCATTAAAAGTGTTTTCGTCATTGAGAATTAAAGGGTTAAGCTTTAACAAAAAAAACATGTTCAATAAGGGTAACCGAATGAAACCGTTACCTACCGTTTCAATGACATAGCTCTCAATCGGGGCTATATGCTCCCTGGGCGCAAGTAGTGGGTGACTGAGCGAGTAAAAAGTCGCCGCGCGTCGAACGAACTTAAAAGATTGGTGATTTACGACCGTTTCGCCGGGGGCCAGCAGACATGAAAACTTGCATACGTGCCCCCCGACGATAATAGCCTGAACACTGAACTTTCATGAGTTTCAAGAACTTTGTTTTTGTGGAACTACCCGCGTGTTTATTTGAATTTATGGGTACACATTCTGTAAATAGCAAAAAAGTTGGTTTAACCTTTGCTTTATGTTTTTGCTTGATTTTAGATAACAAGCAGAAACTACAGTAAATGTTTGAAGCATGGATATTGACTGAAAAGTACTCCAAAAAATTTCCTTTGCTTTGAGCCCCGAAATGTTAGGTATTGTACATAAACAAAAAAAAAAAAAAAATTAAGACAATGATCATATTTTTTTGCATGAAAAACTAGTTAATTTTTAGTTCCTAACAAGTATTTCATTAGGTTCTTAATAATCTACGCAATGTTACAGTTCGATTCAAACTTAATGGCGGCTCGGAAGTTAGCTACTCGTTGCGCAGTACCGCACCCCTCACCCCCGCTGACACATAAAATTGTCACCGCGCAGCGACTCGCCTCATGTTCCGAAGCGTCATCGAACTGTAACACTGTTTGAATAATGAAGTCTAACTAACTTACTAAAACACTTAAAACTATAGCAGAGAAGAAGAAGACT
Organism: Lithophane semibrunnea; assembly: GCA_947363905.1. Taxonomy (NCBI): domain Eukaryota; kingdom Metazoa; phylum Arthropoda; class Insecta; order Lepidoptera; family Noctuidae; genus Lithophane; species Lithophane semibrunnea. The sequence continues at coordinate 6,396,768 of OX376212.1, read as the reverse complement.
CGACCCAAAATTGTCATTCTATGAAAGCACAAAAAAGGTTCAATGACTACTAATTAAAGTTCTAAATTAACCAACCAATAAACAGAACAAGTCGGCATTATTACAAAGAAATAAATAATTTGTAAATGCCTATAAAATCACCATTCAGGGCATGTCCGATCTAATTTCGTATTCGAAACGATGCGTGAAAACGTATAAACAAAGAAACATCATTAAATTGAATTAAATTAGAATTAGGGGAAAGGTATCGAATACTAATTCTACCTAGTGCTGAAGGTAAATAAATTACACCTAAATGAATGCCTAAATAAACGCTCATTTCCGAATGTTGATAAACCAAAAACGAGCAATATTGTCCTGATAAATGTGCTTATTCTTCTACGTAATTTTATGTTTTAACTAACGAATCACGTGTTAAATGGTTTCTGCTTGCCCTAGATTTACCGAAACGACATACGGATCTATAAAAGTTATTAACAGGAGCTTTGGCTTATATTCCTATAATCTAATATATTTCCGTCTCTGTCCTGTACAGCCCTACCAACTTATCTGTGAACTGAAAGAGGACGCCACCGTCGATTCAGTGTTGCTAATTGATTGATTATACAAATTAATTCTAACATTCTAACATCAGAATGAATGAATTCATCTACATTCTAATAATGATAATAATTTTATTGTGCACTAAATGTAGTAGACACTGACAATCGAATGACTTTCAACATGACGGCCGTAGTTCCAATTTTCGCCATTTCACAGATAAGTTGGTAGGAGTGTACTTGTAGTTTGACAGTTGTGTGACAGTGACAGGAATCACGCTGAGTCCAGGCCCAGTAAAGGCTCAGGCAGAATCAATGAATGGTTAGCTCCATATCTACACCTTAAAGCCAAACCTTGCTAATGAATAAGCACCGTATTTGCTTAACACTTTCAATTACAATTCGAGAGTGTTGAAGAATTTACTAAGTAGGTACTAATCCATTGCTTCTTATGTTTGAAAAATTCGTCTGCTCACCAACGTAAATAACGCAATGAAGGTGGGTGAACTGTCAATATGAAACCCATCGCGATCTTCTTCTTCTTTTCGTGTAGTTAGTGACTAACCTGGTGACAGAGTTTTAAAGCTGCCCAAGAGCGTCTGACTTGGCTTCACATATCGTCGAGAAATATCTCTCAGGCATGGCCGGTTTCCTCACAATGTTTTCCTTCACCGTCTTTAAAGTAAGTGATAATTATATAATACGCACATAAATCCGAAAAGTCAGAGGTGCGTGGCTTGGGTTCAAACTCGAGACCTATGACTTGGCAGTCCGACGGTCACACCAATAGGCTATCACTCTTGCGATGCTGATTGCGATCAATTGTTATTCTATATGTGCTACGGAATTACCCCACCGAAGGCAAGACTATACATCCAAAAATAAACAGAAAACACGTTCAAAAATCAATTAATAACACCAAAAAAAGTGATAAAACAAGGATGTTTTGTTCCCCAAGGTAATTTTATCCTAAACCCATTGGTTTCGGAAAAATCAGGGCGGCCTTCAAACTGACGGCATAATGAATTTTGCTATAGGTATAAAAACAACCGCAGGTAATCATCGGACGGATTCGATTCCCGGGTTTGAATATTTTAAGACGTTTTTTTTTTTCTAGCTTCCGCTTGATTGAACTACTGGTTTTTGTTGACTGTTTCGAAAAAAATGGGTATATAATATGGTGGCAGGAAATAATAGATTTGGAGTTTATTATAAAGGAATCAGATTAGCATTGATATTACGTACAATCTTTTTATGAACAAAGAGTTACATGAACATAATTCTAATAATTATTTATGCAACTGTTATATGATAAGGGGTATTATTATAATACCTAATTATTTACAGTTGCATACAAGACTTTATCTACACCCATGAATATGAATCCTCTATAAAAGGTTTGCAATAGTAATATCGAAGAAAAATGGAGGGATACGACATACGTGAATTCGAATATCATTTTTGTTTCTTTTCTTTTAAATTACGGTGCTTTGTTCGTGAAACGCGCCTGCATGACAATGTTCTTTTTATTTAATGAGTTGCATTATGAAATTTAGTTCAACATTATAACACCCGTTTCGATGATATTATGGTTACTATGACACTGGTTGTTTTAATGTTGTCAATAAGCTAACTGTTTCAGGAACTTTTATAGAGGATTTATAGCATGGGTGTAGATAAAGTTGTTTACCGACTTCTAAACCCTACTATTTTTTTTTCAAAACTCTTCATATCTTATTCTTACCTTTCTTTGATAATTTACAACGGCTAACATGGTTTGATTGCTAGAAAGGGGGTAACTACCGAACTGACGACTAATAGATATGATATGATAAACATTTATTTCGGACCAGGACCATATTCTTGTTAGTAACAATATACTTAATAACTAATGTTAGTATTCAACACACAACACAAATTAAACTGCGACATGAAGCCGCATCCACCTCTGTAGCATGGGGGACTCCCCCCGATCTGCAAATACATCCAGTATAAGTTGGTGAGTAGGGAGGCACATCTTTTCCTCATAATAGCAGCAAATCCATCAACCCGCGCCTCAGCAAACATCCCTGACGCACTGCAACGCCATGACAGTCCCAACAGTACCCTGAGTGCATTGTTATATGGGACACGCAGGTCGCTGTATGCCCGCTGCGAATAACACCACTTGCTGCAGGTGTAAAAAGATTGGCAATATGCTTTAAAAAGCTGTGATCTTAAGAAGTCAGAAGTCGTACACCGTGCAAACCTGCGGGCCAGCATGTTACAACGGACAGCCAGCGACCTGCGTTCCCTTTTTATGTCCACATTATCACTTAAATCATCGGTGACCCAGTGACCCAAATATTTAAATTTAGATACCCTGCACAGTGGAGTGCCATAAAGTGACACACTCGGAAAAGCTGGGTAAGAAAAACCACTTACTTTGAAGAGCATTAGGTCACTCTTCCCTACATTATACTTGAGCCCATGAGTCACCGCATATGATTCACAAATAGACACTAGCCGCCTCATGGCACTAATTGATGGACTCAGCAACACCATGTCGTCTGCGTAACTAAGGTTATTGGTACACACTCCGTCAATATGACATCCAACCATGGTGCCGCTGAGTTCAGCAATAGCCGGTTTATGTACAGGCTGAACAAGCGAGGTGAGCTTAACCCCCCCTGCCTCACTCCGCACTCCAACCGGTACACACCCGACAGAGAACCGTTCCATCACGACACGGTTGGCGCAGTGGCTGAGCGATGGACTGCTGCGCAACGAGTCGAGGGTTCGATCCAAAAAAAACAAAAATTGATTGCTATACCAAAACTTAAATATGTACATAACTTCAGTTGGTAAAGAAGTTTCAGATAGCAACTTATCCCACAACACGTCATAACTGACAAGATCGAATGCCTTCGATAGGTCTAAAAAACAGGCAAAGACAGGCGTTTTTCTACAGGCGCTTTCAGTAGACAGCCCCGGCCTAAAGCCAAACTGAGCGTCGTGTAATTGAAGATGCTTAGCTAATTGTTTGTCAAGCAGACTGTCCAGTACATTGGCTGAAACAGTTGCCAAGGATATAGGTCTGTAATTGGAGACATCGGAGGCATTTCCAGTTTTATTTTTAATAACAGGGACCACAACTGTAAACATGAAGTTATCTAGTAAATAGCAGTGACTGACACAAAAATTAAAAAACATAGCAAGTACACGCGGCAAGTGCACCCCTGGTATTTCAGATGTTCGATACTGAGGCCATCGTGACCTGGTGGCTTACCCCTCTTCATTGATTTTACCACCGACGCAACTTCCTTAGCAGTAAATCGAACATCAATGTCCCCAGAAATGGCCTCAGTATCGACAATCCGAGTCGTTCTAACAAGAGGTGACTCAACCTTAAAGTGTTGCTTAAATAAGTTCGCTACTTTTGTTGGCTCGTGCACGCTCGTGTAATAGAGAAGTATGGAAGAAAAACCATAGATTCGACTTTTATTTTATTTATTAGGGACAAAAAAACAGTTAAATATTCAGGTTTAAAATTATGAGTCGTTACTTAGATAGGTATCTAAAAATATAACCCACACCATTGTCCACGGGTTAATAAATGAACAAATTAATAAGGAACAGAAACGTTTTGATGAATATGTCTTACTTATAACGTTTGAGTTAATTAATATTAGATTAACAGTGAAGAGACAGAATATTTATAGCCAGTGTTTTAAATTTGTTACTAGAAAGAGAGAAGAGGTCTAAGCCCATGAAGTGTGTGTTATATATACCTATATTATGTGGCTTTCAGTACCTAATCAATATATAATCAAGCTTTTCCTTAATAATATGGTGCTGATGCATATGTCATGTTCGTGAACGGGCGCCGTCAGTTGAGAGTGATCATCTCTTATTTGCCAGAGCTTATTTTTAATCGTTTTTAACTATTTTTTGTTTTACATTGTTTTCACATAAGAGGCAACAAGAACTGTACCGCGGATTTTGTAATATCTATATCCATATTTAGAGTGTCCTTAGAGTTTCATGCCCGTTTTTCTCCATAGAGATCTACGTTTTGGAATGGGCAACTAGCTTCAACTTTCTGACTAACTGACCGACTCTTTGACAGTTGAAAAGTGCCTGTAAATGGTTTAATTGTAATAAATGCTTTGAATTTGAGTTAGAATAAAATTACCAAAGAAATCAGTAGACGGCTGACGCCATAGGACTATACAATGTCACAAGCCCACTAAATTAGGACTTCCATCCCCAATTCCCAACGTATTCAAACACTGTAGCATTATTACCCTTCTCTTCGGCAGTTGATATTTTTAGACTGGTTATTTTTACTTCACCAGTTCACCATGTGTGGACAAATACGAGGAACATAAGTCAGTCGCTTCTTGTTCGATCGTTAAATGTATCGATTGACTTGTACAAAGAAATACCAAGAATTTTGGTGCTAAGGTGAATAGTTTTGGAGTTTTTGTACTGATTGGGAGCTTGAAATGTAACAGATGGTTTGTTTGTTATGGTTTGGTTACAAGTTTTCTGCGTCATTAGGGGTAGCAAGAATGACTGCCTAGCTTGATGATATGTTTTGGATTCCCAGGTCGGGTAAAACTGGTTAATTGGACAGTAACAGTTGGATCAATAAAGATAAAGTTTGCATAATTTTCTTCCCACTTCTGACTGATTTACACCCTTTTTTTTAGGGTGAGAAATCATCAAATGACTTTTCCCGCTCTGGGTGGAGCGGGAGGGCGTGTCAGACTTTTACTGACTAAAACCACACCGTATTCCTTCAGTTGCCTGTTGCCTAGGGTCCCGGTATCCCTTTCGGACTTCCCGCAACACTGCTTTCCATCCAGTAGTGAAATGCAACAGTCCAGGCTAAAATGGAATAGAAATGTTAACATCTTTTATGTAGCCTATTGTGTTAATAGACTGTTTTGAAATAATAATAGACTCCTCCCTCTAGTTCACTGTAAATCAAATATATCTTTTCGGTAATAATTGATAATTTCATACCGAGTTGATAACTATTATCCAATAATTACGGCTTCCCTCATTACTTTCGGCCATGGTCAGTTATATAGAGCATTAATAAATCAGCTGTGTGATAATAAATCAATATTCATATTAGAGCTATTTTCGAATCTTTGGAATTATTATCATAATTATATTATCGGGAAAAGGTATATGTATAAATATCTCTTTAAATATTACAAAATACATTAATTTCATCCTCATCATTGTTTACAAAAGCATGTTAAAATCTCAATTTCACAGTAAAAGCACAGACGTAGATCCCGAACCATACTGCATCGTCATCCACCCTTTGCCTAAAAAAACTTAAAAAACCACAGATCTACATAATTTGTCACACATGGCAACAATTTCGTCACACGACGCCTTAAATCAACTTTACTCAACAAATAAATTCGAAAAAAGAACAAAATCGTTCAGTAGCGTAACACCTGTTGTCGTGCTTCGTTCCCAGACGAAACCAGTTCTACAGATAAAAAATATATACGAAAAAAAAAAGATGGCGGCATCTTAAGGGATCCAGCGACTGATTATTTTGTTTCTTATTTTATTGAAGGCAGGTGCGATAGTTTTTTGAGTGTCATGGCGATTTTTATGGTAAAAGAATGGGACTAGTTTGTGTAATTAAAGCTTTATAGTTATTGTTCAGTTATGCTGTTCCATATTGGGTTTATAGTATGTTGAAGATTTAAAAATAAACTTGCCTGGAATAATGCATTCTGTGTGGTCCTGGACTTCTTATCCCTGTTCTGTCAAGGTCGTACCACTAGCTTAGCTGTTTTTGCTGAAATGGAATACGGGTCCCGCTTTTTCATTCAAATGTCTTTCACAGTCCGTTACTAGTACCTACTAAGGAGATATCCCAACAACTGGCAGCATAATTTACCTGTTACCTAATTGATTTAGTGAGTTGTTGGCAATCATTGTGTGTGAAATATAATAATACTAGTTGTTGGCCGCGACTTCGTCTACAATCCAGGATGAAAATTAGCCTATGTCCTTCTCCAGGTCAAGGTCTATCCATGTGCCGAAATGTCATCAAAATCCATTCAGCCGTTTTAGCATGAACAAACAAACTCACTTTCGTATTTATAACATTAGTTAGGATATTGTTATTCAGCCATATTTAGATGAGCTTACCTTTATTAACGTGATAAATAACTAGACCTAGGGTTGAGAAAGATTTAAAATTTACCTTTAGTTATTTAGATTTAGTTTACCTTTTTTACAAAAAAGAAACATGCGTGGCAGTCTTTGGGGATTGCCGATAAAAGTGAAAACTAAGTAACATTCATTCATTTCAAGCGTTCGGTGACGATGACGCGAGTTCCATGATTTTTGTTCACCCAACAAACGTTCGTTGACGATGACGCGAGTTCCATGATTTTTGTTCACCCAACAATCGTTCGGTGAAATTTTCACTCCAAAAACTCTATTTTTCATCCCTATTTTTTTGCTCCTACGTGTAAACTGTAGTAAGATTGTATGAAAAAGGATGTTTATTTTTCTTATAACGTATTTTTTGTTACAGAAATTACAGAGGTTTTGATCCGAAGGTTAGGCGGCTTCTGGAAAAACGTAACTTTACACGTTATTGAACGTATTCTTTATTTTGACAAGGTCGAAAAGTATTGCACATTCTGCGATCAAATCTTTACAAGTTGACACTTTCTTGTCCACGTTATAGAAAATCACCAACAAATGAACATATAATTCTTCCGACTTTGTATTTACATAGGGAAGGAACGAATAACTTCCAAGTTTAGTCAATTTGGGATTTTACAGTTAAGTAATTTAGATTTCCTTCAAACTGTCTGAAGGCCAAGTCTCGTACATACAAAACGTTCATATTCAAGTTGCTATCTGTCAAACTTGTCAAAAATGTTGGTAAATTGATTGTATTTTTGAAAGATTGCGAATGAGATGCGAATGCGAACGTTCTTAAAAATAAGGGAATTGCGCCTCAGATATTTTGTGGTCGCTTTTATGTAATAGTAAAGTACACGCGCACTTGTCTTTCAACGTGGAAAGACAAATGTACACGTGCGCGTGTACAGAGTGTTTCTTTTACGTATCAATTTAATATATTTTGTGAATACTTAATTTATTAAAAAAAAAAAAGATTTTCAATGGTAATTTTTTTTTGCATGTATGAACGTTATGCAATTGTGAATTAAAGTGCAACGTCTTTCGTTAATTAATATACTGATGTAAAGGAAATCTCCCTACTTTGTCAAGTCGTAAAAACCGTGCGAAACAGGGGCGGACCGCTGTAGTTAACACAATCAAACAAACAAACAAACATAAAAATTACGTAAACAATATTTTTCACTTTTTATTTTGTTATTTGTGTTTCACGAACTGTTCCAAATAAACGTTATTCTTTCTTTCTTTTTTATTTATAATAATCCTAATAGTCATCGCCGTCGAGGTAGACCACGGCGAAGGTGGTTGACGATCTAATCATGTTTGCGGGGCCAACATGGCCAGAAATCGCACAAAATAGAGAGCTTTGGAAGGAAAAAGGGGAGGCCTTTGCCCAGCAGTGGAACACACAATAGGCTGAGAAAAAATAAAAAATAATCCAGTTTTTCTTTAAGCAACGGAACTTAATAACACATCTTAATCCAGTCCATTTCAGCTTAAACTTTAATAACGTCATCGAACAAGCTATCTACGATAATCTACCCTCATTTATTAAATTGTTCGTCGTCGGTGATCTAGAAATTAAAGGTCTCTGGACATCTACTAGTTTTAACTGACAGACGTATTATTAAGTCATTCGTAGTACGTAGCCTGTAGTTAGTTAGTCTGCTTCTCAAGTTAATATTACAGGTCAGTCAGTACTTTGTAACTAACGGATTCTTCATTTTTTGCAAACGTTTTGTTTTGTCTGGATTCCTGAAAATTACTGATCGTTAACTGTCGTTAGCGGTAGATAATTTTGAGAGATATCTTCATAATGTTGTAGTATAAGAGATTTTTTACTTCATCTTTTAGACCTACCTTTAGATACTTTCTGAAACAAGACCAACCTAGACGTTTAAGCTGTATGCGGAACAAACTAACTCAAACACATTCATTGTCAGTGAAAATCATAACGATAGCAAGATAATTACGTAAAGAGCATTAAGACATCAATCTGCCTAGCCTTTTCCCAACTATGTTGGGGTCGGCTTCCAGTTTAACTGGATGCAGCTGTACCAGTATTTTACATGGAGCGACTGCCTATCTGACCTCCACAACCCAGTAACTGGGTAATACGATACCCCTTGGTAAGACTGGTTGTCAGACTTTCGGGCTTCTGACGACCCGTAACGACAGTCAAAGATCCACAAATGACAGCCGGGATCAACGGCTTAACGTGCTTTCCGAGGCACGGAGGACTCTCGATATGTAAAGAGGGTCACCCATCCATGGACCAGCCCCGGCAAGCGTAGCTTAACCTGATGGATCGACCCGTGCGGCTGTTATTACTTAGCCACGAGCTCCTCGAGAATAATACTGTATCAATGTAAATAAATGTTGCTTCGTATTATTATAACCTAAGTTCCACCAAAATAACAATCGCTTAGTCATCTGTAAGTTAGTCTCAAAATTTGTGGACTTTTGGTAACTTTCACTTTTTTTTTTTTTTTTTTAAACGTTTTTTAAAAAGCTCGCAAAAGCAAAAGCCCGTATTGTAAAATAATCCCTTTATAGAATATGTTGTAGGTCTGTTAGTACGCACGCCTTTGTGTAACGTAATGTGTACCCACCCACTATCATTCCTTTGATATCTCTTATAACACTCTCGCTGTGTAATGTGATGACATACTGTAATTAAGGACCACACAACTCAACTGACGCATGTTATTAAAGGTCGCCGGACCAGATGCTTAAGTGCATAAAATTTCAGTGAAGAGATAAGACTTTGCACAAACAATTATTTAATAAAAAACAAAAAACCCGACTGCAAGAACCTATCGAAAATAGAAGAAAAACAAAAATTGAAACAGGCCGACTAACAAAAGTTACACCATATTTCAGGTTATTGGTTTGTATTGCCTGCATTACCTTATAAAAAACAAAGTTCAATGCTTGTTTTTTTTCTTCTCTTTTCGGTTATAGGTTTTTGCAGTCGGGTTTTTTGTTTTTTAAATAATTTGTTTTATTTCAAGCTTTTTACTTTTATTAATATATTTTGGAATTAACTCCTTACTAGCTTTTATTTGATACCAATATCGATGTAATTTATTTAAAGAAAAAACCTTCCCCTTCTTTTTTTGTATTTTCAGATGAAATATATATTAATAAAATAGCCTACGTCACTCCCACAATTAAGACGAACCTAACGACACCTAGTAAGTTAAAATCTATCAAGCCGTTTAGGCTACATAGCGTGCCAAAAAAAAGACATACATAGGTACATACTCTCGAAAAACATTACCCTCCTTCCGGGGCAGTCGGGTAAAAACGCACGTGTACCTTCATAGCTAAAGTGTATTCAAATCCTTGTTTCCAATTGATGTTATTTCCACTTAAATGAAAATTTTAAATTTTTTTTTCAATAGTAGAATGGCTAGTACTATTGACAAATCTATCAAAATGTAGCGCAAACTGACTGCTTAGCACTAATGTAGTCAATACTTTTGTTTGTGGAATATAACTATCTATATAGACAGTAAAACACGACCAGTACTATACTAGGTCATATAGCTACCTATCGTATCGTATCGTTGACCTAAGCTGACATCATTAAGTGCCCCTGTGACCAATTAGGGTACAATATTAGGGAAAGTTTGAAGTGTATTCAATAACTAGGGGTGATTTGAAGTTTCGGTATTATAGGTCAATTAATTGGCACTTGATAGTTTTTGCCCGGGATTGGTCCGTGGATGGGTGACCATCATTACATACCGAGTCTCCTCCGTGACTCGAAAAGCACGTTAAGCCGTTGGTCCTGGTTGCCATAAGTGGATGTTTAACAGTCGTTACGGGTCGTCAGAATCCCGAAAGTCTGATAACCATCTTACCAAGGGGTATTGTATTACCCAGTTACTGGGTTGTGGAGGTCAGATAGGCAGTCGCTCCATGTAAAATACTGGTATTCAGCTGTATTGGGAAAAGACTAGGCAGATTGATTAAAGTTTGAAAGTAATATTCATATTTACAATATGAATTCTACTACTTATAGGTGCTCCCATTTTTATTCATAGTAAGGGAATGCAAAAAAATCCGGCCATGTGCGAGTCGGACTCGCGCACGAAGGGTTCCGTACCATTATCTATAAAATCGGCTATCTATTTATCTATAATAATTTACTACAGTTATTACTGATTCCGTATTTTATTTACGACTATGATACGTACGGGTTAGCCCGATTGCTCCAAGTTACAAGTTCCCCAAATTTATTATTAACTAAAAGTTGTACGACTCTGCCGTACAACTTTTAGTTAATAATAAAAGCTTCTCCGAAATTCGTCTTGACCGAAATTGTGAATGGTACATTCACCGAATCAACGCTTACGTACTTACAACATACGAAATTGTGTACATAATTAAATACGGATTAGTATTAATTGTAGTAAATTAATAAATTTACCCTTTTTGTCACCTGCCACCCGCATCATGCGGGTGTCCTACCTATTGTCATATAAATATTATCACGCCTGTAATCCCCATAGAGTAAGGCAGAGGTGAACCTATAGTACACCCATATTGCATCACCATCATTATGAAATTAATTAATTAATTTCTTTTTTTTTCATTTGAATTGTTTTTTTTTTTTTCTATTGTTGTTCACAAATCCAGACTCCAGACTGCTAGACTCTAGACCTACTGAGAATTTGATAAAGGACAATCCAATTTATAAAAACGAATGTAATTGAAAATACGTTAATTTCGTAATTACGTTTAATTTTTGGTGCTGAAAATGATGAAAACACAACATAGATACTTGTGATAAATCATTCATAATAATATAAATATAGACAAATATCATTCAAGACGATGTTTAGCTTTCTTGGGACTATTAGCGCCATCTCTTATCTTCTTTGCGAACGTAACGTGGATAAGTGAAAATAAAATAATGTCAGCAGACACTTAATTAATACAAATAATTTATGCTGCATCCAAAAATGCAGCTGACGTAACGGATAATCGAAATGCTTACTAGAATGGGTACCTAAATGATATAGGTAATTATTTAATTAGCCTGCATTGCATTCAAAGATTGATGAAGAAAGAGTTATTAAATTTTAATGTCATATTTTTAGTAGGCAACTATTTCTTCAGCCAAGTACCTAGCATTTCTCATCGTCTTTTACCCTTATTTCAATTTATTTGATGTCGGCGCAACATTTGTATTGTTCTTCCATAATATAATTATCTATTAGTCGTCATCTCGGTAGTCACCCCCTTCTAGCCATATCATCTTTCACAGAGTCCTTCCCTCGTTTCTATGGTCATCTGCCATCCGTCATTCTGACTCTTATAGCCATCTTCATTGATACTCAAAGCCTTTCCTCACGTTGGTTTGAAAGGTTTAGGTGTCGTTAAAAAGCACACAATATGATTGTCACTTGTCAACCTTGTTTAAATATTACCCGTCTCTCCACTAGTCCATTGCCTACCCAAGATGCATATCCGGTACGGCTCTCAAATCCTTCCTTATCCTGACGGGCACGGTCTTCCCTAAAATAACCGCGCTAGTCTACTCCTTGATATGCAATGGTTTCTGTAGCCCCATGAAGCATGAGGCTCCAGGGGCTAGTGCAAATCTTGGGGTTCATTCGATTTTTCGAGTCTGGTTAAAACACGCTGGAGTCGGTACGTTTTATTCATTCATTCCCTTGTCAGCCTTGTCTCTCAGTGAAGAGCTTAATGCAAGGATGGATATGTAGGAAAGGTCCTAAGAGGACGTGACTACAAAGGAATGAGTGCTGTTATAATAATAATTAATTAATTATCACTTGGTTTAAAAACGGTGAAGGAAAACATAGTGAGAGAGATATTTTTCTCGAAGGTATTTGAAGCCAAATCAGAGGCCCTTCGGCGGCTTTAAAATTCTGACACCAGTTAGTCACTAATCACATGAAAAGAGGAAGAGATAATAAGCGTGTAGGTAAGCCATTGAGCTAATTATTCTGCCAGGCAATTCTGGTCACAGGTCTCTTAGAAAAAGTAGAGTAAATACCGCTGAATTTCATAGTTAGCATAAATTCGAAGCTTACTACCTATTAGAGAAGGTTATGATAAGTTTCAGATATTTTTAATAGAGGAAAAATAGTACCATCATTTTAGAAATCTAGATGCAATATCGTCTACTTTCTATCACCAAATGTAGTATTATCATAGAAATATAGCGAACATGTTCTTTTTATTTTTACCTACCCTTGTAAATAAAATTCACCTTTAAAAATCTTAAACTGTAAATAAAATACGTCCCATTTAACGAATTCTATGAAAAATGTAACAGAAAAATCTTCAAAAATTATAGAAATAAATGTTTCATATTAACCCTGACATTAGAGCCTAGTTTGTACAAACTATTGTAATACGACCATAATAAAACACGCACTTACCATTAATATTGTGCCATAAAATCCAATCTCACTAATGTCCGCACATATTTGATATTAAAACACATACAGTCAACAAAGCATCAGTATCTTAAACTTTTTCACAGATTGTTCCAGTAAAACAAAATGGCTGCAATATTTTTTTTAAATTTTATTTGTATTTAGAAACACGAAATGTCAAACGCGACGTTCGATTTTCGAAAGAATAAGAATACGTTGCGACGTCCGCAAGGCGCGAAGCCTGGCAGGGCACTGGATGAAAATGTTTTCCCGCCCTTAGACCACAGAGTATACATTAGTACAACAGATGCGACATTATTTTGTTGTTTTTTTTTGCAAATCGCTTAATGACGCGTAGTAATTAAATGTTTTGGAAAGAGCTATGGTGGCTACTGGCTAATGGTGCTTAAAGGTGACATTAATTTGGTGTTTAGAGTCAGAATGTAATGACGGGTGTAATGTAGAATTATGACGACATTAGAAAATTAATAAGTGGCTATTTATTTAGGTTTTACAGCGATATACAAGAAGATTAATATACTACAATATAAATCTGTCATTTTGGTTCTGTTTTGTATAAAATTGAATTTTTTGCGTGATATTGTTTGGCGGTAATTTATTTATGTATTTATCTTTATTTCAGACACACAGTCCATAAAAATTATACAAATAAAGAATCTGTTAGTAGGGTTGTTAGTAAAGTAATAATCTAAGTATATATTTTATTTAATAAAATATTATAACGACGTAACATTTGTGAGTTTGAATGTAGGGGGTAATCTTCGGAACTACTCATCCGATTCTGAAAAGTCTTTCATTGACAGGTAGCTGCTACAGTATTCACTTGTGTCAGATAAACATAATTATTTTCTGTTTTAACAAGAATTTTTACGCGACTGAAGTCGCGGGTCGATGCTAATGTTATATGATTTTGTAACCAGCCAATAGTTTCGTGTTTTCGCCAATTAATTATTAGTTTTTTCAATTTAGTTAAACAATGAATAAACTTTAAGAATCATACGCCATAAAATCATCGAAACAGCCCCTAAATGTTTTCCCCATTTCAACTAACGAATCGGCTTTACCATAGCTATAGCTATCCGAAAAAACAATCACAATTAAAATATTTTCCTACACTATTTATATGATTACTCTGTGACATGTGCATACATGTTGTCCCTTTTACTCTTGGACTCAATGTATATTCCCCTCTCTTACTCTCGCCTCTGCAGGACTCTATTTATATTGGGTAGCGTTAGTAAACGCAGTAAATTATAATTAAACCTGTTTTTGAAATGGCGTGTCTGCAACTATTTAGCCATGATATTATTATTTTAAAAGCCGAACTCCTTGCTAATGAGCTTAGGGCGCAAATATTTCTTTAACGGTTGGAATTAAATTATAATATGAAAATGGGAACTGAGAAATAAATTATTAGTTTACGGTAATCTTAGTTTGTTTGTAAATACGTTAGTAAAATAGTTTAGGTGTTTAAATAAGCAATTTCAGTTAGATGTTGTAGGTAGGTTCATAGGGCAGCATTTTTGTTGAGGTAACAAAAAGCCGGGGAAGCGTACGCGGTGTTAGAATTGACCGCCAAATGGTACCAGCCCATTTTCCGAGAGTTTGGTACTGTCAGCAAAGATGTCAGATGTTACACAAATCATAATAAAATGCGACTACTGCAAGCCTCGCTCGTTTTTTATCATAATCCCTTCGCTGATGCAAACGGTGCAAATATAATGACGTCACAACGGTCTTAATTTAAAAATATTCCACAATGTTGCCAGTCGACAAACACTCACAATTTTTAATTTGAATCTCTACGGGTAGAAATGAATACAAATGAAATGTCAACTCCTAAACAATGTTTTGAACTTCCTTAACTTTGTCAAAAACTGTACAAAATAATACTTTTGAATTTCATTAGGGGTGATTAATTATGCTCCTTTGAAAAAAGCAGGAAAAAGCACCCTTTCTTTGAATTTGTCGGGATTTTTTAGGAAAAATTCTTCAAACATTCGTGATTAGTAAGGAGGTTAATTAATTCATAGGATGTAATTAACATTTCTGAAATTACATGTTACTTTACATGAGCACATGTAAAAGTAAATAAAGTTATTATTTAGCTTTTGTTAGTTAACCATTGGAGTTTTTGTTAGTTAGAGGGGCTCGTGGCTGAATGATAACAGCCGCACGGATCGATCGAAGGTTAAGTTATGCTTGCTGTGGTCTGTTCGTGGATGGGTGGCCATCCTTTACATATTGAGACCTCTGTGTCTCGGAACGCACGTTAAGCCGTTGTTCCCGGCTTTCATTCCTGCATTTTTTTTGGCGTTAATCATAAGGCATTAAGGCGTGTACGCACGAACGAACAAGAACATGGTGAACACGAACATTGAACACTTTGATCGCATGTCCGTACCGTTAACGAACATCAAATACTGTGTTCGTCAAAAACGTTCGTGGCGATCCAATTTCGTTATTCTGTGTGGACGGTGTTCGGAGAAATTGAATCAATTTCTCCGAAATTTAAAAAAATTGCATCAGATGCAACTTTGCAAACATTGGCGAATTCATAGCTACTAAATAGCGGAAAGAGAAAGAGCTACTAAGCGGTTGACTGTGAACATAAGTCGAACTGTGTTCGTATGGTGTTCGTGTTAGCTTTGCTAATTTACGCCCTCACGTATGGACCCAATGTTCCATGTTCATCATGTTTTATTCGTTCGTGCGTATACGCCTTTACAAAACGCAACTCCAAAATCTACTCCAAACAAACAAGACAAAAGAAACTGTACCAAGAAAAGTATTTGAATAAAGGCAAAGATTCACAACATTCAAATTGTTCGAAACAATAATAAACAATATTATTTCCGGCTTTGATTAAAATAAAACTTTGCATTTGTTTTCAAAAGTTCTGATTCCGTTGCGATCTCTAAGGTAATTCGACCTTCTTCTGTCATAAACCATTTTATAATTATTATAAATATAATTTGATGTCCAAAAGTTTGTATTAACTTCCGTCAGCTAATATGAATCTGTTGATTATGTTTTTGGGTAGGTGAAATAAATACGGAAATACTTATACGTTAGATGTGTTATTTTTAACTGGTAGTCCTAGCAACCAAGGGAAAAGGTTTTAATGTCTATAGAATGCCAATGATGAAAATAAATGGACACCAATTTCTGTGCAGTCGACCGCACATCTGTGTTACAGCCTAGCATAGTACGGAGTTTCAATTGAATGAAAGGCCAGCTAACACTGGTTCTGTTACAAATGACGTGTGGTGACTGTGCATTACTTGCTTCGTCATAATACATATTATTTAATTAACAGTTTTGTTTTTTTTACTTAAGCTTTATCTATACACACTAGCTGCCCCCGCGGTTTCACCCGCATGAGTCTGGATCTCGTGGGAATATTGGGGTAAAAAGTATCCTATGTCCTATTCCAGTTCATGGTCTACCCCTGTGCTAAACATCCAAATCTGCTCAGCCGTTTTAGCGTGATAGCGTAACAAACAAAATCATTTTCGTATTTACCCGCACGCGGCTTCGCCCGTGTGGTATGTCGACAAAAAGTAGCCTATGTCCTTCCCCGGGATGCCATCTATCTCCTTGTCAAATTTTATCGAAATCCGTTCAGTGGTTTAGGCGTGAATAGGTAACATACAGACAGATAGACAGAGTTACTTTCGAATTTTTATTATAGTATGGACAGTTAGGATTACGCTTCTGAAGAAAATTTTAAATTATTGATTTACAGATCATCGATTTTGCAAAGCTTGTCTGTTGCTAAAGTACCCTAACGATTACATAACCCCTACAAAAAAATCAGAAACAGCCTCATTGAATTTTCTGCGTACCACTTCACGATATTACTGCAATATATCGTACACATATGGCGAATAACTGAAAAAGTTGAACACCCTGTAACTACAAATATTGCAACTGCAAAACACTGCTTTAATTTAACACCTCGCGTTAAACGTAGTATAAGTAAAGAGAGCTAAGTACAGAAGTATACATAAGTCTTACTAATTTATCTCCTACATAAAGCTGTCGCCTGAAATAGTCAAAGGAATGCAACTAGCTAAGCCCAAACAAATAAAACTACGCTACGGAACCCGTCGGGCATGACGCGGGCATATCGCTGACGAGCAGTGGCTGGTGATAAAAACTTGATCCTTCACAGTTACGCAAGGTCAACCGCAGAGCGTAGTATATGGGCGGAGTTCAGATAAAAAATGTTTTAATACTCTTTCGAGGAGGAGGAGGAAGTCGTGGCTTAGTAATCACAGCCGCACGGGTCGATCCATGAGGTTAAGCCACGCTTGCCGGGGTTGGCCCGTGGATGGGTGACCATCTTTACATACCGATACTCCTCCGTGTCTCGGAAAACACGTTAAGCCGTTAATCCCGGTTGTCATTCGTGGATCTTTGACGGGTCGCCAGAAGCCAGAAAGTCTGACAACCAGTCTTACCAAGGGGTATCGTATTACCCAGTTACTGGTTTGTGTAGGTCAGATGGCAGTCGCTGCATGTAAAATACTGGTATTCAGCTGCATCCGGTTAGACTGGAAGCCGACCCCAACATAGTTGGGAAAAGGCTAGGCAGATTGATTTCTTAATGCTCTTTACGTAATTGTCTTGCTATCGCTTTTGGAAATAAAATTATTATTGTGATTTCGAATTAGCTAGAGATATATTTTCCAATTAATAAGTTTTGTTTTGGCAAAAAGAAAACTACCTAGCTTGTGTGATATTCACTGGTATTTAATAATGGCTTCAGTCTGTATTTCCTCCACGCTGCATCTGTCTTTTCGAATCTGTATTTTAAAATCTATACGATTGTTTGAAACGATTTATGTCTTATGTATAAGTTACTTTCGTATTGAATAGAATAGTTTTTTCCCTATTAGAATGGAAATAAAATGTTTTTTTTTTTCTTTTCTTAGTTTAGAAAATGTTTTATTAGTCTAAGATTTCCATAACCCAAAATCTGTCGTAAAAATATCACAAACAAATAAAAATTTACTTCAAATCCGAAAATCCTACATATACTACATATGCACCTGTATCGAATCGAGAAAAGCTTGATCAGCGACGTGTGAGTGAGGGAGACAGTCGCACTCAAGCATAAAGTTAGAAAGAGACAAGCATAGTGTCATTGTTGCTACGAAGATGAGCTTTTATTAGACAAGTCTGCAAGTTATAAATGATAAGTTGCGGTTTGAACGAGTCAATATTTTTGAAAAAGAAACGTGAGTAACCCTGTCTTGTTGCGAAGGGTAGTTGTTATTGAATTATCTTTTGTTGTTCGATCGTTGAAGCGATCTTATATAGTTCATTTTTTTATCCCATAGACTAATTTGACATTGCATAAGATTGTTTTTTGTTTTTTCAATTTGGAGTTTGACATTTGCAACTGTCAAATTAGTGTACGGGATTAAAAAACGAACTTCAAACTGTCAGATAACATTGACGAGACAAGAGAACATTTTGATACTGGCGTCTCTCCCTGTTATTACCTAACTAACCCATCACGTCTGAAGGGTTTAGCTAGCTAATTTTATTCGACCCTGTTTTTTTTTAGGAACTGTTATATATTTTGATAAATTAAGTCTTCTTGGACAAAAAATACTATGCAATTTGCCTTTATTCATTCGCGTTTTAATGTGGAACTATACTATAATGAAAATTAATACACACCTTGTTCTGATAATTTGTAACTGTTTCTATAAAATTGTCAAAGCAATTTTATGGTTTTACGCTTTTAAAAATACTTTTTAGAAGTGATTAACTTTACATACAATGCTTGTAGTTACCTTAACTATGACAGAAATAGGTGTCCTTATGCAATAAACTGAGCTTCAAAATCATACGTCACCTTGTGGCAAATGAACATCCCCAATACATGCACCCAACCTTAGGGACGTTCATCGATTTTCGTGTGCGACAGCCTTACCTACATGAATATTGAGGTAGGTTCTGTCTGATGACAA
The DNA here is from genome assembly GCA_947363905.1 of Lithophane semibrunnea. Classification (NCBI taxonomy): domain Eukaryota; kingdom Metazoa; phylum Arthropoda; class Insecta; order Lepidoptera; family Noctuidae; genus Lithophane; species Lithophane semibrunnea. The sequence goes on along the minus strand of OX376212.1, from coordinate 6,377,631 downwards.
TTGGTTGCCTGTTTATTATAGTATTGGTATAGTATTGGAATATTAAGTTAGATAACTGGTAATAAAACCTACAAAACAACTATAAAATCTGCAATTCAACGGAATTTTGAGAATTGTTATTAAACTACTGTAATAGAAAGAAAGAAAAATAGGTTTATTTGTCACAGAAACACGTACATACAAAAAGATAACAGTACTTAATCATAAATATAAATAATAGAAATATGAGATGAGGAGTACATGAAAAAGAGAAAAAAAAAACAGTTGGCAGCTACACGTCATGACTGTGACAACAAGGCTTCACTCAGCATGATGCTGAGCTATGGAGGACCCACAGCACAGCGCTTATTTAAATAATTGCTTGCTTGACAGATCATTATTCATAGAACGACTCTGAGCGTAATTTGATACCTTTTGTGAGATGAAGAGGATCATCATCTGCCTAGGCCTTTTCCTAACTATACTATGGTCGGCTTACAGTCTAACTGGATCCAGCTGAATACCAGTATTTTACATGGAGCGACTGCCTATCTGACCTCCACAACCACCGGATAACACGATACCCCCCTTAGTAAGACTGATTGTCAGATTTTCGGGCTTCTGACGACCCGTTAAAAATGTCAACGATCTACAAATAACAGAGAGCAACGGCTTAACGTGCTTTCCGGAGGGTCTTGGTATGTAAAGATGATCCATCCCCGGATCAACCGCGGCAAGCGTAGCTTAACCTGATTGATCCATCCGTGTGACTTTTATTACTTAGCCACAAGACAAAAAACCCTGTAAAAAATCGACACGTATTATCAACGAGGCATCCTCAGGATGACGATTGACCAATTGCAAACCAAAACACGACGTGTTGCAACACCGAGCGCTGGACGCAGAGAGCCACAAGCTCCTCAAGAGTGTTGTTTATAATTTGAATGTTAAAATGAAAGAACAACCCGATTTGTCGATCAAACCAGTAACTACTAGCAAGACAACGCCCCTTCAGTTTAAATGAATAAATAACTATCTAACATGATGCTACTATATTAACTGAAAACGGTACAATGTATAATTATCATGTTTCAAAGGATTATACCAAAGTTCTAAATATAGAAGCTCCCCCCACGTTTTGTAGAAAAGCCGCTATGAATTAAAAAGGGGTTGTTGCAAGGGTCGTGTGTTGGAGTTTAGAGTTAAATTCGGCAGTATTGGAAATGTCTGTAAAGTGGGTGGTGGATTAAACTGATTGAGAGATGATGCATGGGCGTACCCAGGGGGGGGCAGCTGGGCCCTTGGAAATCTCGCAGAACATGTGTAAACTCGCCTAATTACTAATCAAAGAGTAAACGGGGCCGTATGCTCTAACTTTTAAATAAACCGCGCGGTAGACACTGGCAAAATGCACGGTGCAATTGCAGAAAAACCGCGCGTGACGATGGCATACTACACTACATATGCCTAATGTTTCATGTAGGTGTGTTTGTGTAGTGTGTATGACAAAACAGCCGCGGACGCGGATCGTCCGCCGAACCTAAAATCTGACTTGCCAGAAGGCCAGAAGCTGGGTATGCCCATGAGATGGTAGTCTGAATTTTTGTAAAATAACGGGCGTTTACTCAAGGGTGAAGATGTTAACTGCTCAGCGAGGATTGATGAGTTCGCTCCCCACTCGTTGTAGACCCTTAGCATAGGCATTTAAAACACAACAGAAATAAATGTAGGTACCTAATAATGTACCATTAAGGCAACCTGCATTGCTTTTAAACCATTTATGACTGATGACCCATTGGGTTGGATGGGTAGAGCGAGAAGAGAGTAAAGCGTATATATGAAGGTTCTTAGATAATGTTTTAGATGCAGGAAAAGACAGCATTCGTTCAATCATGTAAAAGGCTTCTAACTTAACGGTCTGTTTTATTTACTAAATGATTCTGGCCGAAACCGTTTGTATCTCACAATATCTTTATATTAATATCAATAATAGTTTTTATCACCAAGTTAAAGTATTATAATAAGAATCCTAATCTTAACTATCGTAACTTCGTAATTTCCTAACTAATATTATAAATGCGAAAATGAATTTGTTTGTTGGTTTGTTTATTGCACTTTCACGCTGAAACGGCTGAACGGATTTGGATGGGTAGACCGGCACATGGGTAGACCATGGCTGGATTAGAACATAGGATACTTTTTATGCAGGTGAAACCACGGGGCGCAGCTAATGATTTCATAAAATTACAAGTGCAAGGTGCAAGTGGGCGAATTTTAAAAAGTGTCGTAATTTGCGGAATAAATATCAATAAAGAGAATGAATAAAATAATTTACAATCTACACCATCCAAACTTTGCTCCTTACATCGATTCAGGTAATTACCCCAAGCACCTAAACCAACGAACTGCCTGCGACATTCAGGAATGCGTCACCCCAGTAGAATGCCACTTGACACCAGACTTTCGACCTTTACATATAACCACAGTTAGTCGGCTAACCCTTCTTTATTTTTTTTTTGCTAGAGGGTTTAACAGTTACACGTTTATAGTGATAATGAGGAGGTCAAATTCAAAATGGCGAGTCTGGTATAAGTTTTAAGCTGGTAAAAGTTCTGAAAATCAAGTTGCTTTTAGTATTTTCTAAGACCAAGCCGATTGTGGCGGTATCTACATCGCCACGTGCGAACTACGCATAAAATACCTGACGTCATATAAATACTCCATCGCGCAATTAAAGTTTATCGTGCAATGGACATATATACAAGAACCCAACATCAATCGTTGGGCAGTTGCCCGCCAGACACAAGAACTTTGGTCGGAGGATCCTCCCTTTTCTATGGTGGATGAGTGAACTTTACACACTATTTCTGATACCCCTAAAGCATTTTGTATTATAAGATGGTGGTCAGCAGTGTACCTACTTACTGCGATGTGATCATTGTAAATGTGAAATAAACTGTATGTCGGACGGCCTTCGGTGTGTTTGTTGCCTTGCCACATCTTAACGGCTGAACAGATTTGATTAAAATTTTACATACGAATAGACCATGATCTGAGTTAGGACATAGGATGCTTTTTATACCGGTAGTACGTTCAAGTGGGATAATTTACGACACGCGGGCAAAGTTGCAGGCGAGCTAGTCACTAATAAATTAGATTACATCCTAATCCTAACTTTATTATAAATGCGAAAGTAAGTTTGTTTGTTTGTCACGCTAAAACGGCTGAACGGATTTGTAGGCCATGGGTAGACCATGACCTGGAATAGGACATAGAATATTTTTATCGCGATATCCCACGGGACCGACACTTACGCGTTGTGAAACCGCGGGCCGCAGCTAGTAACTTATAATTATAACAATAGACGCTTGCATTCACCGAAAGGATGGGCAGAGATGTATTTATAAATGTTATACACACTTTTCTCCTTTCATTTAAAAAAGTAAGTTGTTTTTCTATTCAACATGCTCACCCACGTGAGTCACCTAATAGCAGTACTAAAATAACCATTGCACCAACAAAACGTGGGTTGTTCTTGTAAAGTGAAAATTAAAGGGTTTTCCGAGAAAGTGTGCCTCTTTTGAACTTTTGAGTTTGGGAAATGTTCGACATACGCCTACGTTCACATTGTTTACAAGTAAACAGTTAAACAATATTATGAGCCGTTCTATCGCTCTTGCGTCGTTGGGGCAGACGTGGTCCAGGGTTGCGAGAAAGTCCGAAAGGGATACCGGGACCTTGGCAACAGGCAACTGAAGGAACACAGGTGGGTTTTAGTCAGTAGAAGTCTGACACGCCCTTCCGCTCCACCCAGAGCGGGAGAAGTCAATTTTGATGATAACCTACACTCAAAAAAAAAAAAAAGTTGGGCGGACCTGGTCTTGAGTGGGGATCACAGTATTGGGCAAAAGCGGTGTTTTTGAAGTGAACACTTCTTTAGGCGCGTTGAGCACTTTTTGTTTGAACAAAACTCATGAAACTCGCGTCATCGTCACGCTTGAAGTGATTTGTTTTTTTAGCGCCATCTACCGTCTACCATCTGAATTACGTTGAGAGAAACACATTGTTGCTTAGTTTTCACTTCTATTTTATGTTCTTCTTTATTTGTTTTGGGGTTTTTATCTAAATACTAGCTGCCCCGCTCCGGCTTCGCACGGGTAGCACTAAGTACCTACCCTACCCTACCTACCCTACCTACCCTACCTACCCTACCTACCCTACCTACCCTACCTACCCTACCTACCCTACCTACCCTACCTACCCTACCTACCCTACCTACCCTACCTACCCTACCTACCCTACCTACCCTACCTACCCTACCTACCCTACCTACCCTACCTACCCTACCTACCCTACCTACCCTACCTACCCTACCTACCCTACCTACCCTACCTACCCTACCTACCCTACCTACCCTACCTACCCTACCTACCCTACCTACCCTACCTACCCTACCTACCCTACGTACCCTACGTACCCTACCTACCCTACCTACCCTACCTACCCTACCTACCCTACCTACCCTACCTACCCTACCTACCCTACCTACCCTACCTACCCTACCTACCCTACCTACCCTACCTACCCTACCTACCCTACCTACCCTACCTACCCTACCTACCCTACCTACCCTACCTACCCTACCTACCTACATACCTACCCTACCTACCTACATACCTACCTACCTACCCTACCTACCTACCCTACCTACCCTACCTACCCTACCTACCCTACCTACCCTACCTACCCTACCTACCCTACCTACCCTACCTACCCTACCTACCCTACCTACCCTACCTACCCTACCTACCCTACCTACCCTACCTACCCTACCTACCCTACCTACCCTACCTACCCTACCTACCCTACCTACCCTACCTACCCTACCTACCCTACCTACCCTACCTACCCTACCTACCCTACCTACCCTACCTACCCTACCTACCTACATACCTACCCTACCTACCTACATACCTACCTACCTACCCTACCTACCTACCCTACTTTACGTTTAAACCTTCCCTTGAGGATAACGAACACAACAAAAAAAGAATTGGCCAAATTGGTCCAGGCGTTGTTGAGTTATGCGCTTACCAACACATTTTGCGATTCATTTTTATATTATAGATGTAGGTACTATAGATTTGAGAGGATAGATCGCTTCACTTGTATGCTACATAATTGAAGAGGCTTATGACCTGGGGCGTGTAAAAATGTTTTACATAACGTCATCTTTTTCTCTCTGAGAGACGGAATCATGATGGCATTAGCACTTCACTTCATAATAGGGCTGTAGACTTCTGTGTTAATAATGGAGACAAATAATATTGCTAACACAATGGTGTCGTGACAAACGGATAAAGCTAGCTGGTAATAATGAAAATAGCGCAAAAGTTAAAAAAATGTGGATTTTACAGGTTCAACGAAATTATCCGACGCGTGGGTTTCTTTCTAGGTAGGAGTCTAACAACGCCATTAAATATCAACATCCAACATCACGCCTGTATTCCCCGAAGGGTTGGACAAAGGTGTATCTATAATACACCCACATTACGCCAGTTATTTTTAAGTCCCATGTAATAGAAGGCGAGCCTATTCCCATCAACCGGGCACAAATCCAGACTCCGGGCTGCCACTGAGAAATTCCAGGTTGAAAAACCAATAAAACTGTTGCAGTGTTTAAAAGAAGAGTGAAAGAACACTATCTTTCCACTTCGTCATAGTTGTGTATGTATTTATTTCGATATATATTTATGAAGTAGGTAGTTATGTATATTATATATGTAGTATTTATATTTGTATGTAAGTGTATGATCATATTATTTTTTCTAGTTTATTAAGTGAATTGTGATGATTTTATGTATTGTATGTATAGATTTCTTTAGAAATAAGCATCACCTTTGTACGTTTTTTTTTCTGTTCTTTTCTTCTTGTCTGTTTATTATGTGTGTACATAAATAGTTAAATAAATAAATAATAAATAACACCTTGCCCGACCCGGGAATCGAACCCGAGACCTCATGCTCAGCAGTAGCGCTTGCGACTACTAAATCAACGAGGCATTCACCCTAAAATAAATACATTTACCTACCCTAATATGTCAGGAGGAGCTCGTGGCTAAGTAATAACAGGCGCACGGGTCGATCCGTCAGGTTAAGCTACGCTTGCCGGGGTTGGTCTGTGGATGGGTGACCATCTTTACATATCGAGACTCCTCCGTGCCTCGGAAAGCACGTTAAGCCGTTAGTGCCGGCTGTCATTCGTTGATCTTTGACAGTCGTTACGGGTCGTCAGAAGCTCGAAAGCCTGACAACCAGTCTTACCAAGAGGTATCGTATTACCCAGTTACTGGGTTGTGGAGGTCAGATAGGCAGTCGCTCCATGTAAAATACTGGTATTCAGCTGCATCCGGTTAGACTGGAAGCCGACCCCAATATAGTTGGGAAAAGGCTAGGCAGATTGACCTACCCTAATATGTCACAATACTTGCCTATTTTCCATATCAACACACGTTATCTAGCTCAGTCGACAAAGAAATAAAAAAGCTTTTTTTTTAATTGCAATTGTTGTAGTATTGCCAAACGCTTCAATTGCATTTAGTAGACAATCAATTTCCGCATCAATGTGTATCAATCACGTAAAAATTGACCGTTGCAATTTGATCGTTTCCCTCGACCGATCGACCCTTTACACTTTGACTTTGAGCTGGCCTAGCGCAGTGTGGAAACAATAGGATAAACGGTCAGTCTGTATTTTTATTTATTTGTTACCACTTCTTCTTTTCCTGTGGTTAGCGACTAACCTGCTGGTGCCAGAGTTTTAAAACCGCCCTTGGGTCTCCAACCAAGCTACACATGCCGTCGAGAAACCACTGTTATCACTGACGTGTGACTTACCGAACTAACGATCACACTTAGCCGGTGAAAATGCTGATCGATTAGTGAAAATAGATTTAAGTCTGGATTCATATTCACACCATTCTCGAGGTCAGTTAAGGATTCTCAGGCGACAGTTTTACAGCGATTCCAGTCGCCTTAGTACTTTAACTACTAATTAATTATTACCAACTGAAAACCGTAATAGACTCTCTGTTATGAAAATACCAAGAATCCAAACAAATCTTTTCACTTTTCAAGACAACTTTGCAATGACAATAAACCATCAATTTGCGAGTATGATCCGTTTACTTTAAAATGTTACTACATTTGAACCAAAATAAAATGTTAACAAACTGCCTTCCAACTCCATTGAGAACTATCCCATCATAAAGTTCACATAACAAAATGATTCCATTGTTTCCATACTCAAAACAAAACAAAACAACATCATATTAAAATAACATCACACGAAATGCATCGAGAGCGATTTGAAACCAAGTTCTGGTAACCGCAAACCAGAGGCCAAACCCGAAACCAATTTTAGAGATATATCAAAACAAAATTAAACTACAAAAGGTACCAAATAAACAAATAACGCTTTACAAATGGAACGAATTTAATTCAGTAACATCTGTTAACCGGTGAAAGTTTTTTGGGGACCACGGAGTTGTTTTAACCCAATTATCAAATGTTCCAATGTAGTTTGTGCGAAATTTTGGTAAGCTTGATGATAAATTTGTAGGGTTTAATCGGAATAATATGGGTGTTAAATATTTGGTCTATCTTTTAGTTTAAATCTGTTATCGTGAATCAATAGCCTAATTAGTGAAACTCATGTAAAAAAAACAGCTGGATAAGGGTAGCGTAGGACTCATGTTGCGTGGTAGATTATAGCCTACTCCCTCCGGAAGAGAGAAGGCCTGTGTCCCAGAAGTGGGAACATTACTGGCTAATTAAGCTTCTAATGTTGACTATTTCCCAGATTTTCTAAACTTTGATTTATACCTACTCGTAACGACTGCCAAGTAGCTGTATTCGAAGCACAAAGAGACTCATTTTGTACAAAAGCAGCCCATGCCAGTTGATCTTAACCTTGTAAAAGATCGCTACGCATGGTTTTCAACAATTCGGAGCAATATTGGTACACACAAATATCCCTATTTTTTTATTACAAGTCGTGTGCCCCTATGGAAGTTATCGGCAGAAATGACGGACTTCATACAAATTTTCATCCCCTACTTTGCCCTTCGGGGCCAGAATTTTCAAAAATCCTTCCAAGCAAAAATGTATGCTTCCAGGGGGCTTAAAACGGCCACATAGCAATTCCTTTAAAAGCATTTAATCTCCTGAATTTCCAGCTGTCATTAACAATTCCTCTAATTTGACACAAAAGCAATTCATAATTTGAGGACCATTTTACGAATCTCCATAGAAAACTATCAAACAGATGAATTACGAATTATAGCACGCAGATCATAATATGAATTGTCAGTTTTGACATTTTATGGTGATTCATAATATTTTCCTATTATTATTCTGCCAAAGTGGCCGTTTTAGACCTGCAGGTTTACCTAAGTTGTGCGTTGTTTTTTAGCGAATTAATTATGTTGTATCTACACCGACGCGCAATATAATTATAGCCACACACACACATCATGAAATATGATTGTATTTCCGAAACCACGCAAGATCTAAGTTTCTTGAAGTAAAAAGCAGTATTCAAGTGTTCTAATAGCGCATACAAAACACTAATAAACTGTTTTCAAGAGTTTTCTTACTTCATGTAGCTAACTTTTGGAGGATTTTGCTAGTGGATTTTTATATTGCGCATCAGTGTATTATTTATAAAAGATTCATCTTAAAACATTTTTCAAATAGCAACAACAACGTAAAATATACTTTATCTACACCCATGCTATAAATCCTCTATAAAAGTTTTTGAAACAGTTAGCTTATTGCCAACATTAAAACAACCAGTGTCATAGTAACCATAATATCATCCAAACGGGTGTTATAATGTTGTACTGAATTTCATAATGCAACTCATTTAAAAAAAAGAACATTGTCATTCACGAGCGTTTCACTAACAAAGCACCGTAATTTAAAAACGAAACGCATTCGAATTAGAAAAATTCGAATTCACATCGTACCGCGCCATTTTTGTTCGATATTGATATTGCAAAGAAAATTTTATAGAAGATTCATAATTATTATGGGTGAAGATACAATCTTGTATGCAACTGTAAATAATTAGGTATTAAAACACTCATGTGATACTATTATCACCCGCATTCGTGTTTTATTATATAACAGTTGCATAAATAACTATTAAAGCATCGTCTTTTGTTTTCAAAATCCTCCTTCCCATTGTAACGCAGATAATATTTTATGTCCCAACAAGGTCGCGCAGAGGTCAAAGCAGCAAATCAACTGAAAAGGCTGCGAAACTTTTTTTCACTCCTTTGTTCAACAACTGTAACCGTTTTGATAAAACAGACCTTTGTACACGTTAGACGCGGCAGAAATATTTCTTTTTACGGTTCTGTACCCAAAGGGACTTAATAACTAAAGCTCTGCTGTCCGTCCGTCTGTCTGTCTAAGGGCTATACATACAGCCCGGTGACAGACTGTCTTTTGAACCGTATTATGTAGAAATTTGGAATTTTCACAGAGTAAATGTACTACAATGGCCGGTATAACAACAAATAATAAAAATAAAATAAAGTAAAAAATGGGAAACAAGAAAAGTTTTTACTAAAGTCATCATCTGCCTAGTCTTTTCCCAACTACGTTGGGGTCGGCTTCCAGTAATTTACATGGAGTGACTGCCTATCTGACCTCTACAACCCAGTAACTGGTAATACGATACCCCTTGGTAAGACTGGTTGTCAGACTTCCGGGCTTCTCACGACCCGTAACGACTGTCAAAGATCCTCGAATGACAGCCGGGACCAACGGCTTAACGTGCTTTCCGAGGTACGGAGGAGTCTCGGCATTTAGAAATGGTCACCCATCCACGGACCAACCCCGGCAAGCGTAGCTTAACCTGATGGATCGACCCGTGCGGCTGTTGTTACGTAGCCGAGCACGACCTCCTCCAAACGTTTTTACTGATGTATGAAAAAAAATATGTAGTGTTAAATATTGTACAGCAGTACGGAACCTTTCATGTGTGAGTCCGACTCGCACTTGACCAGTTTTTCAATAGTTAGTACAGTATTCAGTTCGAAGCTTAGGAATTCCTGTTTCGGATAGGTTCTTTGAATAGAAACTATTTCTGTTGAAGCCATTTATTGATTTTTGTGAGCACAAGTTTAAGGTTATCTGTGATGGAACTTAGGCGAGCTGCTACTTTGAAATAGATGATCCAATACCTACCTAAAGCATAAAATTGGAAAACAAGGTCAAATTAAATTATATAGCGAAACTTTGCAGACGTGATGAGTATTGATATGTAATAAACAAGAGAAAGCAAAAATAATATTTGATGTTTTTAGGCTTCCGTACCTCAAAAGGAGAAAACGGAACCCACTTCGTTGTCCGTCTGTCTGTCTGTTTATCAGTCTGTCAAGACCCATTTTCTCAGCAACGCGTGGAGGTACCAATTTGAATTAGGGCCTTGGAGCTCTAAAAAAATCAAGTTTCTAAGTCAACGCAATAAAAAAGTACAGCCATTTATGTGACATATTTTGATTCTCGCAAATAAATCAAAACCTACAGGGTACTTTCCGTTGAACCAGAATCATGTTTGGCAGGAAGGAAGGTCTCTCAGCACAAGTAAAAGAAATGGTCCGAAAATCGTTAATTTGTAGTATTATCTTTTTTGCGATTACAAACTTACGATTTTTACCTCATTTGCAGTAGGAAAATAATTGACCGTGACTTTTATCGAAGTATGAGACAACAGGTTTTTCAACTACAAAATTAAGTTTGGTTTTGGGATAAATTTATCCCAACTACGGAACCCGTGTGCGTGGTCCGACACTCACTCGCCGGTTATTTTGGGGTCATCAATCGCATTGCAGTTGAAATATTAGTTTAAAAAATTAATACGAAACAACCTTTACTGCAAAAGCTGTAATCTGGCAAAAAATTTACTCAATTTTCGAGCGATTTTCATAGGAAAAAGTTTCACTAGTGAAAAAAAATCTCAGGGTTACAAGGCTTGTAAATGACCTTGCCCATGCCCCTATTCGATTTGATCCATACTTCCAGTGACACCCTGTATAATAAAAGACACGATGAGACCGTATCCCCAGCAGTAGAAACAAACAAGTTCAAGAACAGAATGAAAAACAATAATATAGAGTTATAACCAGCTACAGTTACTGTCTACATTCTTCTAAGTCTATGCCAACACGGGAGGCAAATCACAGCCGGTCCTGGTATGAATTATGATAGTTTTTGCGATCCCCGCTCGACGTTTATGACGTGTAAAGGGCGACCTAATGCTAAGATATTCAGACCCGGAGACCCTCTGACGTAGTCAATAGTAGCTTTTTGCTGTCCCATACTCGAATATGATTTCTTTTGTTCGCATAATGCTAAGCTTAAGTGTTGGAAGTGTTATTTCTGAATTTATTTTCTTGGGATGTGCGTGTTTTGCGGATATTTTGTTAGGGAAATGTTGGAGTTAAAATGGTGATGATAACCTTGCTACAGGTGATGTAACATAACAGCACGCCTGTGTTTCCTGAAAGGGTAGTCAGAGAAGTATAATACACCTACTTTTTGGGTTATTCCAGACTCCAGAGTGCAGCAGATTTTTTTTTGGACTCGGGAATCAAACACAAAAACCAAGCAGCGACTTTTAACAGGAATGGAGGACATAAGCTTATGTCAATCCAATATTTTTTTACTTATCCATCATCGATAACACTGATAAAATAATGTGCAATTCTGTAAAAAGCTTACCGTGAAAACTTAGGAGTGAACTATCACTGTCTTAGCATCACTAGGTATCAATGACACTGACAGCTCACTCCATGCTCACTTCACTTAAGTTTTCACGGTGAGAAATAGTACGTAAACTATAAAAATGAATCCCTATTTCCCTTGGACACGCAACTTGAGAATGGCTGCACCAAATAGTATAATTATTTTTTGTTGTGTTCAATATTCTCAAGACAAGGTGTTTAGGATAGGTAGGTGTAGGTAGGTAGATAGGTGGGTGCGCCGTAAATAAGTACTTAGCGCTACCCGTGCGAAGCCGGGGCAGGCAGCTAGTTAAGTGTAAAAGGCGTGATTTCAGTTTGTTCTGCGTAAAGTTCAACATAAGCCCCCAAAAACAGCACAATAATAAACACTCTAGCCCTTTAGTTAAACTAGTTTACAAATAGCGTTAGGCAGCAACGGGTGTTATACCCGCCCAATTTTGCTTTGACCACCGAACCGTTCCCGTTATGGTTTGGAGCGCAGAATAAATTAGGTACATCCAATTACTATGTATTTGAGTGCTGCTGCTGCGAAAATTGGATCATATTTGCGTTAGGTACTTCGACACCTATTTTCGGCAGCAAAAGGTCTATCTAAACAATGGTTTGTGGTGGTACTGCTTCTATACTTTTCAGTAAAACACTGCTTTACGAATGTGTTAGTTACCTATAGTTAATTAAGTATTTGCAAGGACATTTTTTATTTTCGTCCACAAATCAATTAATAGCAAAAAAAGCAGAAAGAAAGGAGGTGACTATTGATGAGATTCCTCACTGATTTTGGAGTTTGTTGCGCCACTTCTTCTTCCCAGCTAAAGCACGAGGAAGTGGTGAAGGGTGGGCGTTTTGGGGGACTGTCTTATGTAATTTTGACGTTCGAAAAGTGCTGATTCTCAGCCTAGTTTGAATAAATGACTTTTGATTTTGATTGTTGTACTTATTACATTAACCACCAAACAGGCAGTCGCTTCATGTAAAATAGTGGTATTCAGCTGCATCCGGTTAGACTGGAAGCCGACCCCAACATAGTTGGGAAAAGGCTAGGCAGATGATTTCATGAACCATTCTATACCAGATAATTAGGTTTTTCAAGACATCGCCAAGTGGTTAGTCGACTCTTCACGTGTCTGGCCTATTTTCAGCATTGCTATACAACGTGGCAACGTGGCCAGCCTTTTGGGCACTTTTCCTGTTGACAGCGATGCAGACGAATTTGTTGATACCCTTTGATCATTTCCCCCCCTTTCTTTATATACTTATCCATAATAATAATTATTAAGTATTTTAAGACAGTAAGTAGTTGTTTTACATTTTATATAATACTAGCTTCCGCCCGAAGCTTCGCCTGTGTGGTGACGGTTATTATATACTAAAATCTTCCACGAGAACCACTCTATCCATTGGTGAAAACAGCATGAAAATCGGTACAGTAGTTTTTGAGTTTATCGCAAACAGGACGATAGACAGACGCGGCGGAGGACTTTGTCTTATAATTTGTAAGGAAGGATATATAATTTTATACCTGGACGATATGTTTATCTATTTTCACGCGAGCAGAGCTCGGTCGAAAAGCACCCTAATTGCGTAATCCACGATAGTTCAGAATTGGAATCAGATTGAAACAAATGTCTAATCCATTGCTGCATACGTTCGAAAAAAAACTTGCTCAACAACGTAACTTACGAAGTTATGAAGCAATGGATTAGACATTTGTTTCGACGAAGATTTGGACGTATCTTCAATTTTGACATTTGAACATAAAAATAATTTTCATTTAAAAAGTTTGTAAATCAAAAATTTTGGAAGTGCGTCTAGGTACTTTTCGATTATTCTGCAAATTCTATTCAACGTTATGGAAATATTTGTACGCCGATACTACGGCTAAACATGATTGGACTCAAACGATGTAATATCTTGCATGCTCTTGTATGTATACAATGTTTAAACAAATAAAGAAATCTTATCTTATCTTATCTTCGAACCGATTCCAATTCTGATTGATCGTGTATTACTCAATTAGGTAGGTGTAGGTATTTCCTATTACTTAAGGGCCTACCCTACATCAAATTGCTTAGCATGATTCTCCGTTATGCCGAAAATACTGCAGCATTAATTTTGAAATAAATATGTATGTAATGTTAAAGTTGAGGATTGATGCTAGTTTGTTATAGTATGTTTGACAAAAACACAATTACATCATAATCTCTATAGAAAAAAAACCCAGTTACCTCTAAACCGGTCCATAAACCGCTGGTATTAAAAAAATACTTCAAATTAGATCATGAAACTTTGCATAATAACTGAACTAACTATGAGGCAGGTCTTATGTTTTTATTTTTAACATCACCATTATTTTCACCATAAAAAGCAATTACCTAAACTATTCGAGGCTTGAGAGCCGCCAGCACGCCACTTCGTCTCGCTCTTACTCAGGCCGCGAGTAGTATGGTGCGAGCGAGATAAAATTTGAGATTCCCTTAAGAGGAAATAGGGTCAGTCTTTTTTCCATACAAAAAGTCATAATTCGAGATTCGGCTCTCGTCTATTTCCTCCTCCAATATTGGACTAATTTGAAAGATATTTTACTGTGCCCCTATGTCTTTCTTTTCCATTAATATTTGTCAAATTTGTACAAATAGGCCTCTGATGACAGCGGTCTAAACAGGCATTTTTAAGCATTTTCTGAGGGTTCTTGTGCTTCTACAGATAATTTATCATCACAACGGAAAACTCCAGACATAATCCAGACATAATCTGACCAAGATTATGTCTGGACTTTAAAAGAGACTGTGACCTCTGAGTTTGTTTCGGCCTTTCTTTTCAAGTAGTCAGATAAGAAACGCCGACCTCATCTAGTTTTAAAAATGTGATTGACGTGTAAAAGTGTTTGTACAAACCTACTTACAGAAATAAAATCATTTATCATAGGGGCATAGAACTAGTTGATAGTTATAAAAAAATCATTACTTTAAGGTCATAAGCCAGAGAGAAAACGGGCGAGAGCGTTTGTATGGAGAGAGGACCGACCCTATTTCCTCTTAAGTTAATCTATTTAACGTGGCTTAGTTTCAAGGCTGATACTGTTTTAGCTCGCACGATTGCTTACAAGGGTATCCTAATCGATACGAATTGAATCAGACATTCACAACGCGACGGTCATGCATTTTGTATAGGTCTGTTGTAGGAAGCGTATTGCGGGTAACAATCACATTGCAAGGTACTTTTGTGTCTTACCTTTTAGTTAATTCTTTGAATTATTGGTAATGAGACTACTGGTTAAGTAATAACAGCCGCACGGGTCGATCCATTAGGTTTTGCTACGCTTTCCGGGGTTGGTCCGTGGATGAGTGACGATCTTTACATAATCGAGACTCCTCCAATCAATCTACATATTACTTATAATGTAAGCTGTAATGGGAATTAATAAAGCAATTAACTGCTACAATCTCTGAGAATGGTATTTGTCTGTGAGATTGAAAATATAATTACTCGATTGTGTAATGGAATTTCTTGCTGATTATGCCATTGACGAAGCCTCTTAGAAAATAACAATGTGATCGTGGTTTTTAGTATTTCAGTCTCTTTTTCATGGAAACAGAAGATGGAAAAGAAGATGGTACCTAGTGTAAAAAAAAGAATTTCTGTGAAGCTAATTAATTCAAATGGGTATACATAACGATGAATGAATTTGAGTCTTAAAGCAATGGGTTCTAAGACAGAAATTGGTATGATATCTAGACACGCGGCCGCGTGTCAAGCCAAGTTCAAGAAAAGAACTGGCGACGCAGCAGCCGTGTGTTATATTACACGAACCATTTGGAGCTACTTTTCACCCCTCAATAACTCAAAATCTATTTAACATACACACATGAAACTTGGTATATTTATTAATACCCCCTAGATTAGCTAGAATCTCAAATTTCATAAATACAGCTCAAACGGTTGTTGAGATATCAACGTCTAAAAATCGTCATTTTTATCACTGACTGACTGACCTATAGATCAAAAACCTAACCCACTTCCAGATTTCAGATGACCTAGAAAGTTGAAATTTGGTGTCCAGCTTGGTAATTGTGTGTATACAAAGGAAAAAATCAGAAAACAGATTTTTTTTAAGATTAAAAAAAAAATTCACGTAAGTAATCGATTTTTAACACCTAGCGCCTTTCGAAATTATAATAGCAAAAATATTTTCTTTTGTAGGAGAATTGGTTCCATTATGAAAGGTCGCTATTATCGTTTTGTATATAGGGACCAGATTATTTTATATAACTTAGACAACCAATAATTAATAATACTTAATTGTTAATCACTAGCTGTTTAAGTTTTCCGCGAGGCGGGCAACAAGAGTGCGGCGCGTCCTCTGTCATGGAGATTTAAGGGTTTAGAAATATAGTCATAGGTGGGACAGCCCCATGCTGGCTCACTGGACTGGACACTGTTCAGTCGTATTTTGTATATAGTGTTTTTTTTTTTACTAACATTAGATTACTTACTACACATTACATTACATTACTTTTTACTAACATTAAGACCTTTACTAACAACTTATGGATCATGTGATCTGAAATAAATGAATATATATAGTTCGTATCTTGTGGTGACATTTAGGCTTCCTGTACATGATGTCGGAGCCGCACCAGAACCGGACCACAAGACGAAAAAATCCCAGCGCGGCGCCGCCTGCACCGGTGAGGTTCCGGTGCATATCGCCCTTGCGCCATGTAGGCGATATTCATTCGTATATATGTTATCGGTAATCTGTATAATTCAGGCATTCTATAAAATACCTAGGCAATGTATGGAATACATTTTTCGCAGTAGCTAGAAGCCCATAAATAAAAAAATAATATAAAAATTCGTATATACGTTACGTATGTTTTTGAGTGTGTCAAAGCGGATCGTGAGGTCAAAATCTAAATGCAAAATAGTGGCTGCGAAAATTAATTAATTAAAGCATACGTGGGGAAGGAACCGACAGGGTCCATGTGAACCTTGGTACACACATGAGATATGCAACAAAGATTTGAATTCAATTGAATTGAACTTGTTGCTGACGGAGTTTCCCCGACGGCACACGTTTTTTTATAGAACTTCGACAACCAATTTTAACACAAACTACAACGCCGGGCTCAGCGATCTGACATCACTGCGGATAAGTGTAACTAATTTAATTACAAAAGAAATACATTCTAACACGCAACCTTGCTACTTATATTTGAAAATAGATTTTACGGATCACTTTTAGGTGACGAAAAATTAATTAATTTACAAAAAGTAATGATATCCAATCAAAAACATAAATGTGAAATGGGAGCCAAATTCAAAGTGTGGTTATCGACTTCGCCGACAAAAGAATTGAGATCTAAATGGGTGCCAAGTTCTATAGATAATCCTGAAATTTATGAAGAACATACAACATTCTAAAATAAATTTAAAACAAAATTTCTTGTTTTTTCTCTTATAACAATGTTTGCTATTTAAAAATATAACTTCATTGAATAGTCGAATTATTTACACAAAGCACTTAGGATGAATTCAAGCCAACATTTTAGAGGAGTAAGATATGTTGGCCTTACAATAAAGAAACGGTAAAGATATAAATATGCCTAAATAGACGGTCAAAACTGCGAATTCGTCGAAAATAAAAGAAAATAGCGCCCAACTGTTAGCTGCTAAATGCACGCACAATAACAACAGCTAGAAAAGCACCATAACAGCACAATGACGTTGCGTGAGTGTAAGATGTAGCTGTCACGCACACCAGAATAACAAAGTTACCCTGTTTGTTTAAGTTCTTTTGCAGCGCGATACTATAGACATAGAAATTATCAAAGATAAAGAAGATAAGTTGATTAGCCAAATATAAGAGAACTTTATGTAAAAACTAGCCAAGTAAAATTTTCAGCTTGAATTCATCCTAAGTGCTTTGTGTAAATAATTCGACTATTCAATGAAATTATATTTTTAAATAGCAAACATTGTTATAACAGAAAAAACAAGAAATTTTGTTTTAAATTTATTTTAGAATGTTGTATGTTCTTCATAAATTTCAGGATTATCTATAGAACTTGGCACCCATTTAGATCTCAATTCTTTTGTCGGCGAAGTCGATAACCACACTTTGAATTTGGCTCCCATTTCACATTTATGTTTTTGATTGGATCGTACTTACCCGTACGAGTTTCTTGATAAGGAGCTTCTACTACTTAGGGTGAATTGTACCAAACTAGTATTTTTTTTTCCTGCGACTGTTTCTCCATACAATCAGCACGCGTATCCGCCGTAGAAACGCTGAAAGAATAGACAATATGACAGATAAACAATCACAATCTATAATTTTTTTGTCTATTCTTCCGTCGACAAAACCCGTTTCTACGGTGGTCATGTTAGGCCTGCTGAGGTCTGGCAGCACTGACCTCTCGCGTCCGGCCCTGGTCCAGGCCATGGTACGGAGCGAGAGGGCATGGGAGGTGGTCACCTCCTTCTGCGAAGCAGTGATGCTCGCGAAGGAGGAGGCGGAACGCATGAGGGAGAGGCAAGGCCCTCACGCCCCTAATCGCCGCCGCTGGAGACACCCTGGGCGTCGGCGGGAATCCCAGGCGGATTCCCGGCCACCATAGGCTCGGGCTTGCGGACGACGAGCAATGGGTAGCTCGCCGTCCGATAAGGACCAGGCCCGGGTCGATGGCGCGTCGTGTTCCACGCGCGCCTCAAAGAGATGTCAGCACACCTGACGGGGTCCGTTAGGACCGATGCCTGCCAGGGTTGCGGAATAGTCCGAAAGGGATACCGGGACCCTGGCAACAGGCAACTGAAGGAACACGGGTGGGTTTTAGTCAGTAAGAGTCTGACACGCCCTTCCGCTCCGCTCAGAGCGGGAGAAGTCATTTGATTATTTCCCACCGAAAAAAAAAAAAAAAAGGCCTGCTGAGGTCAATTTTATTCCACGAATAAAAGATACCGAACGTTGGTGAAATCAGCCATTAGTTCTTAAAATCTACTAGATATTTTCTAAATAATCAAAATATCTACTACCTACTTGGTTCCAAAATATAACATTATCAACAACCGCTATAATAAAGGCGGTTACACACGCCTTCACACGAGTCACGGCGCGGATGCGTCGGTATTCATTAATTCATTTGTTTTCATAATTCAATAATTAATTAATTTCGCGAGACTAGGGCTGGTAGTCGTGTGAGCTGTTTGAAACTTCGAAGAACGAAATGACATTCAGTGTATTGTGTGGGTGTCACATTATTGCTTCTGCGGAGTCATGTGTAGGTTATTTAATCGTATATTATTGTGTTGAAGGGTTAGCTCTAGGTGGTCCTAAATTAATGTTACTTTTTGACAATGCAGTGAGATAACTTTTTATAAACATAGGGTAATAGGGTAAAAATCATAGAGTTTAATGTTTCGCACAAAACTCAATGACAAAGCGTATTATCAATGCCCATTTAATCACCTTCAAATATCAAGCCTTACCTTCGAATATCAATGGGAAAACTGTCGTTTTGGGTTTTACCCATCAAAATATGTCATGTATAGTGTAATAATAACAGATTTTACTCTATAACGGTCTTTGATAGAATTTACATTTATTTTAATCTTCAAGAACCTACCCAAGTAATCTAGTGACACTAATCCAGTATCCTACCCAAACAAAAACTTTTTACAAAAAACAACAAACGACTCCCAAAAAAGACACTAAAAAGTGAAAAATAACTTTAATTTCGGAAGTCGGTGTCTTTGCTTTTCAATTTTCGTTTTTTGCCACCGACTTCCGAAACTAAAGTTATTTTCAAAGAAAAAAAAGAATCGAGTAATCGAGAAAAAAAAACAAAAACAGATGAATTGAGAACCTCCTCCTTTTTGAAGAAGTCGGTTAAAAAAGGCTTTACCTATCACATCCCGAAATCCATTACAAAAATCTATTATTCACCAAAAGCAACCAACCCTAAGAAGCTTTCCATCCGCGGTTCGTTGAATTCCGCTCGCGAATTTCACCAAATTAAAATTACGTACGAAAAGCGATTATATCATTAAACTTGGTGCAAATGAGTGACAGTTCATTTACTGCTTTGTTCGGTGCGGTGAAAATAATTTGATTTTAAAACAGTGTTACGTGTGTATGATAATCCTGTTTGGTATAAGTTGGTGTTACTTATTTGTATCAGGATCATTTTCTGAAGTCTGAAGTTATCTTAAAACAGAGGTCGGATAACGATCTAGTCGAGAATTCTCTTTCTTCATTATATTACATCACGACTGTATTCTTGGAAGGGAGGAGCTCGTGGCTAAGTAATAACAGCCGCATGGGTCGATCCATCAGGTTAAGCTACGCTTGCCGGGGTTGGTCCGTGGATGGGTGACCATCTTTACATATCGAGACTCCTCCGTGCCTCGGAAAGCACGTTAAGCCGTTGGTCCCGGCTGTCATTAGAGGATCTTTGACAGTCGTTACGGGTCGTCAGAAGCCCGAAAGTCTGACAACCAGTCTTACCAAGGGGTATCGTATTACCCAGTAACTGGGTTTTGGAGGTCAGATAGGCAATCGCTCCATGTAAAATACTGGTATTCAGGTGCATCCGGTTAGACTGGAAGCCAACCCAAACATAATTGGGAAAGGGCTAGGCAGATTGATTGACTGTATTCTTGGAAGGGGTGGCAGAGGTGTATACCTATTTGAATAGTAGGTACCTACATCCACGCCGTTTCGTTAGTTAGCCAATCTTCGGGTAATTCAGTTAATAATTCTTCGGGTCAGCCAATCAGTTTCTTCTTCTCGTGTTGACGACTTATATTTTGTCCGTAGCCGGTTCCCTCTCGAACAAAGGAGGTGTCCCAGCAGTAGGAATATTATAGGCTGATTATGCTATTATTCTTTAGCATAGATAGCCGATCGTCTAAACACACTCCAATAAAATAGGTGTTTACAAAGCTATCGGCTAACCAGTCATTACTTATGCTTAGTCGTTATGTTAAACTCCTCGCTTTACAGGCGTTCTGACCTTTCGCAGAACACTTAGTTTTAATGCCACTTAAATGGCGCAAGGCGAAATGACCACGGTCTGAGGTTGCAAGTTCATTTCCGACTAAATTCTGAAATTCTGATGTCAGAAGGAGATGCTAGCAGGTGGGTTTATGTATGCATGTATATCTATTTTTCATGATTGATTGATTGATTGTCAAGAGTAGACCTTTTTACTTTGTTCTTGTTCATATTTTAGGTTCTTTGACCCTTTCTTTGTACACACTGTGATCACCAATCTACATTCCAAAGTTTTATGACACCTAATTTTCGTTATTGACTGGGAAATTACGAAGCCCCGTCTTCTTTTTTTTTTTTCATCCTCTATATAAAAGGGAGTATCCTCCGACCAGACGGGTGTTGTGTCTGGCGGGCAACTGACCAACGATTGATGTCGGAATTTTGTATATAATTATGTCCATCGCGCGGTAAACTCTAATTGCGCGATGCAGGATTTATGTGACGTCAGGATTTTTGTGTGACGTCGGGTCTTTGATGCGTAGTTCGCATGTGACGATGTAGATGCCGCCACACGCTCATGTCATTAATTATCCTGAAGTAGAGACACACTCAAAAAGCTGGACATCGTAATTTTGTTTTATCATTTGAACAATTTCCATTGCAAGGTAGCATACGCGTTGTATTGAATGTATACAAAAGGCGAATAACCCTTCCACTACTAAGTATAACGTTTAACTTGCAAAATAAAGACATTATTTTGTCTGTGCGTTACAATGTGATCATGTCAATTGAAGAATTAATACTCTCAAAAAGGAATAAAATAGTCCCAATGACCACAGAAGGACTTTTGAATCAGCCCATTCAGACCACATTATTTTTATCATTCTATAAAGCTCTGAATGGCCTTGTTACCTGAGCCATAAGCGTAAAATTTCAACGTCATGAAGTTCTTAATAAATTGGTCGTAGGTGTTACAGACATTCTAAATAGATATGCCGGTCGTCCATGGTATTATGGAAGATTTGGAAGGATATCATAGAAAATAATACCTACCTATCGTCTCAGGCCGATGGTCGGGTCGATGGCCGGTGGAGCAGACGAGTCCTTTTTTTTGAGGGTGTGTAATCATCAATTGACTTCTCCCGCTTTGGGCGGAGCGGGCGTGTCTGACTTTTACTGACTAAAACCCACCCGTGTTCCTTCAGTTGCATGTTGCCAAGGGTCCCGGTATCCCTTTCGGACATCCCCGCAGCAGACGAGTCCTGGAGTGGAGACCACGCATCGGCAAGCTCTCTTTCCCAGCTAGATGGACCGAAGACCTTAAGAAGGTGGCTGGGACACACTGGATGTGGATGGCAGGATGTTCTGGCGCAGCCTAGGGGAGGCCTATATCCAGCAGTGGACTTCGATAGGCTGACTTGATCGACTGTTGTTTGATCGTCTCCGGCCAAAGAGTTTTCCAATAGCCTCCACGTGTTCAGCGCACCTGAACAGGCAGTCCCGCTACCACCTTATCTAATCGCTAAACAGGTTTTGCTGAGACGGTTCTTGTTGTATTTTTACTTATATTATTTTTTTATTTCTATTTTTACTAGTTTATTTATTTATAGATACTGTTAATAATAAAATGGTTTAATGGTTAAAAATATTCATTGGGTATGTTGAAACTGTTTGCTTCCTGTCACTTGTCACTAAAGGTTCATTAGAAAACCAGCGTCAGACAGTACCTGTCTGGCATTAATGCTGAAATGAATCTTTTTGGCGCAGCCGTGAGGCGCACACTATTATTGTTAAAACATTATTTTATTTTGTTGATTGTATTTTGTGTTTCACGAACTGTGTCCAAATAAACGTTATTCTTTCTTTCTTTTACTGACTGGCCAATATTTTTTTTTTTTACTATACTGCATGAACTGCACTTCTCATAAGTTCACGCTGAAACAAAATAATACCGAAATAATCTACAAATGTATCTAAACCCATTGTACATTACTTCTATCAAGAATTACTATTCCCACCTGCATCGCTTCACAAATTCAAAGGATTACGGCCCTAACAAGGTCGGTGGAAATAGTATGCAGGTTTTATTACTCTAAGACATACGGGTCTAACCATAAACGACTTGCTTGATGTTCTAAATGTTCTGTCACGGGCATAAAACTCGGACTTTACCGTTTTCGGGCAGTCATAAAGTAAAGGCGTAGAGCAATGACTTGTGAGTGCAATTTTGCTGTTAAGTTTTTGACAGGCGCTCAAACATACGGCTTGAGGTTATGATTTAAAGTACCTTTACAAGATTAATTTGAAATTATTTTTGTTTTATGTCGTTTAAATGTAGATATTTTTTATTTAATGTGGAAAATGAAACAAGGTGACTTTGTTGAATAAAATATACCTAATAAATAAACAAAAAGATTTTCTACTTGGCCCTAAAACAAACCCTAGGGTATAAGTATCTGTCAAAAAATAAAAATTACGTCGTAAAAAACTTCACTGAGTCTAATTTGGGGTTCTACTTTATAGCCTAAAAGATATAATTGTAGCCGTTTTCCATAAAATTGCAATAATTTTATTTAAATTCTGAGCTTTTCATTTTCAGGACAGTCCGGAGGGACTAATGTAATTAAGTACGATGAACTAGCCCACTAGTAGTGTTGGGCAGTAATACAGATCAGCATATCGATCTCGATAGTTTTTTAGAAAATATAGAAATAATAATATCGCACTTGATTCTCTCCAATTCTGTAATCAACACATCAGAATTCCAAGAAATTCATCTAAAATATGTGGTGTACACACGGCTACACATCAAGCTATACATTTCCAGTTTAAGCTGATCCCGTATTGTATAGGATTTTCGTACGATGCGAGGTCAGCTTATACTGGAAATGTATAGCTTGATGTGTAGCCGTGTGTACCTAAGTACTTATCTTTTGAACGGAAGTTCAAATTATATTTTGCAACTAAATTCCTTCTTATAAGTAATATTAAAAAGAAAATTACAGAACTTCTTAGAAATTAAAGAACTTCTTATAAGTAATAGTATTTTTTTTTTTTGCTTCCAGGATAAAGCTTAATCGGGGTTTCAACTACTCAACAAAGCTCACTGCCTGACGTTCGGTATTCCTGCTAACGTAGTTTCCCGAAAGATTTTCAATAATCTTGAACAAAAAATTTTATCGATAATCTCAGCACCGTAATTAACAAAGCCACATCACTAATCCTTTTGTAGGTACCTCCAACCTCATGCAAGGCGCTCCCTATTATATAATAAACTCAGTTAATTTTTTAACACATGAACTTTCCGTATGCCTTACGAGCTAACCAAAGAGGCGAATGTTTTATAAGGTGCTCTTAAAGCATAACACTTCGTGATCTTTCTTTTTCGATTAGTGACTAACCTGGTGTCAGAGTTTTTATGCCGCCCTCTGACTTGGCTTCACATGCCGTCGAGAAATATCTCTCAGGCATACCATGTTTGTTGCGGGAAAGTCCGAAAGGGATACCGGGAGCTTTGGCAACAGGCAACTGAAGGAAAACGGGTGGGTAAAAGTCTGACACGCCCTCCCGATCCGCCCAGAGCGGGAGAAGTCATTAAGATGATTTCCCACCCCCAAAAAATTCCAATGCCATCATTTATTCACAATTTCGTTGAAAAAGAACATTCTGTACCTACCAGGGGTGGGCACACTAAAATTTCATTATACGTACGTACCCAAGTTAAAGTTAGAATTAAGTTGGCAAAACTTACGCCCGACGCAAGTTAACGCAGGTTAAGTTAGATTTATGTTAGTTTCCGAGTGGATTGGACTATGTACTTGAGTATACTGTAGGTACCTACTGCATGTTAGGTTTTACTAGGTACTTATGTTTAATGATTTGTGTAGGGAACAAACGTAGCGTTAAGCAATCAAATATGCGTAGAATTTGGTCTTACCTTGATGAATAATCTAGCACAGAAATTCCTGTGCCTATATGTTATCCTTCCAGAAACCTTCAATTTTTCTAATAAAGAATTTAAGGCTCTTACATACTGGCGCGATTCGCAGCGCGACGCGAATTTGAACAAAACAATTTCTGAGAAAACTTCACGGCGAACAATGCGGCGGCGTCGCGTCGCGCAACGAATCGCCCCAGTATGTAAGAGCCTTTAAACAGCTCGACAAGAGTCACTTAAATTATTTTTGTACGTTGCTTCAAGTTAACTAATGATTAACGTCTGCGTAAACTCGGTTCTTTTAAACAATAACAAATCGTTTTACTTCCTTACCAATGGTAGCATTTTTTATTGCTAAACTGGGCCTATAAATAGATTCGTAAGCTTATTAAATTTTACCTGTGGTTGGTACACACGGCTACACATCAAGCTATACATTTCCAGTTTATGATGATCTCGCATTATACAGAATTTCCGTACAATGCGAGGTCAGCTTATACTGGAAATGTATAGCTTGATGTGTAGCCGTGTGTACTTCCTTAGGGGAGGGTCTACTACGCAAAGCTTGAGGTCTTTGCTTCATTATTGGTAAATAAAAGAGAGAAAGAATAACATTTATTTGGACACAGTTCGTGAAATACAATAATTATACAAAAAAAATAAAAAGTGAAAATAATATTTTAACAATAATATTGTGTGCCTCACGGCTGCACCAAAAAGGTTCATTTGAGCATTAATGCCAGACAAATGCTGTCTGACGCTGGTTTTCTAATGAACCGTTAGGGACCAGTACTCCCCGTGAGTACATACAGGGATTCAATAAAGAAACAAGAGTCTTCATTTTAACCGATAACGGTCCGTAAACTATAGGAATCGGACTCAGATATACGGTTTTAGATATTTATTTTCTCAAAAGATTATACAATCACTTACAGAGAAAATACAAATTATAACTTAAAAATACATAAAGCCGGTTGGCGTAGCGGGTTAGTTGTACCTACTATGACAAAATTACACTAGGATTTCTTATCAGTTGTAGTAAGAGGGTAGCTGTGTGGCGGTATCTACATCGCCACATGCGAACTACGCATCGAAGACCTGACGTCACATAAATCCTGCATCGCGCATTTAGAGTTTACCGTGCAGTGAACATATATACAAAAACCCAATATCAATCATTGGGCAGTTGCCCGCTAGACACAACAACCGTCTGGTAGGAGGATCCTCCCTTTTCTATGGGGGATGAGTGAACTTTACACCCTGTTCCTCATACCCCTAAAGCTATATTAAAATGTGTGCACGACGTCGTATGCGTATCGCCATTGCGGGTGTGTATAATTTGAAGGATACAATATTATGTTTATTAGGGCCAATACAATATTATGTTTATTAGTTACAATATTATGTTTATTACACAGTGATTATTTCACTGCGTTTAAAGTAGTTAAAGTAGTTAGTTGGTTGTTATTATTGTGTTCATAACTATATTTATATTTTTAGCTTATTTTTGTTATGTTATGTGTTATCATACAATTTAATTTATTGATTTTTAAGAAGATATACTTACTTTTTTGTCGTTTAAATGTCTCTTTATGCAACCTTTTTATAGGCCTTTATTTGTCAGGCTTACGAAAGGACTCTGCCTCTATTATCATTAAGTGCATTGTGAAAAAGGATGTTAATGAAAGTTTATACGGAAAGGTTTAACATTTTTACTTGGAGGAAAATACAACTTCATTAATAATTCTGCTGATGTTGTGTTTCGGGATAAGAATCAACACAACATCATGCGTGAAATTCATTGATTTTTTCACAGATGTAATCCGAATGCACAGACGTGGTAAATTATTAGTGAAGAACTGAATTTACTAAAGGTTCGTTACCGTACCTGCACCCTTATTGTGTAATACACGATCAATTATAATCTGAATCGTTTTAAAATTAGATTGCTAATCCATTGCATTTTATGTTTGAAAAAAAAAAAACTGCTCAACCACGTAAATAAAGAAATGAATATTGTTGAACTGTCAAAATGAAACAAATTAGTCTTCGTTTACGAAAATGTATCTTCTTTCTTTCGTGTGGTTAGTGACTACCCTGGTGTCGGAGTTTTAAAGCCGCCCATGGAACTCTGACTTGGCTTCACATGCCGTCGAAAAATCTCAATCTCCCCGGCATGCCGGTTTACTCACGATATTACACGAAAATGCCTCACGAAAATGTGTTACGCAATTAGTTCGTTGTTCTTTGAAACGAGTGCATAGCAGACCCAATTTGTATACCTAAGTCTCCTCAACTGCAGATAGCACAGGCAAATAGCTCACGTACTTACGACAGAGCTTTATAGCTCTCTCAAATTCAAACTACCCACTCAAAGTGAGGCACGAATGTCTGCTGTGAACGTCAATCTAGCTACATAGGTCTGTGTCTCAGTTTCAAGGTGTATGCTGGTAGACTGGCATTGCTTATACACCTTGATGAGGAGATCTATGTATTTAATGTTCCTCATCTGTGCGAGTGCTTCTTGTCACTTTAAATGTGATAAAGAGATAATATTAAATAATTAAGTTTAGTGTTACGACATGACGTGTTGTCATACCGAGCGCTGGACGCAGAGATGACTTTTCCACTCTGCGTCCAGCGCAGCGCTCGGTGTGGCAACACGTCGTGTTCTGGTTTGTAAGTGGTCAACCACGGAGTATAGAAAGAAGTGGTCAACCGTCATCCCGAGGATGCCTCATTGAGAGGTGAAACACGGTGTCGATTTGTTACAGGGATTTTTATGACTCTTGAAGAATAGTTAAGCGGAATAGGTTACTAAATATATCTACGTCTAATGTTTTTTTTTTTTTAAATCTGTATATTAGGTATTTGTAAGATCTGTGATCTAGGGTTACTGTGTACTCAATCACCCATAGAAGAAACTCAAAGTAAAAACTAAAAAGTAGCACTAAATCTCATTACAAACATTTACAAGCTATCCATTGTACAACTTTACAAGTTGCTATTGACTTAAAATCCAAGCTTTTCACTAAGAAAACAAAGTTAGTGATAATTTGACTAATACAGTTTGCGCCTCAAACTTTGTCTTAACTGTCGAATAAGCCGGGCCACTGAGTATTTATTTGTCTTTGTTCAAAGAACTAAATATTTAATGTAAAAGTAGGACTTTCATTTCTATCTGGGGGAGAAGGAAAATTGAGTAATTTACGCTTTGTAAGAGCAATTGGTTCTCAGAAACTTAAAAATTAATTATAAGAAAATCAAGGATTTCATAATGTTTCATGTCTAAAAGCTTAGTACTTTGTTGCTGCTATCCAATAATTTATTTATTTTTATTATTAAGTACTTACACATTTTAAAGTTCCCGCCTTTTTTCATTAATAGTCGTCAAATGTGTAATGGCCTCGATTTGATGACGACGGACTAAACAGGCAATTTTGAGCATTTTCTGAGGGTTCTAGTGCTTCTACAGATAATGTATCATCAAAACAGAAAACATAGGGGCACAGGAAATATTTTTCTTATTCAATTTATAAAATATCTTTCAAATTGGTCTAATATTGGAGCAGGAAATAGACGAGAGCCGAACCTCGAATTATGACTTTTTGTATGGAGAATAGACCTCACCCTATTTTCTCTTAATACCTTTGCCTAAGCTGTAATTAAACTGTAGAACGAATACTAATAATGATCTGCAAAGAACACATAATTTTCTGACGTAACATTCAACATACCTACTCGTACATGCAAACCATTCCATCTCGATACGCCGGAGAAACCAAACATTGTATTTCCTATTCCCAAACACCCAATCCGTTTATGATCCCAGTTCCAATACATACTAATTTCTCTATAACCCTGCAATTCACAGTATTTCCAAGTCTTGCACGTTTCGGGCATAACCTATACAGAAATTATTCCTGACCGAAACCATATTGCAGCTTTCACGTTCACTAAAGATACTGTGAGATACTGAAATTCAATTTCAAAAGCTTTGAACGCCTCCCCTTTCAGACGGTGTTCAGTATACCTTTTATTTATTTCCGAATCGATAAATTTAGATTTAATAATTCAGGGTAAGTTCGATACCTATAAAGTTTTGTTGTGTGGGGTAAGTTCGGGTTTAGGATCGTGTTATGCTTGGACTAGTGACCTCTTTGTATTGTTGTGGTCATGTCTCTTTGTCTCTGATGCTACGGCTACTCTTCGCGTTATCGCTTTCTTCGTGCGCTCTCTCTCGCACACCCCTCGATTACTCGCTGAGCAACAGAGAGCGCACGAAGAAAAGTTCGCGATAACGCGAAGTGTAGCCGTAGCATGATAATTTAGTGTTCGTAGTGTTGG
Organism: Lithophane semibrunnea; assembly: GCA_947363905.1. Taxonomy (NCBI): domain Eukaryota; kingdom Metazoa; phylum Arthropoda; class Insecta; order Lepidoptera; family Noctuidae; genus Lithophane; species Lithophane semibrunnea. Next base: position 6,348,558 of record OX376212.1, on the reverse strand, counting down.
TCTCTTGTGGTTCTTCTTCGTGTGGGAAAGAGATGGAGCTATACGTCCTGTAGAGCTTCATCTCTTTCCTCCACTGAGATAATATTAAAATAATACTGCGGTAGTGGTAGCGGTAGTGGTAGAACAGTCTTTCTGCCGATCTTGATCTCCGTGTTCCTTCTAAACTCGTTTTTCTTACAAAAATCTTTCTAAAACCTTTTCACGCTTGAGTATTAAAGTGATTTCCACGTATGCAAGACCTATCACATATCCAGGCAATTTCTTTGACCTTAGGCTTAAAAAATGTGGACCTTACCTTTCTTATTTAAAATACGTCAGGTTGGACCGAAGACCCGAACACTCGACAAATTGTAACATCTACATTACACGGGCTATACCGAAACTCTAACAAAACTTGAAAAGCGAAATGTTCGGGGCCCACTGAATTCTTTATGACGGCTGTAAATCTAGGTAAATCGTAAATTTTGCAAGCACCCCGCGACCCGACGAAAAGGGCTCAGACCCTTTCTGCGCAGAAATGGATATTAACGTGCTGAGGTCTCACTATTTGAAGTAGCAGGAAGGTGTTAGTGACTTCGAGGGTGAGTTGAATTCGAGAACTGAATCAGTGCTCAGGGACACGACGCCGATGCCGTCACCGCGCTGCCACCGCGCTGCCACCGCGCTGCCACCGTGCCGCCGCTGCGCCCTAAGCTAAGTATTATGGAACGTTGCCAGCCCGCTACCGCGCCGCCACCACGCCGCCGCGCGTATTGCTATGCTATTTTTTATTCCATCACCGGCCGCTTGCAAAAGTGCACGCGGTTTATAAATAAAATAAAATTTATTTCAGGTCCTTGACCCATATTAAATACAAAAACATTACACATAATTGTCAATTTTGATACCTACATTTTAATATGTGATATGGCAAAAAAAGCGGAGACCGCGCGGTGACGGAGCAGGGGCGGTACATGAACCCTCGGGCAAGCAGGCAAGACGTAACTTTTAAAATTAATTTAATTTGAGAACGAAGATTGACGATCACGCTCTTTATCACAATATTACTAAAGATGAAAATAATGTAATGACATCAAAACACTTCTTAGGAATTTCATGCTATGTGTTAGGCTAGATTTGATAATCTACTGCAGCTATAAGACTATCGCCTTAAAAAGTGATCGTTTTACTCCAAAACGAGTAAAAATCAACGTGTGTACTGCAAAACTCACAACTCGAAGGCTCGCATCGAGCCGGCTCGATGGAATTAAATCAAATTAATTTCCTTCGCACCTACTCGAATACTGAACGCCGCGCGCCACTCGATAGAGTAATGGATTACTCGACATACTCGCTCGATCGAGTAAAACTGTATGTGAGAACACACCATAAAAAATATCAACAGTAACTTTCTTGTTTTCATTAACTTCTTCGAAAGCATCTCACCCATAACTCTCTCTATATTTCCAAAACTCATAGTATTCCAGTTGTGAAAATGGCCAAGGTAGGCGAGCTGGGATGTGGTTTTCGCCCATTTAAAATTCCAATTCTGAACCTTTGATTAGATACCTGTCTGAATTCTGTACCAATTGTAACATTATATTTATTTGGATAACCTTGGACTGATTTAGGGCTTACGCTTAGGTATGTATGTATTACGCTTTAATGGATTTATATAGCTATTTTAAATATTCTCTTTGCCATAGGTCGTTATGATGAAGCTAAATTATTGTTTGTCACAGAAGCTTCGGAGGAACTGCCAGATCAAAATTAACAAAGTTTCTATTAAAAAAAACTCACGAAAATGAAACCTCGTTATGGGCTTACTCTAGACGCTTAGTAGACTAAGTAATAACAGCCGCTCGGGTCGATCCATCAGGTTAAGCTACGCTTGCCGGGGTTGAGCACCATGTATCTATCACATACTTAATTTATTTATTTGTCATTGCTCCATTTTTAATTTTTAATTCTTTTTACCTATTGTAATTGTATTCTCGGTGCATCGTCTTCACATGTAATTATATAATTGATGTATACCAAATATTGTAAAACATTTTTTTTAAAAGAGTAACGGTGGAGTTTCTTGCCCATTCTTCTCCATACGAAAACTACCTTTTGGAAGGGGCAACTAGAATCAGTTCTATTTCTACGTATTTGACGTTCAAAACTTGAAATAAATTATTTGACTTTGACTTTGACTTTGACTTTGACTTTGACTTTGGTCCGTGGATGGGTGACCATTTTCACATATCGAGACTCCTCCGTGCCTCGAAAAGCACGTTAAGCCGTTGGTCCCGGCTGTCATTTGTGGATCTTTGACAGTCGTTACGGGTCGCCAAAAGCCCGAAAGTTTGACAACCAGTCTTACCTTGTTAAATCCGTCCCTTAAAAAACGTTTCTATACTGTTCTAAGCAGACTGAATCCATTTATAATTATTTCAAAATGTGTCTGGAAAAATAAATGGTGCAACTGCAAACCTGAGAGTCAATTAGGAGAAATGGATCATTATGACGAGTACCGTTTATGTACAGTATTCACGACAGCACGGGAGTGCGGGAGTGCGGTTGAGTAATAAAAACTTAGGAGGACTTCGTAGGACTTCATTAAAACTGTCTGGTTAGGTAAGACTGCTTCCTATCTATAAGCGATCGATCGTCCCGCGAATACGCGATTATCGTTCATACCTAAATATCACTTTTTTTTTGGTGAACCTGGGGGCCTAAAACGGCCACATTATAGCATCTCCTCTAAAAGCAATTCATTTTCTGAATTTCCAGCTGTCATTAACAATTCCTCTAATTTGACGCAAAAGCAATTCATAATGTGTGGATCATTTTAGGAATCTCCATAGAAAACTGTCCAACACATGAATTATTTCGTAATATGAATCGCACGCAGATCATTTATTATGTCAGTTTGTGACATTTTAAGATCATTCATAATATTTTCCTATCATGATTCTGCCAAACTGGCTGTTTTAAGCCCCCTGTGCGCGTGGTCGGTTTACCAAACAAAAAGTGACATAATGCACGCAATGATTCGCGTATTCGCTAGGACGCGGGAGTTATAAAAAAGGAGAGGCCTTTGCCCAGCAGTGGGACACACAATAGGCTAAGAAAAAAAAAAAAAAATGTATTATTACTTACAATAATAATAATAAATCACACCTTATTATTATTATTAATAGTAATAAATCACACCTATATTATTCTCATATAGGTGTGATTTATTATTATTATTATCTTCCTTATTTTTTGTTATTTGCATTTTGTGTTTCATGAACTGTGTCCAAATAAATGTTATTTTTTCTTTTCTTTTTTTATCTTGTCTTTCTTCAAACTGTATGCCAGTCAGCAAACTATTGAAAAATGTGAAATCAATACAAATAAATTTCTAAATGCCTGAAAAATAATGATGATAATGAACCTTTCTACGTTTTTCAAGTCATTTAGAAAAGGTAACATTTTTATGCAAAACTCCACGCGTATATCTGCATACCAAAGGCTTGAAATATCATGTACAACATACATAACAGTTTTATTTCGGTTCCTGCCAACACATTCATGGATGGAAGGATCATACGCGTATAGAATGCGCTCGATGTATGTCAAGAAATTCAATGAAATTGAACTGTACCATTTTGCGTGGGAACTAGAAACTATTCGCTGAAAAAATTCGATGCTTGATAGTAGAGAGTAAAAGAAAAATGTTCGTGTGTCTGTCTGTTCGTTTAACAAGCTTTTTGTTATAAGACCACTCGCATGAACTATCCGCTACTAATAATATCTGTGAAATATGTAAAACACGTAAATCGGTAGTAGGTTCATTATAGGACGGGCAAACGGATCAAAAAAACAAAACCGAGCGACGTTGTGTGAACCTATTGGTCTTGTCTGACAAAATACTGATCATTTCAAGAAGATTTAAGTTGCCCGTAGCTTACAGAATTAATCAATGAAGGAATGAATTCTATAACCAAAATAAAACAACTACTGCTGGGGGCCTAAAACACAGCCACATTAGCAATTTCCCTAAAAGCAATTCATTTCCTGAATTCCCAGCTGGCATATTCCTCTAATTTGAAACATTTTACGAATCTCTCTAAAAAACTGTCAAAAGATGAATTATTTCGTATTGCACGCAGATCATTTATGAATTGTCAGTTTGTGTCATTTTACGATGATTCATAATATTTTCATAATGATTCTGCTAAAGTGACTGTTTTAAGCCCCCTGGAGGCTAGAGGAATTGCTAATGACAGCTGGGATTCAGGAAATGAACTGCTTTTAGAGGAATAGCTAATATGGTCCGTTTAGGCCCCTGGTCTTTGACAGTTCTGCAGAGGACCAATCGCGAGATTTGCTAGCGAGCGGTGGAGCGCAGTATCCTGGTAGTTTGACTTACCGAGCGGATAAGAACAAGATCGCGCAAAAAGTAGCCAAGCTCAAATGAGACTGGGCCGGACACGTTTGCCGCATGTTGGATGCATTGTAAGCTAAGTCCACAACATGGGTTCCTAAAAATTTCCAACGGCATCGCGGCAGACCCAGGCGTAGATGGAAAGAAAGAAAAATAGGTTTATTTTTCACAGAAACACATGCATACAAAAAGATAAGAGTCATAAATATAAATCATAGAAATATAAGATATAGGAGTACACAAAAAAGAAAAAAAAAACCGTTGGTAGCTGCACGTCATGACTGTGATAAGAAAGCTTCCACTCAGCATGATGCTGAGCTAAGGGGGACCCACAGCACAGCGCTGATTTTCAGTGGTCACCCGAAAACGTACGGAAATTAAGTCAGGTTCAATGATTTGTACATCTATCTATTCTATACGTATAATAAATCTGTAGACGAGGCGTTTCTGTACAATGAAAAAAAAAAAAAAAAAATTGTGGGTTGTCCAAGAATAACCAACAGATTCCATTTCTACCTTTTTTGGAATTTTTGTCTGTTTGTCTGTCTGTCTGTTTGTATGTTCTTTAGTTTGATTGTTCCACTATCACGTAAAAAGTACGAAATCAATATGGTTAACTTTTATACCCAAATATTGTGTGTAACTCGATGTTTCAATTAGTTTTTGTTTCATCGCAATCACTTCAAAATATCAAAAGATATATGAATTTAAAGTGTTCAAGAAGGAATTTTCATTATGTAATGTACATACACGTAACGACATCTATTGACGCGAAATGATACTTACTTCTTAATTACTAGGTTTGTGAGATCGTGTGTTGTAATATGACCGTCATTTTCTTTGCGCGGAAACTTAACACGATACATTGTGTATAGAATATAACTCTAAAGTTAGATTAATTAAAATTTTCCAGATGCGTTGTTTATTTATTAGTGCGATAGGTGGCGCTACCTATCTTTCAAATCTTGATAATCATGAAAGAATAGTGACAAATGTTAATTTCTTAAAAAATATAGGTATTTATTCTTTAATTTTTCACTTTTCTACATAGTTTATTTAGCTTACAGAGTGTTCGAACGTTTTCCCATATATTTTGACAGTATCATTTCGTGCTCGATAGATGGCGTTGTTCGTTTAATGTCATTTTCTGAATCGCGGTGTTAAGAGTCTCCGTCGAAGAATGACTTTCGCCCAGATATTCCAAATAATTTTTAGTGTAGGTATCTTTGTTTTTGACTTCTTTAGTGTCGATAATATAATAATAATAATAAATAAATAATAAATTGTTGGTTGGGTTGTCATTCGTTGAAAGTATTGATCTTAGAGATGGGTTGTAACAGGTGAAACACGATATCTGTGATCACTGTGACTGTGACAAAAAATTAACAGATCCAAATATCTGTTATTAAATCACAGCCTGTGATTTTTGATAAATACGTATCTCAGTCGAATATCATCTTTATTTCTTTTGATTTAAAGTCGAAAATCGTATCTATCTGTTATAAAATCACAGCCTGTGATTTTTGTACAGACGATAAATACGTATTGACTCAATTGAATATCTTCTTTATTTCTTTTCGTTAAAGTCGAAAATCGTATCCGAAGTTTTAACAGTAACAGTCTTGAGGATCTGTGATTTTAAGTAACAGATATTTTTTATCGTTAGGAGCAATAATAATTGCTATCTGCTATTTTATAATATCTGTGATTTCTATCTGTGACGATAAATACGCCTCACTCCTAATTGATCTGATTGGTTTTGATTTGGTATTTTGGTTGGTTTCGTTCATTAGGTTCAAATTAAGAAGTCAAGAAACGAGTCGTTACAGATCGATTCAAACTTAATGGCGGCTCGGAAGTTAGCTTTTAGCTGCGCAGTACCCCACCCCTCACCCCCGCTGTCACATGAAATTGTTACTGCGCAGCGACTCGCCTCATGTTCCGAGCCGCCATTAAGTTTGAATCGAACTGTACTATACTTCGTAATTTGTTCGTATGATTCGTGACCACCGCTCATTCGATTCGATCGTTGTTGGCGTGTGTAAGGCCTCGGCCTCGAATCTTGCGGGCAGCGGGGCGGCGGCGGCGGCGGCGGCGCGGGAGCGGGGCGGGCAACAAAGACCCGTTCTCGAAACTAGCGGGCAGATCGCGCGTCACTATAGCCGCGTAGTGTTGTGTTCACGATTTTGTCGTCGAGATATTTGTTTTTATTCGCGAAAGAAATGTCTGAACAATGGCGGCAACATCTTTTTGATTCAAATTTATTCCTAACGCTCAATTTATTGTGGGCAACAACACTGCAATGCAGACGCGCGGGCGGTCACCGCTTGAATGGAGTGCACCGCTCGCTGCCCGCCGCCTCGCCGCCGCCTCGCCGCTGCCGCGCCGCTGTTTTCGAGAACCGGTCCATTTGATTTTACGCATAAGATCCTGCTGCGCCCGCGCCGCCGCCGCCGCCGCCGCCACCGCCCCGCTGCCCGCAAGATTCGAGGCAGAGGTCTTATGGTTGATTTGATTTGTTCGACTATCGGACAGCAATAAATACACAAATATTGGCACATGTTTCTGGGGAAAGTCAACAATATACATCGATAAATACGGTTCCCGAAGAAGAAGATGCCACACACTATCCAGTAGAGTTCTTAGAATCCCTTAACACACCCGGTCTTTCAGCACACAAAATTTGTTTAAAAGTCGGAGTGCCAATAATTCTTCTCCGAAATTTAAGTCCTCCCAAACTTTGCAACGGCACTCGGCTCATAGTCACCAATCACCAACAAAACGTCATCGAAGCCGAAATCTTAACAGGTTGCGGCGCCGGTGATGTTGTTTTTATTCCAAGAATTCCTCTCATTCCCAATAATTTCCCGTTTAGTTTTAAGCGTGTGCAATTCCCCGTCAGCCTGTGTTACGCCATGACCATTAACAAAGCTCAGGGCCAGACATTATCCGTTGCGGGGGTGGATCTTAGTATTGGTTGCTTTTCCCACGGCCAACTTTATGTAGCTCTTTCGCGTGTGAGCAACCCTAGCAACTTTTTTGTGTACGCTCCAGGTGGTTCCACCGCTAATATTTTATAAAGAGAAGCATTTTCTTAAATAAAAACACAAGTTTTTAGGCAGTTTCTTACTAGGCAAAATCACCAGGCCTGGTCGAAAGATTCCCCCTTTTTAAATGAAGGTACAACTTTTCTAAGCGACATATTATTGTTTTCCGACATCCATGCGAACGAAGTCGCGGGCACAGCTAGTACATAATAAATAGGAAAAAACAAACAGTACTTAGGATACAAAACAACTTTAAGTAAAACGAATTAAATGTATGAATAAATATTATTAAATAGTTCATGTGAAAATTCATCCACAGATGGCGGGACGAAATGGGTTAGGATCGAGATGAGTGGAAAAAGGAAAGGGAGGCCCTTTTCCCTGCAGTAGGACAATACAGGCTGATTACTTACCGCTGGAAATGAGGCCGTTATACACAGCTATGTCAAAATGTTGTATTTCTACGAACGCCGCCTGGAACCTTCTGGAACGAAACTTGAATGTTTGGACATCACTTCATACGCACGGACTGACGAGTTCCAGCTTTATACACTTGGGAGCAAATAAATCGAGCCACTTCCTTTTTTCACGCATTGTGGTTATTATTTTTAGTATTATGGAACGCATCGATTCGAAAGATATATCGCCTAAAAGGTTGTTTAATAGCCTTTACAATGAGAGTAAATTATTGAATAATAACCTTATTGAATGATAAATTATTGGCTCTGAAAGAAAATTGGTAATGTTGATTGAAAATTTACTAGGCTTAGAATAGTCCAGAAAAATAATTAAAAACGAAATTATTGCAAAAAAAAAATCTTAATAGCTGGTATTACCCCCCCGTGCCCTAATGCATTCTTGTAGTCTTTAAGTCATCGATCTGATCAGCGTTACGATGACATATTGTGGTATGTTCTCCCACTCTTCAAGCACAGCGACTTTAAGCTCGGGAATGGATGAAACAGCGGGAAACCTGGCTCGGACTCTCCGTTTTAGCTCGTCCCATAGGTGTTCGATCGGGATCAAATCCGGGCTTCGGGCTGGCCACACCATTCGTTGAATCCCGATCGCCGATAAGTACTCCGTAATGATCCGCGCGGTATTAGGTCCCGCATTGTCATGCATAAACAAGAAATTTTCTCCGATGAAACCAGCATACGGCATTCATTACGTGGTCTTTGAGAATGTCAGTTATGTATCGGTCAGCTGTTAATCCACGTCTATCACTTCCGTCGTTGACGGGGTTAACGAAGACAAGTTCCGTTTTTCCGTCTAGAGAACTTCCTCCCCAAACCATACAAGAACCACCGCCAAAATTAACAGTTTCTCGAATGCAACATTGGGCAAATCTTTCAACAGATCGTCTATACACTCGGTCTCTCCCGTCATTGCTAAAAATACAGATTCTCGACTCGTCAGAAAACAAAACTGACCTCCAGTCTTCTAAAGTCCAATTAATGTGTTCTCGAGCAAACTCCAGGCGAGATCGGCGGTGAGCTACAGTTAATTTTGGGCCAGTTGCCGGTTTGTGTGATGTTAAATTTTGTTTCTTTAGTCTTCTTCTCACTGTCCACCTACTGATTTCGACACCTCGTACTTCACGTAACGCTAACTGTAGCTGAACAGAACAGTGCGGTCGTCACGTGCTGTAGTTGCCCGTGGTCTGCCGGTTCCAGGTCGCCGAACAAAAGCACCAGTCTCCAGATACCTGAGGTATACCCGCTGTACCTTTGAACGACTCAAATGAAGTCTACGTGCCACTTCACGTTGTCCGTGTCCAGCCTCAAGTAAAGCTACAACTTGGGCAGCTTCCGTCGGTGTAGTATCCATTTTATCAGGCTATTTGATTTCACAGACACAGATACAGTCAACAATAACATGTCAATATGGGTATAATTTACAAAAACCCCAATATAACCTTTTTTTTAATGGAGTACAATCAAAACGTCATAAGCAAATTAAATGCGATAATTTTATTCTACCCTTTAAACTTTAATTAAAAATGTCAATTTGACAACTAACTACCCTTATTGTAAAGGCTAACAACCTTTTAGGCGATATATCTCTCGAATCGATGCGTTCCATAATACTAAAAATAATAACCACAATTCGTGAAAAAAGGAAGTGGCTCGATTTATTTGCTCCCAAGTGTAGATTAGAACTACATGGCAAGTATTGAAGTATTGAACTGTATTGAATTACTAGTAAGTATGTAATGAACAGGCAACTTCTTCCATCGTTCTCATCTTCCACAGGCATTCTCGTTCCATCGTAGACCGTCGCTTTCCATTAGTCGAGGTTGAGGTCAACGGCAAGAGCAAGCCATTCATTCATGTAAAGTCCAATATAATAGGGGCAGGCATATGTATGCATTTTATATATATATTTATTTTTATATTAATTTATAAACCGCGTTTTGTAGGAGGCATCACCCTTAGACCAGCCGGTCTATTCTGTAGAAATCCGTCTCGGGAAAGTGAGCTTGAAGTGAAGTGAGCTTGAAGTGAAGTGAAGCTTGGTTTGACAGCTTACTTCAAACTGACTTCACCTAAGTTTTCACGGAGAGATTTTTACAGAATAACACTACAGTTTCTTAATAAAACTGACCAAACTACTGGAAGCATAACTTTTAAAGTGTCCACCATATCCTTGATGCTTTTAAGTTACTTGCTTGCCAGATGGCAAACTTTGTAATGGACATTTCTCTCAGCTAATACTGTGTCCAGTAAACTTGTAAGCACTAAGTTTTCTTAACATAAGTTTTAAACAGAATTTTTACAAAAAATATTCTACATCATCAAAACAATGATTTAAAAAAAAAATACGATGCTAACATCACCGGGGAAATTACGTAACACATTCACAGTAAGTTCCAATGCAACAATACAGTTCAACAATATTTATTGCGTTATTTACGTCGTCAAGCAGACGAACGAACCTTACATGGAGCAATAGATTAATTAGTTACATTCACCTAGAAGATGCCTCTCTTTCTATCGCGTAACTCTTATATCTTCCTACGTTACGCCCATTGAATGGCCCAACAAGTCGACCCCACCGTGTACTTGTAGCTTCATACCTAAAATGTGGAGTGCGCAGGGCCTGGATCAACTTACAGGGCCCTCCACGAGTCAGCCGAAACGTCTACTGTTTCGGCTGACTCGTGGAGGGCCCATTTCAGATGACTCCCAAAAATAGACATTTCACTTAAGGCCCTACCCTACCACAAATTGCTTAGCATGACCCACCGTTATGCCGAAAATAATGTAGTAATTATTTTGAAATAAATATATGTTAAAGTTGAGGATTGATGCTAGGTCCTATTTTTGGCGAAAACACGATTACATAAAATTTTCTCTATAGAAAAACAATCCAAAGTTACCTCTAAACCGAAATAAACCGCTGGTATTAAAAAATTACTTCAAATTAGATCATGAAACTTTGCATAATAACTGAACTAACTATAAAGCAGGTGTCACACATTATTTTCACCGTAAAAAGCAATTACCTAAACTATTCGACGCTTGAGAGCCGCCAGCACCCCACTCCGTCTCGCTCTCACTCAGGCCGCGAGTAGAATGGTGGGAGCGAGATAAAATCTGAGGTAGGGTACGGCTTTAATGCTAATGAAATAACCGGATGCCTACAACTTTAAGCTAAATAAAACGGTTTTAAGAGCTTAATCAATTCCACCGAATTACTGAAGTGTAGGTACTTCAATTAGGTCATGGCTCTGTATTCGTTTTTCATTACGATGCTTGGAAATACAGCAATTTAAGAACTGACCTACTTTTGCCTACATGCTATACGCAGTGAGAGTTCAATGGGGATTGGTCCTGTCCGCTTAGGACCAGACTATGGACTCGCTTTGTAAACTAAACGTTATGATTAAAATTATTTGCCTTATTTCTATGAAATGGTTGAGGAAAGTTTTGAATTTAGATCATTGGGGATGGTTTTTGAAGTGATCAATATCTTCTACGTATAGTCTGACTGACGTATGAAGAAAAAGATAGCCTCATACAAAGTTAAATTATATACCCATACACACACAGACGCACGCACCTCCACACCCTTCCTCACACACACACACACCCATATATATATAATGCCACAATTACTATTAATGGTTTTATTATTATTAAAAATGTTTGTCTAGTTTCTACCTAAAAGTATATCCTAAATTGTTGTTATGAACTCAGTTATCCTTCGCTCCTGGGGTGGGCGCTACTGCGACACAGTTACTAAACTAACGCAGTATTAACGTACAAAAATGTAATATGCTTTTGTTCCAATAAAATATTTGTATTTGTAGGTATTAATTTGTACAGTTATGCTCGTTGCTAAGTAAGAACAGCAGCACGGGTCAATCCATCAGTTTAAGCTACGCTTGCCGGGGTTGGTCCGTGCACATCTTTACATAAACGAGACTCCTCCATGCCTCGGAAAGCACGTTAAGCCATTAGTCCCGGCTGTCATTCGAGGATCTTTGACAGTCGTAACGGGTCGTCAGAAGCCCTAAAGTCTGACAACAAGCCTTACCTTGTTAAATCCGTCCCTTAAAAAAAGTTTTCGACAACTAGTCTTACCAAGGGGTATCGTATTACCCAGTAACTGGGATGTGGAGGTCAGATAGGCAGTCGCTCCATGTAAAATACTGGTACTCAGCTGCATCTGGTTAGACTGGAAGCCGACCCCAACATAGTTAGGAAAAGGCTAGACAGATTTTTATATAGTTATGATGCAGCAGCACTTTTCTTTAACGATGTCACGTTCGCAAATTCTAAGTCGAGTTTCCTCGTCAATAAACATATTACATGAATCGACATCTGAAATACCTATGGCCGATGCGATCTATCGCTTATCTGAGCACACCGTGCACGTTATGCATTAAGTACACAGTACACTGTCGTCTCGTCCTGTCCGTCATCGCTTCGTTTGCCTACAGACGCGACTGTTGATCCGCTGATGTGTGAAGAGCTTTATGTCCAGAAATCCTGTATTTTCTGCATGATATAAATAGTTAATGGATTTCCATAGAGTTTGTTGCTTTGAGTTGTCTGTTTATGGGTTTTATTATTTTTAGGACCTTCCGGAGTAGGTTACGTTTACGTTACGTTTGGGTTGTAGGCAAGAAGTTCATACTAACTTGCTATATACTAAAGCCTTCTCTCTCAGAGTTAAAAAGCGGTCCCATCTCAAGATACGCAGCTATTTTGACAGTTTTATTCACTATCGTTTACTTTATTTTAATTCCTTATTATGTCATTTTGTAAATGGTCCAGGCTTTGCACGGTTTTTACGAAAACTAGATTTGACTGTTTACTTAGTCAAGACTGCTAATATTATTATTGCTTGAACATAATATAACTTCACAAAAACTGCGTACCTCAATGACGCCATTTCATAAATAGCCTCTCTCCCCTCATGCAAGCCTGGTACTTCTCAAAATGGCCACAAACCGCTATAAAGTATGAATTCAGTATAAAAGATAGCTCTTTCAAAATAAAATGAATAATAAATATTCCATTACGCTCTTTCTTATGTAATTTTATTGATATTAGATAAATTGCATTACGCAATTATAGTTTTAATCATTTTGCATCACCAAACACTGTAACATTTAAAAAAATGTACCTTTAATATACTTAATTAAAATTTTCTGCAATATCACCACTTTAAAATTGAATAATAAAATGAATAATAAATATTCCATTACGCTCTTTCTTATGTAATTTTATTGATATTAGATAAATTGCATTACGCAATTATGGTTTTAATCATTTTGCATCACCAACCACTGTAACATTTAAAAAAAATGTACCTTTAATATACTTAATTAAAATATTCTGCAATATCGCCAATTTAAAATTGAATAATAATTATTAATTAAACTTTTTAAGGAAGAACTTCAATATAACCCCTTATACTAATATTATAAATTCTAAAGTGACTCTGTCTGTATGTTACCTTTTCATGCCACCACTGAACGGATTTCGAAAAAATTTGGCAAGGAGATAGATGGAACCCTGGGTAAGTGGGTATGGACATAGGCTTTACTTATTATCGACATATGCGCGGGCAAAGCCGCGGGCGGAAGATAGTTTATTATAATGGGACTTAAACATAACTAGTGAAATATGGGTGTACTAGACCTGTGCCCTAACCCTTTGGGGATTTCAAGCGTGATGTTATGTTATGTTAATTATAACGTAAACAAATAAACTGAATGATTCTTACCTGGAGAAAGAATTTGAATATGAGTATATTCAAACATAATACATGATAATAAAACATGGCATAAAACTAGCCTAGCTCCGGACCCAATCGGAACATCCTTTTTATTTACAGTTCGCGCTATATTTGTTTTATTACGATTCTGTTTGAGATAGCCAAGCCGAGCCGGTCAGTATCTATGGCATACCTAGCCTAGTGTTGCCAGATCTGTGGAGTCAGAATGTACGAATTTCTGAGATATTCATAGGTAGGTTTGCTTTTGAGGTAACCTTGGTATGTCAAAAATGTGCCTACCTATATACCTACGTAACTTAGTAAGAAACACAGAAATAAGAAAAATAACAAAAATAATAGATGCTTTGGAACATTCTCAAAAACTAAAATGGGAATAAGCGGGTCATTTTGCACGTTTGGACAAGGAAAAATGAACATAGAGAGAACCTGGCAAGGAGCACCAAACAAAAGGAAAAGAGGTAGACCGAAAGAAAAATGCGTTGATGAAATAATAAGAAAAGCCAGTGAAAATTGGATCACAAAGGCAAAGGACAGACAAACGTGGAGCAAAATGAAGGAGGCCTCAACCCGTTGAGGGGTCCATATTGAAATTGTAAATTGTTTTGAAAATTTAATTTATTTAATATTTTAGAAATCTATTTATAAGGAAACAAATGATTTTATTAATTTAGAAATTATTTGTTATGCGATTGGAACTGATATGAATTGTAATAATTTTATTTTATGCATTCACATATTTTATGTAATAGTAATCTTCAGATATATTTGTTTTATTTTTATAAGTTATTCATTATGGAAATAAAGGGGCTATAATTATATATACCTAGGGTGTCACTCCTATCCCCAGCATCCGTAACCATTAATCGTTTGATCATCACCCGACCGCATTAAAACTACTTCACAACATCAGTAATTCTAAGTACCTATTTCACACATCTAAAACGTTTAGCGGTTAAGTGAAATGCTAAGTTTCAAATTAAATTGCTTATCATATGTGACGCAAGTTGTGAGGACAAACTGAGAAGGATTAGCGGTCTGTCGGCACTTGAGCATTTGTTATCGTTGACGAAACATGAATACGTACGTCACCACCCACAAGATGTGTGTGAGTAATGCTTTATGTCATTGGGAAAACAACGTTATAAGTTTTGTAGATAAATGTGGAAACAACAATAAATGAAATACTGGCAACACTACTGGTACATAGTAGTATTTTGAAACAATCACGTAAATCCTAGCAAAGAATTAAAAAAAAAAAAAATTTTAAACTAACTAAATAGTAGTGATGAGCCGCCTATGGGTTTTGCCGATCTTTGACTAGCTATAGTGACTAAACTATTGAATAATAATTATTTAAATGAATGCTGAATTAACGTCAGCAAAACTTTACCGTCAGATAATTATGAATTCCAAAATACCACCGAAAAACCTACTAAATCAGTAGAAACTTCAAATCCTGGCAACCCTACACATTGAGGTGTATTGCCAGTGCAGCACATGAGTAGAATTTTCCCCCGTTCCCCGTAGTTCGTTAGGTAGAAGCATGTGGAGCTGAAATGTTAGTAAGTTAGTACTGGGTAGTCAGTACCTATTGATCTAGTTTTTTGTCGGTCTGTTTTTCAGTTCAGATATTAGTAGTCTTAAGTTATGATTTATGGTATAGTTGCGAGTGCTTTTAGATCATCACTATAGTTTCTTCCATATACATTACCATAATCAGCCTAAAGAGATTTTTTTTATAGATATAGTTGCCTCCATTGCATATTATTGAGCCTCAACACTATCTCGTTCATAAGAGGCCATGAGAACCATAATGGCCTAATTGCAATGGACATGCCTTTTTAGAACCATAGAAAACAAAAACAGTATTGTTTTAATCAACTAGCACTCTTCAGAATTCACACTTTTAACACTTTAAGATTTTAATCAACTTAACAGGAAAAAATCAAGACTCAATCATGTAAAAAAAATTGTAGGCTACTATGGTTCTCATGGCCTCTATACGTATCATTACATCGTGGAGGAAAACGCAAATCAGGTTTTTTTTTTAACTAATTTTAACTGTTGCGAAATAACTGTTTTTTTTTTTCTATGTTTGTTTTTATCCTTTTAAATTTTATTGATATGATATTAGTAATAGCAGAATGTTTTTTTTTAATTTTTTGTATTTACTGTTACTATTCGCCGTATCTTCCCACTGCTGGGCAAAGACTCCTCTCTCCATGATTGACTTCCAGTGCTTGAGATCCAGGGCTAATGTGGACCATTAAAGGTCGACCGACCTCTTAAGGTGGATGCGCTAGGATAGCCCGCGAAATTTACGTTTACGTTTTTTGCAATTTGCAGGTTATTTTGGGTTATTATCAGGTTGTGTGTTGATCTAAATATGGATTTACAGAATTATAAACATTAGAATCACCAATACAACTCTCTAAGTTCATGTAAGTGCATTGAATTGCAGTGCATTTCATGAAATTTTCATTCAATACACTACATGAACTTAGAGAGTTGTATTGCTGATACTAATATTATAATTCTGTAAATCCGCACCGCGCAGCTACCTCAAAAACGGACCCAGTTAAGCGGTTGGCCTATAGTCGTTTGTTTTGGGCACCTCTTCCTGCCATCTTCTACGGGGTCTGCCGTGACGGCTTCTAACTAAATCATTCTGCAACATCGTGTTGAGATGAAAATACCACCTCTGTTGGAATCACTTTTACGGACAGAAAACAAGTCTAAACACAAAATTCATAAGTCCAGAATCAGATCCAAACTCTCGGCTGCCACCTTGTCTTGGCTAACAGTTAAAGGTCGTACCAAAATCTTTTTTTTCCCAAAGCAAAAACCCACAAATGAACAGCGAACAATTTGTTAACACCCGACAAAGACAATTACAAAGTCATCCGTTGTTAACAATTAAAACATGCGTTGTCGTGTAAAAGTCGGCGGTATAGAGTCGTCCGCATAATAAATTGTCTCGCTGGCAGCTTGCAAACTTCTCGTGATCCCTTATTAAGGTTGTGGGTTCAGTGAGAGCGGGTACACTTGGTTTTACAGCGGGCTGTAATTCGGTATCCACGAAGTTTTGATCTGGCAGTCTTATTCCGTAAGACCAGCAAGTACAAAGTTGGTACTGGGCTTATAAGCCCAGTAGTAACAAATTAGTTTTTTAAATTTTTTGAATTATGTCGGAACCCTGGGGTCCCGGAGCTTTGAATGTCATACGAGAGGACAAAGCCAACTCGCAAAGACCCGTTTAACACTCTTAATGAAGCGAGACACCAACCGCCACACACTCACACATACCATAATTTCTTTATCTCCGTTTTTGAGTTATTACGCCAGGGTTTTTGCAGGCCTACATTGACAACGGTCGTTTTTAAGCACGCACAGCGAAATCGTAATCAAATTACGATTTACGGAAATCATTTAGTATTGAATGTTTTATCGAAACTATAAGATGCAAAAACGCAGTTTCTATTTCAAAATCATCAAATTAAAATCTTTATACAAATATAAAACTTTCGTCCTAGCAATGTATTCCCAAATCCTTTCATTCACTGGCACTTATTGACATTGTGTAGGATAAAGACAAGAAACGCGAAGTTTTTCGCTAACAGACGCTTTTATTTAAATCTAAACAATAGAACTATTAAAAAAGCTAAGCTAAAGCTACGGTTGCCGGGGTTGATCCGTGGATGGGTGACCGACCATCTTTACATACCGAGACTCCTCCGTGCCTCGGAATGCACGTTAAGCCGTTGGTCCCGTCTGTCATTTGTGGATCTGTGACGGTCGGTACGGGTTGTCAGAAGCTCGAAAGTCTGACAACCAGTCTTAACAAGGGTTATCGTATTACCCAGTTACTGGGTTGTAGAGGTCAGATAGGCAGTCGCTCCATGTAAAATATTGGTACCTATTCAGCTACATCCGGTTAGACTGGAAGCCAACCCCAACATAGTTGGGAAAAGGCTAGACAGATGATGATGACAACTATTAAAAACGCGTCCACTGCCACCCCACCGCATTATCCCGCACAGTTTGTCAACAATAATTACAGTTAGTAATTACACAAGTACAGTAACTATCCCTCGTCTAGTAATAGCGTTACCAGCTGTTTCAAGCCTCGCGGAGGCAAGGCATCGAACGTACTCTTAAAGTTTTCACGACTTAGGACTAACAAAGACTTTTAGTTTGTCGTTTTCTGGAGTTATTGTTGTCTACACCACAATTTTATGCCTCAAGTGAAGAAATACTTCTTCGTTAATGAGGGTTCAATGGCCAAGAATTTCTTACGTAAGTCCACTCTTAAAACAATAAAGTAAAAAAAAATTAAAATGCTGGGACTAAGTCAGTCGCGCGTGCGCTTATACATTGTGTTCTATATAGCACCACACTGCGACGCTGACGTCTGCGGCGCGTACTACGCGCGTACGTGTACGCGACCGACATCAGCGTAAGAGGAATTCAGGCCTAAATATTTTGATAAAATGTATGTACTTATATTAAATGAAAATTATACTTGTTATTTCTCACATGACTTACTTTCAACAGTCGCAAACTGCAACTACAGTGACATTAAAGCTTGAAAGGCATCGATAATGTCGAAACTAATGAACTGAACTTTATCCAAAACTTATTACCAATCCTAATAGAATCAAATAGTTTGCAACCACGCACCTGAAGCATAATGCAGTGAATTATGACACTTATGTCTAAAGACATAAACATTAAAGACGTATGGAAATAGTTCACTGTCGGAGGTGAGAGGAAATTGGATTAACTGCCTCTGAGTTACAGTGCGAAATCCTTTGGTATAATACAGATAAAATATGGTATATAGAATATCGATCTAGAAATAGATTCAACTATATTGATTCACTTCAATTGAAAAATTTAGAAATTAACGGCATGACTGTCATGACCGGCATTGAATGATTAGTTGCGTCATACAAATTGAAAGACGGATGTGAACTGTGTAATATTCCTATGAAATACGTGTTAGGTCCCAATATGGGTCAATATTTTTAACCCCTGACGGTGTGTTAACGTGTATTTTTGTCATAGGCAGTTCTTTATGATTTTATAGCGAGTTATAACTTAGGCTTAACTTATTTTTATTTTTGGAGGAGCTCGTGGCTAAGTAATAACAGCCGCACGGATCGATCCGTCAGATCAAGCTACGCTTGCCGGGGTTGGTCCGTGGATGATTGACCATCTTTACATATCGAGACTCCTCCGTGCCTCGGAAAGCACGTTAAGCCGTTGGCGTTGCGGAAAAGTCCGAAAGGGATACCGGGACCTTGGCAACAGGCAACTGAAGGAACACGGGTGGGTTTTAGTCAGTAAAAGTCTGACACGCCCTTCCGCTCCGCCCAGAACGGGAGAATTCATTGGATGATATCCCAGCCGCAAAAAAAAAAAATTCGCCTTTGGTCCCGGCTTTCATTTGTGTGGATCTTTGTCAGTCGTTACGGGTTGTCAGAAGCCCGAAAGTCTGACAACCAGTCTTACCAAGGGGTATCGTATTACCCAATTACTGGGTTGTAGAGACAGATAGGCAGTCGCTTCATGTAAAATGCTGGTATTCATCTGCATCCGGTTAAACTGAAAGCCGACTCCAACATGCTTATCTTCAAATTTAGTGTAAGAAGGACATTAACGCCTCAAGCTTTTAAGAAAATATTAAAGTTCTATTTTTTACGTGAGTTTTATTTAGTACTTCTTAGTTCATAAAAAGCTTGTTTTTAAAAAGATTTTTACTTATATTTTATTTTCTACTTTTTAGCATTAGGATTTGTTTAAAAAATATCTGTTCTATCACCTTCACAAATCCAACGAATTAGGTTTTCCCATGGCCACCTTCTGGCTCCATCATCAGGCCATGAACCTAGTGTTAAAGCACTTGTTAATACATGACCAATGAGTCCAAACACAATGGTGCTGTCTGCTGAATACCACCTAGTATCAAAGCACTTTTTAATACATGACCAATGAATCCAAACACGATGGTGTTGTCTTGTTTAATTGAGGTTTTCCCATGGCCACCTTCCGGCTCCATCATCAGGCCCTGAACACCACCTAGTGTCAAAGCACTTGTCAATACATAACCAACGAGTCCAAACACGATGGTGCTATCTTGTTTGATTGAGGGGTTCCCATGGCCATGTTCCGGCTCCACCATCAGACCCTAAATTACTACCTAGTGTCAAAGCACTTGTCAATACATAACCAACGAGTCCAAACACGATTGTGCTATCTTGTTTGATTAAGGTTTTCCCATGGCCACCTTCCGGCTCCATCATCAGGCCCTGAACACCAACCAGTGTCAAAGCACTTGTCAATACATAACCAACCAGTCCAAACACGATGGTGCTCTCTTGTTTGATTGAGGAGTTCCCATGGCCACGTTCCGGCTCCATCATCAGACCCTGAACACTACCTAGTGTCAAAGCACTTGTTAATACGTGACCAATGAGTCCAAACACGATGGTGCTATCTTGTTTTATGGAGGTTTTCCCATGGCCACCTTCCGGCTCCATCATCAGACCCTGAACACCACCCAGTGTCAAAGTACTTGTTAATACGTAACCAATGAGTCCAAACACGATGGTGCTATCTTGTTTGATTGAGGAGTTCCTATGCCCAACTTCCGGTTCCATCATCACACCAGCTCCATGGTTTCATTTTTTCGAAATGTCTCGGTAGTTGTATAAGTATGCCAAGTTTCAGGTCAATCGGATGCCACAAAGTGCTTGAAAAATTGATGACAAAAGGAGTAACCGGAAACATACGAACAGAGCAAGCTAATATAAAGCTTGTAATAATAAAAATGACTTTTTATTTGGGTATGTCGGAAGCGTTAGGCATCAACGTTGCTGACATGAAGCAATCGTTGAAGGAGCGCTTCTTTGGTCGCCTGAAAAAAGTATTAATTAGTCTTCTTTCAGGTGGAAACAAGGTGCGCGCCTTCAACGGTTGGGTCATGCCGGTTCTGATGTACTCTTTCGGCATACTCAAATGGACTCAGACCGAACTCGACGCCCTGGATAGGAGGGTTCGTACACTGTTGACCGCAAACCGGATGCATCACCCACGATCATCGGTGATGAGATTGTACATCCCGCGGAAGTGCGGGGGTCGAGGCTTTTTAAATGCGAAGACCCTCCACAATCGCGAGGTGTGCAATCTCAGAGAATATTTTTTAAAAGCCGAAGTGGGTATGCACCGCGATGTGGTAGCAGTGGACAAAGGACTCACCCCGCTCTCCATGGCTAAAGAGAACTGGCGCAAACCTGTAGTGCTTACTACGGAAGACCGCAAGGAGGTATGGCAAAGCAAGGAGCTTCACGGGCGCTTCTATCGGGCTCTTCATGAGCCCGGTGTAGATTTCTTAGCGTCCGTATCCTGGCTACGTTTTGGTGACCTTTTCGGGGAAACTGAAGGTTTCGTCTGTGCAATTATGGACGAAGTTATCTTGACGAATAACTACCGGAGACATATTATGAAGGACGGGACGGTTGACGTGTGTCGGGCATGCCACCGTCCGGGTGAGTCCATCAGACATATTATCTCTGGTTGTTCTCGTCTAGCTAACGGCAAGTACTTGCACAGGCATAATCAAGTGGCCAGGATTATTCACCAGCAACTTGCGTTGAAATATAAACTTGTGGACTCTGAGGTACCGTACTACAAGTATGTGCCCGACCCAGGTCTCGAAAATGACCATGTCAGGTTGTACTGGGATCGGTCTATCATTACTGACAGGACTATTGTTGCCAATAAACCTGATATCGTAGTGATAGACCGATTAGCGCGCCGCGCAATGATAGTCAATGTTACCATCCCACATGACGTGAACCTCGTGAAAGCTGAGAAAGAGAAACAAATAAAATATCTCGACTTAGCACACGAGGTTGTCGACATGTGGAATGTGAGCTCGGCTATCATTGTGCCGATTGTCGTAACGGCCAATGGCCTGATAGCCGAAAGCCTCGACCAACATCTCTCGAGGCTCTCGTTAGGCGGTTGGATCAAGGGCCTGATTCAGAAGGCAGTACTCCTTGATACGGCTCGCATTGTGAGGAGGTTCCTGTCTCTGCAGCCCTAACCACCGGTAGCTTGGACCCTGCTCCCGACACCGGCGGCCATCTATTTTTTATATTTTTAAATGTTTTTTTTATATTTTTATTTGAATTTATGAAATATTTAAAAATGTAAACAAATAAGAAAATAAATAAATAAACGAAAAAAATGACTTTCAGATAAAAATATGCAGATAAGATATCTATCGATAGAACCCCATAAAGAAGCCAGGAACCCATAATAAATTGAGAGGCTTTTCTCTGGGCATAGCTATCAATTTCTTTGGCCCTTAGAGATTTCCTATCGTTTTATTTATTTAGGGACTTCATATTTATGTTTATTTATGCACGGTATTTTAGGTACAATTTATTTGGTTGAGATCTTTCCGGTCAGCAGATATTATAGGATAAAATAAATAATTCATAACAATATACCAATGTTCTTCGTGATAAGGAGCTCGTGGCTAATTAATAACTGCCGCACGGGTCGATCCATCAGGTTAAGCTATGCTTGCTGGGGTTGGTCCGTGGATGGGTGACCATCTTTACATAGCGAGACTCCTCCGTGATTCGGAAAGTACGTTAAGCCGTTGGTTCCGGCTGTCATTCGTAGATATTTGACAGTTGTTACGGGTCGTCAGAAGCCCGAAAGTCTGACAACCAGTCTTACCAAGGGGTATCGTATTACCCAGTTCCCGGTTGTGGAGGTCAGATAGATAGTAGCTCCATTTAAAATACTGGTATTCAGCTGCAACCGGTTAGATTGGAAGCCGACCCCAACACAGTTGGGAAAAGGCTAGGCAGATTGTTCTTCGTGATAAGCAAGAATGAAATCATGGGTCATTTTACGATTATTTTGCTCAATTTTGGGTTTAATTTAATATCTTCTTAGTAAGTAGGTATTGGCTGGCAATAAGCCGACAGCCCACCTGGTAAATGGTAAATGTGCCGCAGTTATTATTTAGCCATGCATCCTTTATTACGACCTATTAAATGCCACCATTTTTTCAGTGTTAGTGAGAGACGGAGCTATACAAGGCCGCTAGCACCATCCTTTTTTCGCAGTGGAATAATGATGGCAGCATTAATACTTCATAGTCAGCCCCCAGAGCTTCATTTGTTTATAGGTGAATAAAACGTCACAAATACTAAACTCGCGTCCACCATAATGTTCTTTTCTTTCAATTACATAGTAATGTTATCATTAATCACTACAAAACCGATCCCAAAGGACATATTTTTTGCTTAGAACCAAAACAGTGCAAATTTCATTGTTGCACTGCAAAACAGTGCAACAATGAAATGATGACCTGACTTGACCTGACTTGACCTGACTTGACCTGACTTGACCTGACTTGACCTGACTTGACCTGACTTGACCTGACTTGACTTGACTTGACCTGACTTGAGCATTCGATTAACCACGATCCGGGAACTTTCCTAGCACTGGCAAACAGATGCCTGGAACTGGGCTACTTCCCGGGGACCTGGAAGGAAGCAACAGTAGTCCTCCTAAGGAAACCCGGGAAAGACAGCTACACGGTTCCAAAATCTTACAGGCCGATTGGTTTGCTTCCAGTGCTGGGAAAGGTCTTGGAGCAACTGGTAATAAACAGACTGAAATGGCACATTATATCACAACTCAGTACTCGCCAGTACGGGTTCATGCCCCAAAAGAGCACGGAAGACTCCCTCTATGACCTAGTTGGATATATACGTAAAAAACTAGCAGAGCGCAGACTTACCGTAATGGTGTCACTAGACATAGAGGGAGCTTTTGACAGCGCATGGTAGCCAGCTATCAGAACCAGACTGGCTGAGGAACAATGTCCGGTAAATGTGAGGAGAATAATGGACAGTTACCTCAATAACCGAAGGGTCAGGGTCAGGTATGCAGGCGAGGAGGTCATAAGGGAGACTACAAAAGAAGATGGGTTACCACTGGATGGCAACGGATCGGCTTTGCTGTTGGCGGAGACCTTCTACCCCGAAGACCTCGAAGAGGATGACAATGATGACCACCGTCGGACGCGAGAAGCAGCCAGTCGTGTAAACGAGTGGACGCATGATGAACAACATGACCCACCGTTTACACGACAGGAGCTGAAAACCGCGGTGGAAAGCTTTAACCCCAAAAAGGCACCCGGGGCGGATGGTCTCACAGCCGATATCTGTGTCCAGGCCATATCCCAGGACCCGGGGATGTTTCTTGCTCTGGCCAACAAGTGCCTCGAGCAGGACCACTTCCCCGGGCCCTGGAAAGTGGCCACCGTGGTGATACTCCGAAAGCCTGGAAAGGACAGTTACACCACCCCGAAATCCTACAGGCCGATCGGCCTCCTACCAGTCCTGGGAAAAATTTTAGAGAAAATCCTGGTAGCAAGACTGAAGTGGCATCTGGTCCCGCGGTTGAGTACTCGTCAGTTTGGTTTCATGCCCCAGAAGAGCACTGAAGACTCCCTCTATAACATGATTCAACATATCAAAATAAAGCTGAGTCAAAAGAAGCTGATCACTGTTGTCTCACTTGATATAGAGGGAGCCTTTGACAGCGCATGGTGGCCGGCAATCAGGACTAGACTGGCTGAGGAAAGGTGCCCGGTGAACCTCAGACGGATGCTGGACAGCTACCTGACTGGTAGGAGCGTCTGCGTTAGGTACGCTGGAGCAGAGTGCCGAAGGAAAACAAGTAAGGGGTGTGTGCAGGGGTCTATCGGCGGTCCGATCCTCTGGAACCTACTTTTGGACCCTTTGTTGAAGGGGCTGGAAGAGCGCGGACATCACTGCCAGGCTTTCGCCGATGACGTCGTTATGATCTTCGACGGTGACACAGCATTGGAGGTTCAGAGGCATGCCAATGCCGCCCTCGAGTATGTTCGGAGGTGGGGCATCCGAAATAAGCTAAGGTTTGCACCACACAAAACTTGTGCAATGGTCATAACAAAGAAGCTAAAGTACGATGTCCCACTCCTGAGCATGGGCGGGGTCGACATTGGCATGTCTAAGGAAATAAAAATTCTGGGGCTCACAATCGACCACCAGCTCACTTTCAATACCCACGCCGCAAACGTCTGCAGGAAAGCTGCTAATATCTACAAACAGCTGTCCAGAGCGGCCAAAGTGAGCTGGGGTCTGCACCCGGAGGTCATACGATGCATTTACACGGCAGTGGTAGAGCCGGTAGTGATGTACGCGGCGGGCGTCTGGGCGCCGGCTACAAAAAAGATCGGAGTGCAAAAAATGCTCAACACCGTCCAACGAGGATTTGCCCAAAAGCTCTGCGGATCCTACCGCACTGTTTCGCTGAACGCGTCCCTGGTGCTGGCTGGGATACTCCCCCTCGACCTCCGAATACAGGAAGCAGCTGCTCTGTATGAGGCAAAGAGGGGGGTGCCCCAGCCAGCCCTTGCGGGCAGGGAAGTGGAGCGTGTGGTGGCATTTGCGGAGACGCCACATCCGGCGAAACATATGGCCATGAAGTTCGTGAGCCTGGAGGACCAGTCCCGGGTAGACAACCACAACAACCAGGCGGTTCGGTTCTTCACCGACGGCAGCAAGATCGAGGGCAAGGTCGGAGCAGCACTGTCACTGTGGGACGGCGAGGCCGAGACCAAGTCCGTAAAGCTTAGCTTGCCGTCGTGTTGCACGGTCTACCAGGCGGAACTTCTGGCCATATGCGTAGCCACAAGGGAAATCCTCAAGCGCAAAGAGGGAACCTTCGGAATCTATAGTGACTCAAAGGCAGCACTTCAAACAGTCACGAATCAAGGTTCCCTCCACGCCCTGGCGGTGGAGGCGAGAGCAAACGTGTGCGCGGCCCTAGCCCAGAGCAAAGATGTCTCCTTGTTCTGGGTTAAGGCTCACGCCGGACTGGAGGGCAATGAACGCGCAGACCACCTTGCAAAAGAGGCTGCACTCCGATCCAAAAAGAAGCCGGACTATGACCTTTGCCCGGTTTCATTCGTCAAGCGGCAGATCCGAATGGGGTCGCTCGAGGAATGGAACCGGAGGTACAAGAATGGCAACACAGCCTCTGTCACTAAAATCTTCCTCCCGGACGCGATTGATGCCTTCAAGGTGATCAACACGCTGAGGCCAACCGGAGTGGTAACACAGATCTTGACGGGACACGGTGGGTTCTCCGAATACCTGCACCGCTTTAAGTGTAAGGCGAGCCCATCGTGCATCTGTGACCCGGAAGTGCAGGAAACGGTCCCTCACATTTTGACGGAATGCCCTGTGTTTGGAGAGGAGCGATTAAATGCGGAGTTTAAAATAGAGACACAGATAAACATGGCTAATATTAATAAAATTATGACAAACGGGAAGTTACGAAAAATTTTGTTGGAATACATTATCGAAATAGCCAAAAGAGTTATAGTAAGAAATAAGGAAACTTAAAGGTATGCTTTTAATATATACAAGTATATACAGACAAAGCATACAAAAAAATAAATAGATTTTTTAAAAGGAAAACAAATAAAGTTAACGTAAATAAATACAATTTAGATTTAAATTAAAAACTTTTTTTCTCAAAACTTAGCAACTTAGCGTAACAAATATAAACTATACAACCAAATATAAAAAAATAAATTTAAAAAGGTCTCTGACCATGTCAGGGGGACACATAGAAAGGCAGGAGTGGTTTTTAGCCGGTAAAAGTCCGGCACTGCCCAGACTGGCTCAGTACTGAGACAGTCTGGGCGTCCATGAGGATTTCCCACTCCTGCCAAAATCAAAAAAAAAAAAAAAAAAAAAAAAAAAGACCTGACTTGACCTGACTTGACCTGACTTGACCTGACTTGACCTGACTTGACCTGACTTGACCTGACTTGACCTGACTTGACCTGACTTGACCTGACTTGACCTGACTTGACCTGACTTGACCTGACTTGACCTGACTTGACCTGACTTGACCTGACTTGACCTGACTTGAGTTGAGTACGTTGGTAGTTGAAAGAAAAGTAGATTACGCACCTTGCTAAAGTGAGTAATTGATGCACTCGTGTTAATTTAGTACCAACATAACCCTCGTGCATCAATAACTCACTTAGCGCTCGATGCAACAATCTACTATTATACCATGCCCCCTCTAAAATGCTTATTTTATTCACTGAAAACAGAGAATAAAAGCATTTTCATCACTGTTTTGGTGTTTGAATTTAGAACACCAATTTGTTCGATCTCCATCTCAATGATATACAAACTCCTATTTGATTTGATTTTCGAACAGGAGTTCAGCATTAGAATTAAAACTGTTTTGTGTTCTTTGCTGTAACTAGTAAATGGCCGCTATTTTAAATATTGTAAGTTGTACGAACAAAAAGTTCAGGGTAACTTAATAATAAATCGATTGAAAATGTTTTCAAGTGATGAAGATGTGTTAACACCTGAGTTTATGATAGAGAGGGCGGCCGATATAGTAGAAAGCTTGCTACCCAAAAAATCACGGCAGGTTTACATCAAAGCCTACGATGAGTTTTGCAAATGGAAAAATGAAAATCAAGCTGAGCACATTTTCAGAGTCTGTTTTCCTAACTTATTTTAATGAGTTGTCGAAGAAAAAGAAGTCATCGACATTATGGAGTATATATTCTATGCTTCGGTGTAGTTACTATAAAAACAAGGCATAACATTGACATAACAACATACTCGAAGTTGCATGTTCTTTTTCTCGTAGTCATGGTATAAACTCTTGAATAAAACGGATTTATATCGAGGGCCATAAATCGCTCGCGTCGTTCAGGATTCTAACACTTGAATCACTCCCTACGGTCGTGATTCAATCATCATCATTCTAACGACTGAATCACTCCCTACGGTCGTGATTCAGTCGTTAGAATCCTTCACTTGCTCGTGATTCACCTATGGCCCTCGCTCCTTTATTCACTAATTGCATAATATACTATTACTAGCTGCGCCCCGCGGTTTCACCCGCGTAAGTCTCGATCCCGTGGGAATATCGGGATAAAAAGTATCCTATGTGTTAATCCAGGTTATAGTTTGCCGCTATCTGTTTGCCAAATTTCATCCAAATCCATTCAGCCGTTTTTGCCTGATTGAGTAACAAACATCCAAACACACAAACTTTCACATTTATAATATTAGTAGGATTTCGGACAGTAAGGTTCACTGCGCCGTGTGATACGATTCGGATGGACGGTTTTAAATGCGTCCACATGACTGTGGTAATGTTAATTCCGATTTGTATCCGATTTCCGAAACAGGAGGTTTAATACTGCAAGGTGTAAATTATGAAACCAGAATTCGGGTTTCGTTTGGAAATATCCGTTTGTTAATTTAAAATATAACTCTTAAGAGAGTCGGGTCATTATTTTGATGCCATTTAAATTCATCGCTAATCCGTTAGGTTAGGTTAAAAAATTAAAATTATGAGTGTGAAAACTGTTATCTGTCATCAGTTAAATTATCGCGGTAGATAATTAGGTGAACACCAACGAATGAAACCATGGATGGGTTGTGAAAAAGATAACCTAGATAGGGCTAGAAGATTTTTTTTACTCTTAGCCATATTATACCCCTCTGCCTAACCCTTCTGGAAATACAAGCGTGATGGTACTTAATCAGCCTATAATGTTCCCACTGCTGGGACACAGACCTCCTCTCTTCGAGAGGGAGTGGGCCGTAATCCACCACGCGGGCCCAGTGCGTGTTGGTAGATGTCACATGTCTTCGAATTTGTTGGTTCTAAGACATGCCGGTTTCCTCACGATGTTTTCCTTCACCGTTTTGAGAGCAGTGGTGATGAAATGATTTACACAAAGTAGGGCCGTTGGGGCCGTTACCAATGCCACCACTGCTGGTATTCTGCTACATCTATAATACTTAAACTGTCGCCATCTTCCCATGGGGGTAGGCAGAAACTAGGTAATAAGGTACAGAACGCCCCTGCTACGATCCTTTCGTATTTTTTGCTTCGTTTGTTTCGTTTACGTGATTCTTATCTAGTTAGCAATAGCAATTGATTAAAATCACCAACGTGTAACATTCATTTAAAACAAACCATTCATTTTACTAACGTTGCTAACATGGTGTTGACCGACCGCGCAGTTATGCAGTTTTTCATTTTATTACTATGCACAATCGTAAGATTTTTTTGTTTACTTTAGGAGAGGTTTTTATTAAGTTTTAGAAAAGGTTTTTTTTAACACTTTTAAAGGTTTTCCTTTTTCTGACTTTGAGGATCGAATAGGGTGACTTTTTTACAAAAAAATTTTTTTTTTTCTCTATTCATAATCTTAACAGCATGCCAGAAACTACATGTGTGTGATGTATTATGTTTTTGAAGCTATTAAATTGTGTTATTAATTTATTCCTTCGATTTTTTTTTTTTTTTATCTAACCTGTTGCTTTTTATTTTTTGTTTGTATTTTCTGTGCATGTCCCAAATAATTTTTTTTTTTACAGGTAACACCTTTCCCAAAATGAAAAACTTTTAATATGTTTTTTGTTTTCAGAATGGACTGCATTCCTACCCACGCAATCATCCTTCACTAGGAATCCTGAATGAGCTTATAGGGACAGACTCCAAAAGTCCACTTATTGTGGTAGTAGATTCTAATAATCAGGCCAAAACTTTGGATGATGAACCGGATCAAGGCTATGGACAAGGTTCTGGTCCAAGCCATTCAAAATCATGCCCTAATCACCCAGATTATGACCGCAGTCCTAGCCACAATAATGACAATAGTTCTCCTAAAGTAAACCAAAATTTTGAAGACGCTTTGTATGAACTTTTAAGGGTAATACTGATTTTAATCATTTTTAATACGTTTTACATCTGGATATTAGCATCGCATAATATTCCGTCTGCTTCAACACGGGCCTCCTTTCTGTAAGAGGGAGTGAACTATAATCCACTATGGCCCATATTCATATGAGCTCCTCAAATTACAGGTACATGAATAAAATCCTGCCAGTTTTCCCCGAACGAATAGACATGAGGTATACCTTCATTGCTGTTCTGTAATCATCTCACCGTGAAAACTAAGGTGAAGTGAGCGTGGAGTGAATTGCATCGCTATTCTGTAACCATCTCACCGTGAAAACTTAGGTGAAGTGAGCTTGAAGTGAACTGTCACTGCCTTAGCATCAGTAGGTATCGATAGCATCAGTAGTTATCGATGACAATGACAACTCACTCCACGCTCACTTCACCTAAGTTTTCACGGTGATATGGTTACAGAATAGCAATGCTGTCATTGTCATCGATATGCTAAGGCAGTGACAGTTCACTCATAGCTCTCACTTCACCTAAGTTTTCTTGGTGAGATTTTTACAGAATAGCACAACTGTAGGTACATTCATGTCAAGCTTATTGCCATCAATCGGGCACAAATCCAGACTCCGGGCTGCCACTGAGAGATTACCAACAGAAATACCCAATAACAAACACTTTACCTGACCCGAGGAATCAAACACAGTACCTCATGCTCAGCAGTAGCGTTTGCGACCACTAGACCAACGAGGCAGTCTTTCTAGTCTATACTCCATTTGAAATAATATGACAAATTTAAATAAACCTTTTTTACTGTCCGATTTTGGCTTCAATACCGTAGGCGTAAAGATGGCATTAAAAGCAAAAAAGTGGTTACAATACCAACAGTTTACTGCAGCTGCCATTTTTCATGCTACCAACGCAATAGAAATCAAAATCGTTTAAACGGACTGTAAAAAAGGTTTATTCAAATGTCTAATCTTATTTCTAATGGAGTATACTCCTATATAAGTAGAATAAAAGCCTACTCTCGAAAAAATCCTTTAAAACATCCGCAGTGCTATTCTGTAAAAAATCTCACGGTGAAAACTTAGGTGAAGTGAGCTTGAAATGTGATATCAAACCCTTTTTTTTTTGAGTGTGGGAAATCATCACTTTACTTCTCCCGCTCTGGGCAGAGCGGGAGGGCGTGTCAGACTTTTACTGACTAAAACCCACCCGGGTTCCTTCAGTTGCCTGTTGCCAAGGGTTCTGGCATCCCTTTCGGAATTTCCCTCAACCCTGGGTGATGTCAATCCCTAGCGTCATGTAGGATGACAATTCACTCGTCTTCAAGCTCACTTCACCTAAGATTTCACGGTGAGGTTTTTACAGAATAAATGCTGTTATAGATAATGTACTTATGTATTACTATTTTCAAATAATGGCAGACAAGTCAAAAAATGATGGAACTCCATGGACGACAAGGAAGCTCAAATAAGTACAAAAAAGACAGTTGTGAAGAAAACGGAGGAAAAAACGGGAAAAACGGGAAGAACGGGAAAAACGGGAAGAACGGGAAAAACGGGAAGAACGGGAAAAACGGAGGAAAAAAAGACAGCTGTGAAACAGCCGACCAAAAACAGGAATTTTTAGCCGAACAATGTTCGCAATCTGAAGATAGCTGTGGAAATTTTGATGATAAAAAAGAAACTTGCTGATGCAAGATATGCATCAAAAACAACTGCAACTGTAACAGGCCATGTCCTGGATTTTATTTAATAAAATTCGATTATCTGTACAAGAAATTTTAATTTTCATACCCGAAAATGTAAAATGTGTTGGCGCGTTAATACATAATGTATTATACTAGCGAACCACCCCTGCTTCGGACGGTTTTACGATTTGGCAAATCATCAAGATTTATTTCCATTATTATAATGTACGAGTATACAGTATTTATGTCCAATATAATTAAACGTGCTGTACACAAACCTTCCTTACATTTTCTATATGAAAACCACACCAAAATCCCTTGCGTAGCTTAGAAGAACAATGCAGTCGCATTGTTCTTCTAAGCTACGCAAGGGATTTTGGTGTGGTTTTCACACAGACAGACACGAAGTGACTTTAATTTATAATAACGTATTATTTTATGTAGATAAAGAAGATATTATAATTATGCTATTATTAAGAATCACGAAAATAGTGCAAAGTTTGACAGTAAGACCTCCACTCAAACGCCCAGCAACCATGGTTGCCCCAAAAGTGTCAAATGTATATTATTATTTACATGCCATAGTAAATAATAATATACATTTGACACTTACTTTGACGGATCAACTACTTTCGGACTGGCCCGTATCTTCGTCGAACTTAAAGAGTAGACCCCCTGACCCATTGACGGAGACTGAGTTGTAACATTTGTTTGTAATGTGTAATTCGAGGCGAGCCTTGTTACAATAGGGTGAAACACAAGAGGCGGCGAACGCTCGCTTCCAGCACCATGAAATTTTCGTTTCTCATATTTCCGTTTCAAAGGAATTCACGAAACAGCCAAGAGTGGAGGATCTGGCGATCGCTCGAGCGGCTCGGCTTGCTGCACTGACTACTGTATTACAAAAACTCGATACATTACAAACAAATGTTACAAGTAACTCTCTGCCTTTAAGATTGAAAGATCTACGAATAGAGAATATTACGCAAAACTGAGACAGCAGATGGCGCCACTTTGACACGAGGTAATCAAAGGCGCGCGGCAATATTTTTCGGCATTTTTCAATATTATTTCAGCTTTATTTCATCCTTGTTACTATAATTCGCACTAAATATTCTTTTTACGCCTTTAATGGCCTGGGTGTGCGTATTGTAGTTTAAAATAATACCAAAGAAAAACCTTTATAAATAACATTTTCGATCAATAGTGCATGGTGTTCTCTAGCGGGAGCAATTGGCAGTAAAGTTCCCTATTACAGACGGAGCCAAGAGTTTTTTGTGCTTCCCGAGACACAGACAGATAATTACGTACACACGGATACACTTAGTACACATCAAGCTATACATTTTTAGTATAAGCTGAACTCGCATTGTATGGAAATCCTATACAATGCGAGATCAGCATAAACTAGAAATGTATAGCTTGAATTGTAGCCGTGCGTACACGAACCCTCTTGTTTTCGCCTTAGCAATAAAATAAACAAATTCTGTGGCTACCACAGAAAGTTGCTGACCGATAATTAAAGTCAGCAATGTGTAACATAACTAAATGATTCATTTACGTTATCAGCAGGGTGCTGGGAGCGCTGTTTTACACATTTTTACTATTATTATGTTTTTTTACAATATCTAGTCTAAGATTTAAGACGATGTAGTTTATGTAACTGTTAAAAAAAAACAACCACAACCACTTCGAAAATACAATATTGTAAGATTTTGAATGCTAAAATCGTACAATTTTGTATTTTCGAAAGATGACCTGAAATGCTGATGCTGTATTGTTATTTTGAAATCATTAACTCGTTGATGAATAGTTTCTGGTTGTTTGGAAGAGGGATAAATTACAGAATGCTAGCTGCTACGATCCTTACATGAATTATTTACTACTTCAATCTGCCTAGCCTTTTCCCGACTATGTTGGGGTCGGCGTCCAGTCTAACCGGATGCAGCTGAATACTAGTATTTTACATGTAGTGACTGCCTATCTGACCTCCACAACCCAGTAACTGATACTCCTTGGTAAGACTGGTTGTCAGACTTTCGGGCTTCTGACGACCCGTAACGATTGTCTAAGACCCACGAATAACAGCTGGGACTAACGGCTTAGCTAAAACTAGTATTTATTAAATAGGAACGATCCTATGCGAATGTGTTGGATCATTTAGCTCCCTTCAGAATTGTGCTGATCCATGCGTCATGTTCGTTAACGGGCGCTGTAAGTTGAGACTGGTCATCTCTTAGCTGCCATTAATTAAAATAACCCATTTTAATTTTTGAATTGATTTTGTTTTTGACTGGAACGCTTGATATGATCCGTTACTTAGAAATTCATACAATTTTATTGAGCGCGAGCGCCAAATACCCAGCGTACAACGCACCAGGGATGCACAGCGCTTACGCATTGTGGCACAGAAACAGTCCACATGTGCATCAGCGAACATCCCCGACGCGCTGCAGTGGTGGGGCAGCCTCAAAGCACCCTGAACGCGTTATTGTACTGCACGCGGAGGGCATACAAAACACGTGCCACGGCCGCTTGTTAGTTTTGAGTATTGAATAGGTATCCTGATAAAACCTTTTTTTCATGAACGTCAGTGTCAAAGATTTTTGTCTTCAAGTCATTTAATGTCATGAGATTATCTGTCAACCATTTTCACAAAAGATTTTGATTGTTCTTGAGTGTTCTTGAGGTTGAATTGAAATACGTTTTTCTCAAAGATCTTGAGATTTATCTGGTAAATATTGATCTACATTTTACTCAAGGCTTTGCTCCAATGGTCAATCCCACAACAAACCGTGATTTTCTTCAAGATACTACGGGACTATTTTTACCTTAGATCTCCATGCAAAATATACCGTCAATTCATTACTTCGACGCAGCGCGCACGAATGCCCAGAAACACATTTCCGCGTTATTTTATAACACTTATTTAATTAGAACACCAATCGCATAATCATAGAATAATCGGTCTATAATGTTCCTCATGCTGGGGCTCTTCGAGAGGAAATGGTCTGACTGTATGGCTTGGCCCAGTGCGGGTTGTCACAAGTCTTCGATTTTTTGGTTGTAGGACATGCCGGTTTCCTCACGATGTTTTCCTTCACCGTTTTGAGAGCAGTGGTGATGAAATTATTCACACCAAGTAAAGCGCCTGTCTCGGTTCGAATCCACGACTCGTAAGTCGGGGGCAGTTACCATTGGATCACCACTGATCTTATCATCATTTTGTTTGTGTAATCATTTTCATTCAATAGCAGAAAAATTGTCGTGGCAGGACCACTAGTACTATGCTAAAATGTGTTGGACCGCCATCGTGATCTGCCTAGCCTTTTCCCAACTTTGTTGGGGTCGGCTTCCAGTCTAACCGTATGCAGCTGAATACCAGTATTTTAATGGAGCCACTGCCCTCCACGAACCAGTTACTGCGCCAAAGACCTTGTCGTTTTCGTTCTTTCATCCAAATTCGTTAATTAACAACTCAGGAATACACAGAGCTATTCATCATCATCTTTTCAGCCGAGACACGTCCACTGCTGGACATAGGCCTCCCCCAAGCACCGCCACTTCGACCGGTTCTGTGCGTCTCTCATCCAGCGCATTCCCGCAGCCTTCACCAGGTCATCGGTCTACCTTGTCGGGGGCTTCCAACGCTACGTCTTTCGGTACGTGGTCGCCACTCCAGAAACTTTTGGCACCATCGGCCATCTGTTCTGCGAGCAATGTGCCCTGCCCACTGCCACTTAAGTTTGGCAATACTTCAGGCTATGTCGGTTACCTTGGTTCTCCTACGGATCTTTTCATTTCTGACCGAGCTATTAAGATAGCAATTTTCATCATTTTCAGGTCATTTCAGGTTTAATAAAACCAGCAAAGTGAAACATTCGTAAAAAACGATTAACACAGTGACAAGAAAATGGCAGAATCAAATCGGAACATTTTTTTAATGACAATTAGTATCATGATATTATGGAAACTTTTGAATTACTATTTCATGGACAGTTCAATCGAATCGTCTCCACAACACAATGTAAAAAGAGAATATTCTTTTGAAGGATACTGACAACCAAGATGATGATTGGCTTAGGTAGGTACATAATATATAAAACTGATTCAAAAAGAAGAAATCCTAGTCAATCAGAAGTTTTACGAAAATGACGACTGGAATAAAATTTCACCTGCCATATAATATTTAGCTAATTTACTGAAACAAGGTATGTTCTACCAGCAGTAAAAAGAGCCTTATTATTCATAGTCCAATCTTCTGCCCAATTTCCCATTTTGAGATCATTCGTTTGGTTGCTCAAGTGACGAAATAGAACATGAAAACCTCTTTCAAAAAAGAAAGAAGAAGATAAAAGAAATATTTGTTTTAGCTCTAGTTATTTTTTTTTTTTGTTACTTTGTTCATGATAATTAAAGAATTTTATTAGAAACACTTTTTTTCTTTACTTGATCTTCCTAGATTTTTTCCAACTATGTTGGGGCCGGCTTCCAGTCTAACCGGATGCAGCAGGATAGGGATAGGCCCAAGGGCAGGTTGCCCTTGAATAGCTCTTTCTTCCTACTATCACGACTTTTGTCAATTGTTAGTCAGTTCGGAGTAAATGACCTAAATAGGTGTGAATACTTGGGCACCGAAGTTAAGGAATTTTCTTGGCCCAATGGCCATATGGCATCAATGGCTTTAGCTTTTTACCCGACTGCCCCAGAAGGAGGGTAATGTTTTTCGAGAGTATGTATGTATGTATGTATGTTTGTATGTATGTATGTCTATTTCTTTGGCACGCTCTGTAGCCTAAACGGCTTGATGGATTTTAACAGTTGAGGTGTCGTTAGATTCGTCTTAATTGTGGGAGTGACATAGGCTATATTGTTTTTTTATATTTCATCTGCAAACAAAAAAAAAGGGAGTGGAAGGTTTTTTTTAAAAAATATATTACAATATTGGTATCAAATAAAAGCTAGTAGTTAAGACAATCCAAAAATATAATTTAATAAAACAATTTTTTTTTTTTTTTAAAGCTGGAAATAAAACAAAATTATTTAAAAAACAAAAAACCCGCCTGCTAAAACGCATAACTTAAAAGAGAAAAACAAGCATTATAATCTGTAGAAATTTGACATGATAGGCGGGGAACAAACCAATAACCTGAAATATGGTGTAACTTTTGTTTGTTCCCCGCCTGTCATGTCAAAATTCTACAGATTATAATGCTTGTTTTTCTCTTTTAAGTTATGCGTTTTAGCAGGCGGGTTTTTTGTTTTTTAAATAATTTTGTTTGAGGAGAATCTTTGCTACTACGACTTTTGCCAATTATTATAGTCAGTTCGGAATTAATGACCTAAGTAGGTGATGAATTCCAATAATGCTTATTATTTACATTTAGAGCTCTGTAGCTCCTCACTGACTAACAATCGAGAGAAGTCGTGGCAATTCAGAGAAATAGATATTCTGACTGTAGCCTCACAATACATAATTGAAAACCTATTGTATGTACACAAAAACATATCAAAGTTTAAGAAAATGTCCGATATTCATAGTTTAAATACCAGGAATAAACACAATCTTGCTGTACATCACACTCGTCTCCACAGAGTAGGCAACTCGTTCATGGGTCAATGTATACGCTTTTATAACAAACTTCCCATTGACATTCGAAACTTACCCATTAAACGATTTAAAAGCTGTATTAAAACCAAACTTTGTAAAAAAGGGTATAAAATTTCAGATAATTTAGAAGACAAAAATGCATGGGATTGAGCTGCTTGCTCTGATAAGCATTGTAACGTTTTGAATATTATGGAAAACCATAAAAATATACCTACCAGTTTTATATAGAAATTGACATTATTGAATATTATATACAAAATGACATGATGATTACTTGTAAAGTATTGTTTTATTGTGAATGTGAGGACTATGTGGATATTTATTTTTCGTTCTGTTAGTTTTAGCGAAGGTCTGGCAATTTGAGAACTTTATGCGACCTACCCAAATGTCCTTTGGTATTGTTCGTCGAGTCGTTGAGCTCCTTAAGTTCTGAGTTGAGCTCCACTATTACTGACAAATACTTGCACTGACTGGACAGGTCCACTCAAATCTGTCTGGTTCTTTCCTCAAAAGACCATTTCAGACTCTAATCTACATGGTCCTCATATGGCCTGACCAAGCTTATGTCTGGACTTTAAAGGAGACGGTGACCTCTGAGTTTGTTTCGACCTTTCTTCTCGAGAGTAGTCAGATAGGAAACGCCAACCTCATCTAGCTTATTTTTACAACTTTTTAATATGACGTGTAAAAGTGATTCCAATATCCTATTTACAGAATAAACAATTTCATTTCATTTCATTAAAAGTTTATTAATTGACAAAATACCAGAATTCCAATAATATTCAATCACCCACATTTAAAGCTATGTAGCTCCTTTCGTACTAACGATCAAGAGAAGTCGTCATAATAAGAACATGATATTTTCCTTGATGAGATCTTTCCATTGGTATATATCTTAACGCAATTGGGTTCCAGCGCAGAAACGCCCATTCTCCTTTTCCAGATTGAGTCAGATGTTGTCCAATATAATTGACAGTCTCCTGTCAGAGGTATTCCCAGATCGAAATTGTGGTTACCCTACTCGAACATTGTATGAGCTAACATTATTTTTGAGATTACATGCGTTGAAGACTGTTCTGAGGGTAAAACGATATGCCATTCTAATGAGATTAATTTGTCGAATAAATGGATGTTCACACAGAAATCCTAGCAATTATAGATAGTGAGATATCAGCGTACAAAGTAACGTTTCGACCGCGCGGCCACGTACTTTTTGTTTTGGACTGATTTCGTCTGTTTAACTAAACTTTAGTAGTATTTATTGCTTTCGTTAGCTTTGACAAATTAAGACCTTTCTTTTTGTAACTGGTTTACTGTGTGAAGTCCTAGTTTAAAAAAAAAAATCAACATTTTAGAAACAACAAGTGCACGATTGCGCGGCCATAACTTCCAAAGTAAATATTTCGTAAAATATTGATCTTGAGTTTATAATTCTTTTTTCGACAATTTTTGACAAATTCGGTCTTCAATTGACAAAAAGAATTACATCTCTAACCCAAGTAGTTGCTGAGATCTCCATGGCCGCGCAATCCTCCACGTTACGTTCGCGCGGCCAACTTAAAACCCTTATAACTTTTTTATTTCTACTTTGACAAATTTTTGGTTTGTTCCCTTCGATTTTGACAAATTTCGACAATTTTTTGGCCGAAGTTTTTTTTTGTTTGGGTAACTTGGCCGAGCAATCGTAACGCACACGAATAATGGGGTACCCTAAGACTGGTTGATCCGTGGAAACGAGGAAAATTGATAATCTTGCGACATTCCAGGGCAAACATTATACTTACTCCATCCAAGCCAGAATGCCTGTGGAAACTACAGATTCAAAATTATACCTGTTTTTTTTTTTTGAGGGTGGGAAATCATCCAATGATTTCTCCCGCTCTGGGTGGAGCGGAAGGGCGTGTCAGACTTTTACTGACTAAAACCCACCCGTGTTCCTTCAGTTGCCTGTTGCCAAGGTCCCGGTATCCCTTTCGGACTAATCCGCAACCCTGGCAGGCATCGGTCCTAGCGGACCCCGCCAATTGTTCTGTCATCTCTTTGAGGCGCGCGTGGAATACGACGCGCCATCGACCCGGGCCAGGTCCTGATC
Source organism: Lithophane semibrunnea (assembly GCA_947363905.1). Taxonomy (NCBI): domain Eukaryota; kingdom Metazoa; phylum Arthropoda; class Insecta; order Lepidoptera; family Noctuidae; genus Lithophane; species Lithophane semibrunnea. Next base: position 6,309,639 of record OX376212.1, on the reverse strand, counting down.
GGACGGCGAGCTACCCATTGCTCGCCGTCCGCAAGCCCGCGCCTATGGTGGCCGGGAATCCGCCTGGGATTCCCGACGCCCAGGGCGTCTCCAGCGGCGGCGGCGGTTAGGGACGTGAGGGCGCAAACTTTGCCTCTCCCTCACGCGTTCCGCCTCCTCCTTCGCGAGCATTACTGCTTCGCAGAAGGAGGTGACTGCTTCCCATGCCCTCTCGCTCCATACCATAGCCTGGACCAGAGCCGGACGCGAGAGGTCACCGCCGCCAATCGCCTCCAAGAGGACACGGCGGGGCTCCGCCCAAGCGGGGCAGACCTCCACCGTATGCTCCACCGTGTCCTCCGGGCGATCCACACAATGGTGACACCCGGGCGTTTCCTCCCGCCTTATACGAAACAGGAACCTCCCGAAACAACCGTGTCCGGTGAGGACCTGTGTCAGGTGGAAGGTGAGGACGCCGTGGCGCCTCTCTAGCCTCTCCTCAAAGAGGGGACTTGTCGCCGCAATTGTGGCGTGCCCAGCACTGGGTTGCGACAATCGCACTCTCCAAGCCGCCATGAGATCCTGCCGGAGCTCTGTCCGCTGTGCCGCGATTTCTCGCGGCAGCGGAGTTATGGCCCGGCGCTTCATCTCCTCGCACCACTCCCATATGTGCGCGAGGACTTTTGCCTCCAGATCCCATGGCGGTAATACGGCAAGGAGGCTCGCCGCCTCACGGGAGACCGTGCGGTATCCCCGGGCCAGCCGAATGGCCATGACCCTTTGGGACGCGATCAACCGGCGGGCTGGCCGCAGCCTAAGGGAACGCGCCCACACCGGTGCCCCGTAAAGGGCCATGGACCACACGACCCCCGCGTAGAGCCTCCGGCAGGAGGCGTTTGGAGCCCCCAGATTGGGCAGGAGACGCCCCAAGGCAGCTCCAGCCCGGTCCAGCTTGGGAGCCAAACGTTGGAAATGCTCAACGAAGTTCCACCGGCTGTCGAGGACGAGTCCTAGGTACTTCATCGTCGACTCGACGCCGATGTGAACCCCTCCTACCGTAATTTGGGAACCCGACGGTGGTGCGTTCCGAGGGCCATGAAAACACATGACCTCGGACTTGTGCAAGGCCACCTCGAGTCCCAGCTGCCGGATTCTATCGACGATTGTCGCAACCCCGCGTGTCGCTAGTTCGGCCGCCGCCTGGTGCGACCTCCCCTGTGCCAGGACCAGCGTGTCGTCAGCGTAGCAAACTACACTGACGCCACTGGGGAGGTCGGCGCGCAGCACCCAGTCATATCCGATGTCCCACAGATGCGGCCCCAGGACCGATCCCTGTGGGACACCGCACGACATCTCTCGCCGGTTCCACACTCCCTGGTGACCGGGGTAGATGACGGCCCTGTCCGTCAGATAGGCCTCGACCACACGACAGAGGTAGGTCAGCAGGGCGCCCCGGCTTCTTTCATGGTCTTCCAACGAAGTGGAAACTGGCCCCTCTCCATGCATGCGCTTAGGAGACCCCTTAGTCGAGGCCCGAGAGCCTCCATGGCCAGGACCCAGGCCTTCCCAGGTAGGCCGTCAGGTCCTGGGGCGGTGTTTTTGGCATTCAGCCTTCGCACCGCCACTCTCATTTCTACCTCGGTCACCTCCGGAGCATCGTCGTCTTCGTCGGTGTTGTGGTCCGCATCAAGCACCGCAGTAGGCGGAGCCATGAGCGGGGAGGTATGTTCCCCTCTCGAAGGGAACAGAGCGCTCACCACGTCCTCCACAAGCTGAGGCCGGAGACTCTGCGTCAGCGGGGGAGCCCATGGGCGGAGTTTCTCCCGCACCATCTTGTATGGGCGTCCCCACGGATCTCTGTTCAGAGTCTCCAGCATCTCCTCGCGGTCCACTTCCCTGGCCCGCAGGATCTCCGCCTGGAGGGTGGTCTTCGCCGCTCTGTACCCCTCATACAGCTCCGCCTCAATGGCTTCCGTATCCGGAGGGCGGATACGGAGCCTGCGGTGCCTGGTGTACTGTTGTCGCGCAGCAACACACGCATGGCGCAAAGCCGTCAGCTGCTGCGACCACCAGCTCACCTGGCGCGAAGCACGTCCGGGCTGGGCCCGGGGCATTGCCACGTCACAAATATTGGACATGGCCTCCCGGAACCACTCCGCCTCGTCGTTGATGTCGGCAGGCCTGTCCGGTGATGACACCCAGGCCTGCACGATCGAGGCTTCCAGGAGGAGCTCCCGGTCCAGCTGCTTCAGCGCCCACCGCGGACCACTCGGGGCCTGTCGGACCGGCGCGCTCGAGGACTAGGCGGAGACATCAAACCGGATATACCGGTGGTCGGAATACGTTTCCACCCCCTCCATGACGCGCCAGTCAGTGACACGCGGTGACAGAGCGGGGCTGGCGAACGAGATGTCCACCACCGACTCACCCCGCATCCGCACACACGTGGGGACAGAACCCCGGTTTAGGACGACCAGGCCTGTCTCCAGAGCCCAGTCCTCCACCATCCTGCCCCGTGTGTCCGTATACCGGGAACCCCAAGCCACATTCTTGGCGTTGAAGTCCCCGAGGACGAGCACGGGGAGGGAACGGAACCCGACGACGACGACTTTCAACTCCGCAAGGGAGTTGTGGAACTCGGCCCCTGCCCCTGGCTTTGCCAGGCTTCGGTGGAGCGCAGGCCTTACTCCCGATCCGGTGGTCGGCCGGCTTGCCTGCCGCCGCACATACGACGCAGTGCGGCGGGGCCTTGCACGTGCCGGCCTTCCCAACAAACATTTACGAGGTTGAGTAGACGTTTTGGTGGCAACTTAATGTTATTCAGTATAATCGTATAAATGTCATAAGGACGTTTACTCTACGGCATTAGGGCCCATTTTATTCAACTTAAGTTGCTAAGAGTTTCGTGTAACAGTCATATAAATACCTACTTAGTCGCATAGTAGTCATATACACGTCGGCGATTTGACTAAATATCATGTAATGATAGCTGTCGCGGCGTGTATTCGACTTCGGGTCGACTTATGGTACACAATACGACTTTTATATAATGTAATCGTTGCGTTATTGTCATTTAAAGATGATGCTCATATTGAACGAAATTATATTGTAACAGATTATATCACGTTAATTTAATATGGCGGTGTTTTTGACAGCTGAGTTAATATTGTATTTTTTCTTTGTTATTTGAGGTGATAAAACCATTTCATCAGTCGTAAACCATTGTGCAATCAAGTTTACTGATTAATGTGAGGTAGGTTTGGAACAATTTTTTTATGCGCTTTTAAAACTCTAACGTTTTCACATATTTTATTAATAATTTTATTAAGTGACTGCGTTATATGACAACTACATAACTTCCCGACCTATAAACTGCGTGTTCATTGTAAATGTTTACGCCATTACAGTTGATTTAGGGATCAGTGTTAAAATTAAAAACGCTTAGCTAACTTAGTTCAAAGAATTTATATTAAAAAAATAGAATATATGTTTGCGTGACTTATAACTTAGTTAACTCAGGTTCCTTGCTGGAACGCGTAATTCTTTTAGGGCCCGCTGCTCGCCCGACATCGCGCCCCGGAGGCCCGCCGCGTGTCAGCGGCTCCGGGTAAAACCTCAATATCTTGAGTTATACTTATCGTAGCTCGATAACGTAAAGTAATTTGGATTCTTGAATAAACAGACCACATACTTATCTATATACGGTGAACGGATGAATACAATAGGATTTACAATATTATCGTAAAGTGCGTGGTAGTTTATTTGTTCTTATGTTTTGACGATTTCTATTAAAAATACTGTTTCTATTGTTATAAAATTTTACAGGCAGTATTATGAATAGATAACGAATCTAAAAAAAATAACAGTTTGAGATAATAACAGAAAATAAAAAACAAAATTATTACGTAACTAGAGGTCATCTTGACCTTGATTTCAAGGACCGTGTTTTGACGACAAAATGTTGTTATTATGACGTTATAGTAGTGAAAATCACTTACAAATTGATTCAATTACACTAATTAATATTTTATAGTAGCTTCCCACGCTGTAAACATCATAAAACAAACATTATTCACATAATCACCACCACACTCAGTACTTTCACGGCATTTTTTTGATACGCTAATTTTGCACACTCAACTTATGTATTTTGGTAATATTATTATCACACACGATGTATAAACTATTATTAATTTGATTTAATATCACTTCACGACGATTACGGCAGTAAAAACACGAAATAATTATTAAAATATGCACGGAGACCGTCCGCGCACACCCGCGCAGGCGCTCTGACAGATGACACTGTCAAACGTTCCATGCACAGATTAAGCATTTAGTAGATTAATTTGACGTGAATATCATCCAACTCTAGAGTGCTACTGCCCATAGAAACTATTAACCCGTATTTCAGTAGAAATAGAGACCTAAGTTGCGTGGCATCGACTGATGCATTTTATTCATCAGTGGGGCTTGAAGGATATTTCCGATTGATGCATCGCGTGCATCATTAGGACTCAAGCGGTTAAGTCTAAATAATATTTTTGTTTTAGGTAAACCCCACAGTGATCTCTAATTATGCGGATGTTGATAAGTTTTTATCAAAGATGGACCTCATTGAAATGATATGCGCACATTTGAAATGGAAAACTTGAAATGTTAATTACGTTCCTGGGATAATTAAAAAAATGAAACAATTTTTTCTTTCAACTACATAGTAATGTTATCTGTGTAGTATTATAATATCTGTGGTAATGTTATCATTAATCACTGACAGACCTGACTTGACCTGACTTGACCTGACTTGACCTGACTTGACCTGACTTGACCTGACTTGACCTGACTTGACCTGACTTGACCTGACTTGACCTGACTTGACCTGACTTGACCTGACTTGACCTGACTTGACCTGACTTGACCTGACTTGACCTGACTTGACCTGACTTGACCTGACTTGACCTGACTTAACCTGACTTGACCTGACTTGACCGCCTTTTTTTATTACCTCCATCATATAGATTTATTTGGCTTTAATGCAACTTGTGGAATATTAAAATCAATAGCCCACTTTTTTAATCGTCTCTGAAGTCATCATTGTTGGTTGAAGTGTCTTCTTTATCAACATTATCTTCATTTTCGGATGACTTCAACTTCGAAAAATCAACAAGAGTCCTGAACTTTGGAAAATGAACTGCGGGGCACACTTGTAGTGTTTTGGTTAAATTGATTAGTTAAATTTGCATTTAAATGTGATACGGAACCTTTCTTATTTTGCTCACTCTCAGCTTGAGCTCTATTACTTTGTATTAAAGTACGCGAAAATTGTATACAAGGTAATTATAAACCTTTAATATGAGTATTAATTAAGTAGCGGTCGTATTATCATGTTTGTGATACTTTAGGATGTATACAGGTCGCACTCGTAATACTTATTCAACTTATATATAATGGTAACAAATACTACGTGTATACAATTATTATCCGTTTAGCAGATGTTTAAAAGATAATAATATGACAAAATGTACCGTTTTATGACGTTTATACTACGAAAACGTTTAGAGGACGAAAAGTTGTATAAGTAAGTTTTATAAATGTCGAATGACGTCATATGACATTATTATACGACAAAAAATGTTTATGACTATTCGGACATATAATACACCAGTACATGACGAAGAGTTAAAATAATGACTATAAAATAACTTTAAAAAGACTTAAGGTCATATAAAAGTTTGATTATATGACAAAAATGTTTGTTGGGTTGTGACCGGGCTGACCGCAGCGGTAGCAGGCATCGCTGCGGTCAACCTTGGAGGTTCATTTAGCTCCCACGTGGTCGCCCACATAGCAGCGGAAGCACCTCCGAGGTCTGGGTTCTAGCAGTTTGACCTGCGCGGACACTCAGCCCACCAGAAGCCTTTTGCCCTCCCCGGCAATTTTCTTGGCCGCCGCAACAGGGCAGCTCACCGTAATGGTTTGCATACCCTTATAGTCAGGACCGATGGTGCCCGCCTTAACCTGCTCGGCAGAGCACACCCCAGTCCTGACGACGGCGGCCACAACCTGTTCTTTCGTGACCGAGTCGCCCAGGCCCTGGATGCGCATTTCAGCGCACTTAGTCGGCCTGGACACTCGGGCCTCGTCCGCGTTAAGGGACGCCCTGAGCTTTTCAGCCAGGGCGTCAATGGCCGTGCCACCAGCCGGCCCGGGGAACTCTAGCATTCGGGCCCCGGTGGCAGCGATCCTCAGTCGGATACCTCCGGCAGCACCGAGCTCCCCTAGGTCCACCACCTCCGCCACTTTGGCAAATACGTCCTTATAGGACACGCCCTTCGTTGCCGCTTCCGGCTGTAGTGTGACCACTACAGCTGCGGATTTCGGGGCGTGGAGCCTAGCCGCAACGCTTCGCTCCTTGGGCCGCTGCCGCCTCGCCTTTTTCTTATTGGCCGCCCTTGCCTTCCTAGCCGCCTTCCTCTTCTCCCCGGCCGCCTTTTTGGCGGCTCCGGCCTTTTTAGCCGCCCCGCCCTTATTCTGCCTCGGAGAGGCTGGATTGGCCGCGGCAGATCCGGCGGCGACGACGGCATATGTCGTCGCCTCCTTCCGCTGGCCGGGGGCTGGCTGGCTTGCCGTCAAGGGGGGGCGCAGGACGATGGCTTCTAGGGCAGAGAATCGTCTCCGCATTTCGGCCATCTCCCGCTGCACCAGGGTCAGAACCCGGTCCCCAGCAGCATCAAGCACAGGCCGTCCCTGCCCATGCTGCTCCCCCCTCTGCGGCATCTCCCGGGGGCCGGCTCCTCGGAGCTTAGCCAGGTCCGCTCGGAGCTCCGCGTTCTCCTTTTGGAGGAGCTTCATCGCGGCCGTCAGGCGTGCGACCTCCGCCCGCATCTCGGACACTCCGTCCGACAGGGTCCCCCTGCGGGAGGCCTCCGCTGCCGCCACTATGGAGGCCGTGGCCTCTGCTATGGCCTTGTCCTTGGAGGTCTTAAGCCTTTTCAAGGCCACATTGTTGATTGCAGAGGCCACGATCTCTGCGAACCCAGCCGCGCCCCTTGGCCTGGAGCCACCAGCAGCGCCCGGCTCACCACCTGTTACTTCCGAGGGGGCTGCACTGGGGCTCGCGACTCGCTGAGCCGGGTCGGCCGGGCTGACCGGACTCGGATCACCAGCCCCCTTGGTGATGAGCCCCCTACCCGCACCCTTCTCTTGGGCTCCACCCCGCCGGCCAGAGGGGATCTTCCTCCGGCTCCGGTCGACTGAGGACGACCCCGACTTGGGGCGCTTCCGGAAGAACTTTCTCCCGGAACGCCCCACCACCACAACCTCGCGCTCCACCCTCGTACAAGAGCTAGAGCTCGATGCTGCGTCGGACTCCGACCGCGCATCGCTTCCTTCCTCTCCCTCTCTCTCTCCCTGTCTCTCTTCGTTGTGTTTTTTATGTTTAGTATCCATAGTTGTTCCCACGAGTATAAAACAATCTGTACTTGCTCAAAATATAGTGGTTCGCACTAGCGACTGATTCCATAGCTACCCATCAGCCAAGCTATCAACCTCCCTCACGGTGCGCCGCCGCTTGGAGGTTTGGGGTAATTTCTTATAGAGGATTTCTTCCTCGCGGCCCGGGCGGTTAAGCCAAGACCCTCGACCCCCGTCAAATGCCAGAGACATGACCTTGACACTCTTCGGGGCTACGAGACCAACGGTGGCAGAAGGAAGGACTTCCTCCTGCCTGCCAGACGGCAGGGTTAGTGCACGCCGAGCCCGCTCAAGACGCTACTAAACGTGTACTCCTCCGAGTACACATTAGAGCGTCCCACCGACAGGATATTGGCATACGGGCAATACCTCTCCACTAGGTACTGTGTGTCTAACACACAGCACCCATTGGAGAAACATTGCCCGCACCCCAGGGTGCACCGTCCCAGAAACTGGCCTTCCCCACGGACGTATCCGTAAGGGAACTCCAGCCCCCGGGCACACGGGGAGGTTTCTTGTCCACGCACCCCAACTAAAATACTAAGTATGATTTGATTTGGCTTTATCCCGAAAAAAATTCTGCTAAAAGGCTGCTCAAAAAATAAGCCAAGCCTTGGTCATTATTATGCTTTTATTACAAAACTAGCTTCGCTCCCCGATAACACCCACATAAGTCTCAATCGGGAATGTCGGGATAGAAAGTATTCTATGTCCTAATTCAGGGCATGGTCTACCCATATGCCAAATTCTTTCCAAATCTGATCAGCCGTTTCAGCGTGAAAGCGTAGCAAACCAACAAACAAACTCACTTTTACATTTATAACCCTTCCCCTGATGTTTGACGTGCTACGACAAATAACAAAACGCAGTTGTGAGTTAGGATTAGGATTGGGATTGCTTGCCAAAAGATTATTTCGTACCCACATGGCGTCAGTTACTATTGCCATTCATCATCATCATCATCATCTTTTCACGTGAAAGACAGCCACTGTTGGAAATGGGCCTCCCCCAAGCGTCACAGTGCTGTGTTTCTTGGATCCACTATTGCCCAAAAATCGGGGTACATAATGTAAACTCCAGGCTTCTGCTGAGAAATGCCTGACGGAAAAAGCCAATGGCCTGACCTGGGATTCGAACCCAGGTCCCGCGCTGACCGACGAATTGGTGTGGTGTAGAGCAGTTTATTGGTTGCAAGGTACACCGAGCGACGCGCGGTCCACACCAAGTCTCCACAGCTCCTGGCACCTCTTTTGGGCGCTTACAGTCTCTGCGCTGTGCGCCACTCGACACGCTTCGCGCCGCTTTTTGTGTTTTGATTCCGTAAAAATAGAAATTTCGACCGTCATCATCATCTGCCTAGCCCATATATGTTGGATTCGGCTTCCAGTCTAACCGGATGCAGCCGAATACCAGTATTTTACATGGAGCGACTGCCTATATCTGACCTCCACAACCCAAAAATACCCCTTGGCCAGACTGGTTGTAGGACTTTCGGGCTTCTCACGACCCGTAACGACTGTCAAAGATCCACAAATGACAGCCAACGGCTAAACGTGCTTTCCGAAGCACGGCAAATTTCAGCCATATGCTGTAAATAAAATCAATTTTCATTTATTATAGAATTACTTCGCCGCCTCTCTATCGGTCTGCGCTGAGCCTCGATCCAGCAATAGTTACTTGTGAAACTATTCTTTTGATGACTTTCAAGGAATTTAGTATATGTATTACATATTGTATATTTCCAAGTTCATAATAATTTTCAAATACGAACTTGAATTACGATAACGATATTATAAAATTCCAAAGAACGATTAATTAACATAAACAAGTAATAACTGAACAGGAAATTTGAATCAAAACAAATAACAAATCTAATCAGCTACTAAAAATTGATTAAAAATATATGTAGCGTTAAGTTTACTTAATAAGAATAGGCCGGAATAAAGCATATTTGGAGACTAGACGCCAAAGGGTCAAAATGGCGTCCTCAGTACCGAATCTCAAATACCTTCAAAATATAGTATTTTTACTTCTGGCTACTGTAAGTTGAAGTTTCAATTTCTTTTCTTTGTTAATCTTTCTGACTATGCCCTCATTTTTATTAAGGTGCCGTATATAGTCAACAAGGAACCCTTATAGTTTCGCCATGTCCGTCTGTCTGTCCGTCCGGTTTAGCTCAGATACTTTTAGCACTAGAAATCTATTTGGTATAATACATATAAATCTAGCCGACAAAGTGGTAAAATAAAATCATGAAAAAAAAGGACCTCCCTTACACGTAAAGTGGGTATGGTTTTATTTTTTCTCGTCTATCCCATGGTGTGGGGTGTCGTTTATATTGTCAGTTTATGAAAACCATTTTTGGATTCAGGGATCCGTTTGTGAATTATTAAGCGTTAAAGTGCAAATTTTTGTTAGAGTCAAGAGTCCCCCCCCCCTGCTAGCTAAATGGTTGGTTTTGGATATATGAAAAAATCACGGCAGAAGATTTATTGCGCAGACAAATACAATATACAATAACAACGAAATTAAAAGGAAAACTATCACAGCTAAGTAGGCTTTAAAAGTTACCGAGTAATAATCGACCAACTTACATTTGCAGTTGCAAAAAGTTTGTAAAGTTTGTTCTTGGGATAACTTCATCCCAACTACGGAACCCTTCATTATGGGTGGTTCGACATGCACTTGTTCGGTTTTATGTATTTATTTGTCTTTTGCACTATTTTTTTTTATTTTTTTTTTAATTATGCTGTTTTTACTGTTGTAATACCTCAATCAGCAAGTTATTGGGCATTAACCGTTTGGTTCTCTCTCGTTTCGATTCTATTATAATCCACATCACCTTGATTTTTTATTTTAAAGGATTTATTGGAAAAGTGTGGGCGAGACCTTTGTCTTGCAGGGGGATGGTAGTGGAGAATTTCAAAAATGTTTTAATTTTCTATCGTTCTATTCAGTGTTTTCATTTTCTATTTTGTAAACAGTGTGTACTAGACAATTCAAATTCAAATATCATTTATTTCAATCCACAACAATACACAAAACACAAAAATAACAAAAACTACAACACACACAAACAACACAAAATACAACACAATATGGTGATGTGATAATGTGCATGTTTCTTAACTATTATTATTTTCAGAACATCCTTCCATCTCTGACCGAGGAATACTCTGGCCTTCTTTCAAATCTCTACAAGAAGGCATCAGATCAGAATCGTCCCCTTATCTTAGTTTTGGACAACAATGCTAATCAGAATTCAAATAACAAGGAATCGGAATCGCGGTCTTCTAACTACAAATCTAATAATTACAAGTCAGATTACCAATCGAACAGAAATGACAAGTCCAGGGCCAATGATTACAAATCTTTAGATAACTACAAATCTGATAGTTACAAATCAGACAATTACAAGGCAGATAATTACAAGTCCAATAGTTACAAGAATGAATACCAGTCAAACAGCTACAAGTCTAATTACCCGGTGAATAGTAACTACAAATCGAGTAGCTACTCCAATCGAAATGACGATGAAGATAACCGCAAAGATGATGAACCATACCCATTCACATATCTTTACCAGTTGGCGAAACAGGTATATATATAAAAAAAACAATAAGATTGCAGCCCAGTCAAAGAGAGGCGGAATATCAAGTTTATTTAGTTTCTAAACTCTACCTAAAATTGACAATTTTGTACGTCTTACCGTACGTTGGCACTAGCGAAACATTCAAGACAAAACATGTTGAAATCTCTACTTTCTGTCAATGTTCCATACAATTTTTGACAGCAACTAGAGATTTCTACATGTTTTGTCGTAAATTTTTCGCCAGTGCAAACTCACGGTTACAATATTCAAGGTCACAATACATCCAGATCTGAATCTATAAAAAAATGTGAAACAAATCAGCGTCTGCGTTTGCGTCAGCAAACAATTATTTTAAACTTTTCTCTAATTCAATTTAATTGAATGCCTTATTTTCAGGTGAAAGACCAGATAACCCAGGATATCAAACCATCAAAATCTAACCATTACAATTCACACAGCTCTAACCGTGACAATAATCAAAATGCACGGGAAGATAGAGACAGGAATGACAGAGCAAGAGATTACAAAGACCGAAAAGACAGTGACTACAGAGGAGATAGGAGTGAATCTAAGGGAAGTAATAGGGGCTATAATTATCATAAAGTTAGCTACAGAGGTGACAGCAACAGAGGTAACAGAAACAATAGAGGTGACAGTGACTTTAAAGGAAGCAACAGAGCTGACAATAGCAATAGGGGAGGCTATAGTGCTGATAGCAACAATAGAGGCGATAATAGGGGAAGCTACAGAGGTGACAATGATGGCAACTACAGAGGAGATAGTCACAAAAGAGGTAGTTATAGAGGACAGAGTGACAACAGAGGTAGCTACAGAGGACATAGCAACAATAGGGGCAGTTATAGGGGCGATCATGACAACAGAGGCAGCTATAGAGGTGATGATAGCAATAGAGGAAGCAATAGTAATAATAATTACAATAGAGGGGATAGGGACAGAGGAGATAGGGATTACAGAGGCGACCAAAAAAACGATAGATATGATAATGAACTCTTAAAATCACCTTTAGTAAAAACTCTTATGGATATTACGAATACCTTGAGGCAAGGCAAAGATTCTTGTGAAGATGATCGTACAACAACTACAAAACGTGCGGATGTATCTGACGAATGTGAGAGCAGTAACTCCTGTGGAAATAGTGATGAAGATAAAAATCCAACCACAAGAGCTGAACTTTGGGACCAATGTTTAGATAAACCGAAAACTTGTAATAGCTTGAAAAAATAAAATATTTTGGATGAGTACTTGAAATTTTGTTTCATTTAACCTCAAGCAACCTTGAGCAAGCGTGGTGGTCAATACTCGTGCTTTCTCTGTATGTGAAGAAGCTTTTGCCCTGCAGTGGGATAATAAAAGGCACTATTAATATAATAATGATGACTAACGGTCCCACATGACGGGAACCTCGTGAAGGCCGAGAATGATAAAAAAATCAAGTACCTTGACTTGGCTCACGAGGTTGTCGTGTGGGAGATTTGGACTCTACGATCATTGTGCCGATAGTCGTATCAGCCAATAGCTTAATTGCCAAGAATTATTTTAATTGAACTTACAACTTACGAACCAAAAATACCCCTGTTTTTGCCGTTGCGCCGTTCATTGGGTAAAAATACAAAATGCTCGTAACTCGTAACATTAAACAGTTAACTCGTAACTGTTAATCACCGATGCTATATGTATCATGATTACAAATAAATCTAAATAGTTTCAATATAATGTATAACCATAAACTCAAGGCACATAACTTGGGCACTAAACTTTTTTGCCTGCGCAAGTCAAAATTATTTGTCATTTTGACATAACTGTCCGACTTGGAGGAAATGTGGAGAAAATACGTACTGCTGTGCAGTGAATAAAACATTTTATACACACTCTTGTCTTCTATAACACGTCAACTCACTAACAATAACAATAGATATACATACCCAGTGTGGTATACCTCTGACATCATCAAGGACATTCAATTTAAGTACAGGCTACATAAAATATACAAAGCAAGTAAATCCCCTACTGATTACGAGGCGTTTTCGCGGTGTCGGGCGAGAGTTAAGGCGGAGACTGCTCTTGCCCACGACCGATATCGTGATCGCGTGCAGAGCCATCTTGCTGCCGACCCGAAAGCTTTCTGGAGTTACGTTAGGTCGAAAAGAGGTAATTCAAGTCAGTATAATTTGAATAAGGACGGGCAAGTTCTATCAGACCAAGAATGTGCTCAGGAGTTTGGACGATTTTTTCACTCTGTGTATAACCCGGAACCGGCTACGTTAGATGCGGACACCTGTAGTGAAACAGCGGAGCCAAGTGGCGCGTGGGTTCACCTCGGTTGCTTTGAAGCTTCAGAAGTGCGTCGCGCGCTAGCCCGCCTACCGCCTAAACGATCAGTTGGACCTGATGGTATACCACCTTTTATCTTAAGGGATAGTCGCATGGTGTTGGATGAACCCTTACTACATTTGTTCAATGTCTGTATTGCTGCAGCGTCGTTTCCCGATCGTTGGAAGCTTAGCCGAGTGGTGCCGGTACCGAAAGGTAGTGGCGGCTCCGAGGCAAGCGACTATAGACCAGTGGCGGTCCTTTGTGCTACTGCTAAAGTGTTCGAAGCAGCAATTCACAATAGCTTATATAAGCAGGTGAACGCACATTTGTCCGATGCGCAGCATGGGTTCCGTCCTGGGCGGAGTACAACAGGCAATTTGCTAAATTTGATGACGCAACTGGTGCCTGCTGTTGACGCTGGACTACAGGTCGATGTAGCTTACCTAGATTTTCGGAAGGCATTTGACACAGTGGACAATGATGTGCTGCTGTCGAAGTTGGCCAACAAGGGATTTACTCCACACACTATTAAATTCTTTGCCGATTACTTGCGCAACCGACGTCAATGTGTTGACTGTGGGGGGAGCTTTTCCGAAATTTACTTCACGAGATCGGGCGTAAGTCAGGGAACCAATTTAGGACCATTTCTCTTTATCCTCGTGGTGGACGACTTACCGGAAGTAGTTAAGGAGTCAACTTGCCTTCTTTTTGCTGATGATCTCAAACTGATTCATGTGGTGAAAGATATTGCCGATCATGACACACTGCAACGAGATTTAGATAGGGTCACTGATTGGAGTCAGGAAAATAAATTGTATTTCAATGTGTCAAAATGCTCAGTGCTGTCATACACCCGCGCGCACACCCCGCGTCGCCACCAGTACCTTATGGGAGGTGAACCGCTGCAGCGTGTCATGGAGGTCAAAGATCTAGGTGTTTGTTTCACCGCAGATTTGCAGTTTAGAAAACATATTGTTGCGGTTTGCAAAAAGGCATACCGTAACCTTGGGTTTTTTTTACGGCAGGCCAACCAGTTTACTAATATGAGTGCTTTAAGGGCTTTGTACGAAGCACTGGTGAAGAGCCACCTACAGTACAATGCAGCTATTTGGAGTCCTAGCGAAGCCAAATACAATACAATGTTAGAGCGGATACAAAACAAATATATCAGGTTTATGTACCATAAGATGTATGGAGTGTATCCGGGATACCCACTGCTGTATCCTACCTTGTTTGTATTAGGCATGGTAGGTTATACTAGATTAGAAGTAAAGAGGGAGCTTGCATTAGCCACATACTTATTTAAAGTAATAAGGGGAAAAATTTGCAATCCTGACATTTTACAGACAATTAAGCTGTGGGTACCTGACGAGTATGTAAACAGGCGCCGGCGGCCGCGGCTGCTGGGGGTACCGAAAGCGCGCACCAACCTTCTCCGCCGTGCCCCGTTTACACGTGCGCTGTGCACTCTCAACGCGGTAGCTATGAGCTTGGACCTGTTCTCTTGTGCACTGAACGATTTTACTCTGGAGACCACTAGAGTATTGTGTTATTCTGATCTGCATGTATAGTTAGATTTAAGTACCTAGTTTTAAGATTATATCTTAGTTTAATTGTGTTCTGTACCACTCTATCACTTTAGGTTAACCTGTAAAGATAGTTTGTGTTGTTGTAAATAAATAAATAAATAAATAAAATAAAAACTAATTATTAATATTTTAGATCTGTGATATCTTCCAAACGAGTTTGAAACGCTCTCGTGTTCAAAGTTCTTATCAAAATGTCTTTGGAAAACCAAGAACTTGCAACCATCTAGATTATAGATTGTTCGCAGAATTTGCTTAAAGATCAAGATATTTTCGTCTACGAGGTGCCAATATGCTTTTGTATTCTACTCTCTAGTCTTAATTTTGGATTATATTAACACTAGTTTACATGATAATATTTACTTAATACACAATACGCTAACACGAACGCTAGAACGCTGCAGACGCTGCAGAGGAGCTCGTGGCTTAGCAATAACAGTCGCACGGGTCGATCCATCAGGCTAAGCTACGCTTGGCGGGGTTGGTCCGTCGATGGGTGACCATTTTTACATACCGAGAAACCGAGACTCCCCGTGCCTCGGAAAGCACGTTAATCCGTTGGTCCCGGCTGTCATTCGTGGATCTTTAACAGTCGTTAGTGGTCGTCAGAAGCCAGAGAATCTGACAACCAGTTTTACCAAGGGGTATCGTATTACCCAGTTACTGGGTCGTTGAGGTCACATGCAAATAAATGTTATTCTTTTTTTATTTCTTTCTTTCTTTATGCAGTCACTCCACTTAAAGTACTGGTATTCAGCTGCATCTGGTTAGACTGGAAGCCGACCCCAACGTAGTTGGGAAAAGCCTAGGCAGATTAATTTTGGCAATACGCTAACAAACTTCAAATAATAATAATGATGTATATAAAAAATGTAGGGGAACGAATCATAGGGCATCAAAAGATTCGTCCGCATTGCTGTCAACAGGAAAAGTGCCCAAAAGGCTGGCAGCATTGCCCATTGCACGCATTGCTTGTGTCCCACTAGCGTGAACGTTAAAGGTCGATTGTGCCATGTATTGCCACGTTGAATGGCGATGCTGATTCCTTGGCCAAAAAATAAGCTAGCACTCTGAAGAGTCGACCAGCCGCTTGGCGATGTCTTGAAATACCAAGTGGGCACTCAGACCCATTCGGAGTTTACTTTGAGTTATCAGTTGCTTAGTCTCCACAACTGTTAAACAATGACATTTTTTTTGTGGTAGGTAGCAATGTCATATTCGTGTAATATTCCATCACTGAGATTAATAATAGGTAATTAAGTTAGTTAATAATTATAATTAAAGTGCAACTTTTTAGATGAAACCTGAGAAAGACGCAAATGCGTCACAAGCGGCTGGTACAGGATCCACGACAGGAGACGGTTCTGTAAGTTATGTATTATCTTATTTTTATCCCTAAGTTAACCGTAAGCCAGGTCATAATATAATAGGTCAGATGGACAAAAGCTACGAATATGACAAATTTAATTTCCTTTAGAAACCAACCCGAGCCAATGACTAGATTCTCACGATACCCGTGAATAAATTGCCTTACTTTCTTTGATTACCAGGGGACCTTCCACCACCGCTTACAGCAGTATAATTTTAATCTTACTTCAGTTGGGGAAAGAGATGGAGCTATACGTCCTGTAGAGCTTCATCTCTTACCTACACTGAAGCCCCCTGACTATATATCTCGTAAGTAATAAAAGAGTCTGTAGAAAATCGAGAATCAGAATGATTTTCCTTTGTGTAAACTGTGTTTGAAACTATCTATTTATTTGCTTTATTAGATTACCGCACGATTCTAAAAGTTTCTTAACATTCAATTCCAATTTACCTTTGCAACCTTTCTCAGGGCGCCACACCTGGCGCGACTGCTCCAACGACTCCTCCTGCCCCTGGCTCTACCTCTGAGCAAACTGGTTCAACGGCGCCCACCACTCCTTCAACCACGACTAGTCCTCCTGACACGCCTATTCGCGGCATTTCCATGGTTCAAGGTCCTTTAATCACAGGCCTTAATGTTCCGTTACCAGAAACCAGTCCACCACCAAGTGGGCCTCCCTCGATGTCATACGCTGACCTACTAACATATATTGGTCCTACAGCGTCACATCTTATGACCGCTTCAGCAGCTACAGCTGCAGAACATTCTAGGTCTGATACCCCAACTACTGGTAGTTCGACAAGATATGGCGGATATCCTACATCAACAACGCACCGAAGAGAATTGGATGAAGTAGTAAGTTATGTTCAGCTTTAGATAATGTTTTCGTTCTTATGTTAGTATTTTAAGAAATTTGCGAAAAAATATGTTTAATTTTGAGGCTACTATGTTGGTATTTAAAGAAATTTGCGAAAAAATATGTTTAATTTTGAGCTACCTTATAACAAACAAATTAATAAAATTAAATTCTAGTCTAAATGTTATCCAGTACTAACAAACTATCCCAGCACAGCAACTCTTTTTTTAATTTCATTCCGAAAGATATTTCTCGATGGCATTTGAAGCCAAGTCAGAGGCACTTGGGTGGCTTTAAAACTCTGACAACAGGTTAGTCACTAACCAAACGAAAAGAAGTTCTTTCTAGCTAAATTTCAGATAAATGACACAACAGCACTTAATACTTTTTAGACATAAGACATAGAGTGTGATTGGACGACACAAAAATTTAATAGCTATATTTAAAAAAAGAACTATTTTTTTCTTTCAGACTGATTATAGTCATGGAATACCGGTAAGATCGATTACTTTTATTAAGTTACTGGGTAAGCATTTTTTTTTTCACAAAAAAAAATTGAAAAAATATCACGTGTTGTGATTCTAACATAGGTACGACAATTCAGACTTGTCCA